>VZRI01002760.1:55679-78703 GCA_013397515.1 Upupa epops
TGCCCCCCCCCGCCCCCGAAGGGACCCATGGAAGTAGGTTTGATGCTCGGGTCTGTTTCACTCTCATGCTGATGGGAAGAAAGAGCTATGCACCAGGCAGTGTCCTAGTTAGGGTGCTTCATGCCACCTGTTGGCTTCCAAAGGACAAATGACAAATAGATGTTACTTTACCTGGCAATCACAAAGCTGAAACATTCTCTGAGCCTCAGCCCTGCCTCTGCCCAGTTACTGTGTCTGCTTTTCAGTGCCTAGTGCTGAGGCTTGCCTGTAATGTAATGAAGCCTTGGCTTAAAGAACAGCACCAGACGTGTTGCAAAGGCCATGGCATCAGACAGCAAAGTTGCCAGGAGTCATGTGGGTACCCTGCTGTTTGCCCTGGGAGTTGAAATAGTGGGAAGTCTCAGGGTTTGGTGTGGAAAGATAAATCCCTATGGGTTTGACTTCAGCAGGCCCTGGTTTGATATTCCTAGTGATGTTTCAAACAGGGCTCCTATACTTGGCTTAGTTTCTTATCAGTCTCTTTACTCTTGCAGGCTACAGCAACTGGATGATGAGAACAGTGAGTTGAGATCTTGTGTCCCTTGTTTGAAAGCGAACATTGAAAGACTCGAGGAGGTGAGGACCGTGTGGATGCTTGGGGTGCCCAAGCTAAGCTTCTGGGTTTCCACATACTTCCTCACATAACTGGAGCTGAAATTCTCATTTACACAAAGGGCCTCTGAGGTCTATTTAATGTATCAAGCAAATCAGTTGCTCCTGCTCTCCAGTTCTTGCAAAAGTCACCTCAGACCAGCACTGTCCCATACCACTGTGCAGGATACCAATGTTTGACACAGGAACTGGGATTAACCAACCCCCAATAAATCTCTGTGTGACAGTCAAGCCACAGGTGTCGTGGTGGCAACCCTGTCCTGATTGGTTAAGAGGTGATGGATGCCCTCTTGTGGAAGCTCGTCCCCATCCCTGTGGAGACAGTCCACTACAAGTAAAGAGGAGCAGGCAGACTTCATCTCCACATCCTCCCTGGGCAGATACGCCCTCACTGGGATTTGACAGTTGAGTCTTCAGATTGGATAGTTGAGTCTTCAGATTGCCCAGTCATCTCCCAGATCTACTCTCTCTGCTCAGGATTCAGGGCTGGGATGGAAAGCACGCTGAAGCACCATCATCTCTGTGGGATGGGCAAGATCCTCATTTCCTCATTTTTTGAGAGAATGTGGGTTACAGATGTAAGGTCTGGTACAAAGGCTGTGTTTAGTTTCTGTTCAAGCCTGTGACACATCTAAGATTCAAATTTAAGTCAGTTTTAAATCAGACCTCTGTCCAACTGAAGCCCTCAAGCATTTCTCCCCTCATGGTCTCTGAGCACTGCAGCTCCATCTCTACCTGATGCAGCCACCATGAAGTGGTCTTCTTTGCCAAGACCTTGTAAGCACAGCACTTTTCTGGAGCAGAAAAGCCAACGTGGGGCTGAGGATAAATTCCTTATTCAGAGTGTTTTTCAACTACACAAAGTCGGGTTTGATCTTTAATCTTTCTGCAGAGCACTGGTACTTTTATCTGCAGGTAATGGCATTAATTGAAGGAGGGGTGCAGTTGCTGTCCCTCCCTGCTGAGGAGAGAGGCCTTAGTGATGAGTCCCGTGTCTGAAATCTTAGTCTTGTCCAGTATCTAAAATCAGGATGTAAGTGTCAGCATTGTGTTTGTTGCTGGTGTGCTGCTTCTGGTGCTCTGCTTGGTGGAGCTGGATGCCTCAGACCCAGTGGATGAAGCCCCCCCTCCTCCCCCAGGCTACTCTCCACCTCTTCCTGACATGGGCCCATCCATTACTGGTGTTGAGTGGGGTCTCTAGGCGTTTTCACCTTTCTGGGAGCCAAAACCTTCCTCATAGGGATGGCCAGGCTGGAAACTGTGAGCCTGGGATGGGGTAAACTGCTCAAAGGCACCAGGGTGCTGCTGAACGGAGTAGTGTCCTGCAGACTACTCTTGTCATCACCAAGTAACAAGCTTTACCTGCTCTCTCAAATCTGCAGCTGAGGCTTTGAGAGAAGGAGGGGACAGAATGGGAAAGCTGGGTTGTATGTTTTACATCCTGGCTTGAACTGGTCATAATCCTCCTCAATTAAATGTTTTTGTATCTGAAACCCAGAGTAGCTTAAGATCTTGGATTCCCGGCTTTTCTGAAATTCAGACCTAAGACTCTTCCTGTCAGCTATAGCTGCTGACATGACTGACCCACACCAGCACCACACTACTCAGGGTGAGGGTGTTTGCCTGTGTGCTTTTATTCTTGAGTCATCTCTTGTTACCTCTCTCTCAGGAGAGCTATTTTGGTATGTAGCTCTTCTTGCTGCTGCCAAAGCTCTCGGGCTGTGAAACCCTTGGACAGCAAATGAAATCCCATCAGGCAGAGTATCCAAGTGCGTCAGCAAGAAGAGCCTTCCCTACTGTGCTCAGCATGTGCTGTGTCCTTGAGTCAGCAGGAAGAGCCTTAGCAGTGCTGAGTGAAGACAGACCTTGTGACTATAGCCTTCTTTGTCATTACAGGAGAAGCAGAAGCTGCTGGATGAGATTGAAGACCTCACTGTGCAGCTCACAGAGGAGCAGGAGAAAAAGAGGAGGATGGGGGACAAGCTGAGTCAGGAGAGGCACCAGTTTCAGAAGGAGAAGGAATCAACACAGGAGGTAAGTAGAGTGAAGGCTGCCTGCCGCAGTCCTTTCTTGCTGGTCCCCCATATTAGGGCTACATGAGGAAACTGGCCTCAGCAAACCTCTTCAAAAGCAGGCATCACTGTATCATTTGTCCTGCCTGGGCAGAGAAGGGTACTACAGCAGCTGAACTGTATAACATCTGTGCTTTGGCCTGCATTAAAACCCTGCCAAGCAAATCTGTATCTGCAAGCCCAGTGGAACTGTGTCTGTCAGATCGGTCACAACCAGTACCAGCTGTCAGACTCACAGGGGATGTGGCACTCAATTGTCTTTTTCCCTTGTGCTGCAGCTTATTGAGGACCTCAGGAAGCAGCTGGAGCACTTGCAGCTCTTTAAACTAGAAGCTGAGCAGAGAAGAGGAAGGAGCAGCAGCATGGGGCTCCAGGAGTACAACAACCGGACACGAGAGACAGAGCTGGAACAGGAGATCAAGCAGCTCAAGCAGGTACACAGGGCCAGGCAGGGATCAGAGCATCCTGCCTGCTTGGTCCACCAGTTCCCTGATACCAGGGAGTGGTTGGCAGGGCCCTGGGGGCTCCCTTCTGAGGACCTGACTGTGGATCTGTCAGTCTGCTGTTTTCTTGAGCTTCCTTCCTGAGACAGGTGAGGTTGGCTCCTTTATCTGATGGACAGCTTGTACACACACAAGTCCTGCTCTCTGCTGTGTCTCCTGTATCTCTCCAGCATATTTCGTGTTGCCAACACTTTTCTAGGCTCTGCCAGGAATTAATCAGGAGACCATGCACTGGTTCCCAGTGCAGTGTTAGCTGCTGGTTAGAAAAGAAGTTCTTGCTTTCCTCAGCCAGATCTGCTCTGGGGGCACTACATGCTTCAGCAGCATCTATTTCCTCTGCTGTAAACAGGATAACAGAAACCTGAAGGAGCAGAACGATGAACTGAATGGACAGATCATTAACTTGAGCATCCAGGGAGCCAAGAACCTCTTCTCAGCCTCCTTCTCCGAATCCCTGGCAGCAGAGATCAGCTCAGTCTCCAGAGATGAGGTATGTGCCATGGGGTACTGGTTACCTCAAACCACAAAATTAAAGCTTTCAGACCCTGAGAAGTGGGTGTTTGGCTGTTTGGGGTGGCAGAGGATAAAGAGAAAGGGATTGGATGTCTGACTGAGAATCATAGAATCACAGAATGGCAGGAGTTGGAAGGAACCTCTAAACATAATTTTGTCAACACCCCTGCCAAAGCAGGATCACCTAGGGCAGGCCACACAGGAACACATACAGGTGGGTTTTGAAAGTCTCCAGAGAAGGAGACTCCACAACCAATCTGGGCACCCTGTTCCAGTGCTCCCATCACCCTCAGAGTAAACGGGTTTCTCCTCATGCTGAGATGGAACTTCTCATGTTCTAGCTTATACTTGTTACTCTTGTCCTACTACTGGCACTATTACTGGCCTCTTCCTCTTGACACCCACCCCTCAGATATTTATAGACATTACCAAAATCCCCTCTCAGCCTTCTCTTCTCCAGACTAAAAATGGCCTCAGTTCTCTGTCTTTCTTCATAACAGAGATGGTCAAGTCCCTTAATCATGCTCATAGCTCACTATTGGATTCTCTCCAGTAGATCCCTGTCTCTCTTGAACTGGGGAGCCCAAAACTGGACACAGTACTCCAGATGTGTCTCACCAGGGCAGAGTAGAGGGATGGGGGAGGAGGACCTCTCAAAACCTGCTGGACACACTTTCCTTGGTGCACCACAGGATACCATTGGCCCTCTTGGCCACAAGGGCACACTGCTGTCCCATGGATGACTTAGTGTCTCTCTCTCCATGGAGCTGCTTTCCAGCAGCGAACTTGAAGGGCAGGAGTAAGCAGAGCCAGAAATTGAAGGTGTCTTCTTGTGGCTACTTAGACGTGTCCAAGAGCATCCTAGACCAGAATAAAGAGGTGGGGAATCCTCTGTGGGTACAGAGAGCTGTGAAAAGCCCCACTGTCCCTAAGCGGCAGCAGACAGTTAAGTGCTCATTCCTTTTCTCCCTTCTTTCACAGCTCATGGAAGCAATTCAAAAACAAGAGGAGATCAACTTTCGCCTGCAGGATTACATTGACAGAATCATCGTAGCCATCATGGAGACAAACCCCTCCATCCTGGAAGTGAAGTAAGGGTGGCCAGGAGCTGTCAGCTGTGCTCTCATGTATGGGTGTGGATTTGGTGCTCTGAGAGGATTGATGGACTTGAAATGTTGTTGCTCTTGATGAATACACAAGGAAGCATCCCATCAGCTTGGTGGGTGAATTCAGCCAGCAGACCAGGTTAAAAAAAGAAAACCAGCAGCAAGGCTTTGTTTTTCTGACTCCATTATTTTTGGAACCCTTTTTGTTTTGGGAATAAAAGGGAACTTGGAGAAGAAGCACAGGCAACAAAAAGCTGAAGGAAGCTACCTGTGAAGCTGGGAACTGTCCTGAGAGCAGCATCAGTCCCTCCTTTGTTGTGTGGGGTACAAAGGAGCTTGTCACCTTGAGGGCCATGAGGATGGAGTGTCACTGAATGGCAGGATAATGGGATGGAGAAGGAAGTGGCAGTGCTAATATTTTCCCCTGCTGCCCTGTCAGCCCAAGTATCTGCTTTGCCAAAGTGTCCCTGACACACTCACTGGGGCAGATCTGGGAAAGAGGGAAAATGTGTCCCAAACTTGTAGAGTGCTTTTTGGTTTGTTTTGTTTTTTAATTAACTTAATGCAAATGTCCTCATTCAGCTGGTGTAATTAATCCTTGCCCTGCCACTTGTACTCGGGAAGAGGTTGCGTGCAGGGAGCTAAACAGCTCCTCTCTCACTTGGCTGGTGGCAGGGGAGCAGCTGTTTCCAGGACAGGGCGTAAGCGCACTTTGTCACCCGCCTCCTTATTTATTTTTGCTGTCCGTGGCTGACTACCGTTGGCACACCTTGGTGTTCTCAACTCTGCTGTCATCCTCCCTGCTCCCGGCAATTTTGCCACAGAGTTTTCAGATGTCTGCTGAGCTGGGCTAGCTTTGGGAGAAGTCCACTTGGCCCCAGCTGCAGACACACAGGTGCTGTCTGTCCACCCTGCAAGGACTGGGGGAAAGGCTGTAACTCTTTGACTTGCACTGGAGGCTTGTCCTAGCCACCTCCCCATCTCAGCTTGGTTCACCTGGCCTGGCGCAGGGACACACAGCAGTTGTGGAGGGTGGAGCAGAGAGGACTGAGCTATCCCAAGGTCCCTGGCTTGGGGACAGTGGCCTGTGCCATTCCCACATGGAGCAGAGCTCTGATGGTGATAGCTGCAGCCCTGAAGGGACAGCTTGCTCTAGCCACCTTTTCCTGCTGTTTCTCTGGGCTGTGGCATTGGATGGAGATGCTGCTCTCATTTCTTGGCTCCTGAGCTGGAATCTCTGCACCCTGTGGGAGAGGAGAGCAGAGAATGCAACAGCAGCTCCCTGGGAAACAAAAGCCATGTTTACATCAGATAGCTTTAGGCTTACTGGCACAAGTGGCCGTGGCATAGCATGACCCTGGGGAGCAGCCACTTTAACCGACTGGCTCCTCTTCAGCTCCTCCTGGGAGGAGACAGCCAATGGATTCCCAAGGATTCCCGAGGATATGGTTTCATTTAGGGCCCCCAAAAGCAGTTCTTCTTCTTGCTTGTCAGGTTTTAGAAACACTGGAATGACCTGAAACCAGAAGCCCCAACAGTCTCTCAGCCACTCCTCCCCAAAATGCTTCCATGTGTGCAGCACATCTCTCTTCCCACGCTGGCATAAAGGCAGAGTGGCTAGGAGGGATGGCAATTTCTGCAGCCTTATACCCTGCTCAGAGAGCCCTGGTGGCAGAGTCCTCCCAGACTTGAGCCCTGGAGCCAGCCAAGCTGCCACCAGGAGTCCTTCTTCCACGTCGCCACTAGGTACTCAGCCTCCTGTGGCCTTGTGCAAGGTGCAGCAGGGTGGGGTGGCGAGCCCCAAAAACCTTGGGTGAGAGGGGACACACCCAGTGCTCCCAAGCCCCTTCCCTGGCATCCGCACCCTTTCCTACCCCGAGCCTGCGGGAAGAAGCCACGTAATGTACATTTCCAGAGAAGCTTTGGGTGTAAATCAGTGTATACTTGGAGAGGGAAAATTTTTCTATCTTGTAGAGTAGGTATTTTTATAGAATGAAGGTTGATCATTTTTTTAATACTTTAAAGAAGAGAGAAATGTATCTGTGTATACACAAAAACATATATATATATGTATGTATAAATATATAAATATGGAAGATCTGCCTTTCTTGACGTGGGATCATGGATCCCCGATTCTCAAACAATCGTCTTTTTTTTTTTTCCTGTCACTCACAAAGAAGTACTGTAACTGTAAATAAGCACTGGGAAAAGATTTTAAGCAAACAAAGCACTGACTTGCACATTCACCATGCTTTAATGTCCCTATGGAGAAACAAAAATCTGTACTTTTCAAAAGTGTTCCTCTTTCTCTGCCCTGGTGTGTGAAGAAAGTCCCTGGAAAAGAGGCAAAAACAGTATTGTCTTAATGATGTATCAATTTTTGTCAGATTAAAAGAGGTTACTATTCCTGCCTGGAGAGCATCTTTGCGCAGTGATGGCTTAGAGCATCCCAGGTTCCCCAGCAGGGCTAGGTGGGAGTGAAAATGCCCTTAACAAAATGAGTGCCCAGATTTGGGGGGGATGAGGATGGAGTAGGCTGGACTCACCTGGCTCCAGAGGGCATGAAGTTAAAGGGAGTCACTGTGTTCCTGCAGGTAGAAACTGGATGGGGGGATTCACCCTGTGGTGTCTTGGTTGGTCTCCCAGGTGAGTTAAGGGGTCTTCACCGCTGGCCCTATTGCCCTCCCAGAGTTTCCTGCTGCTCCAGAGGGTTTGGAGAGGCAGAGACTGGGCCAGACAGTGGCCTGACACTGGTGGGGACTCACTTGGTGTTGCCCTGGCTGGGAGCAGAAAGGATTTCTCACACTCTTTCTACACCATGCTAACCCACTCAGAGAATTTGGCTGCTACAAACCACCCTAAAAATGCCTTAAATGTTCTAAACCACCCTACTAAGCCTCCTTCAACCTCAGTCCCAGTAACCACCCCAAAGGCCTCAAACGTGCAAAATACCCCCTCAACTCCTGGACTGTCTCCAGATTTACTCCACACTGTTGCTCTGAGCAGCCCTGGAGCACCCAGAGCTGCTGCAAAGAGCTCCGAGTGCCTCTGTGTTCTGGGAAATGCCCCTTAACTCCAAGCTCTTTAAACACCCCAGATTATTTCAGATTGCTCCATGCTCCTCTGATCTAATCTGAGCAGCACCAAGTTGCTTCAAAACACCCCTGTGCTGCTCTAAAACACTTCTGTAGCTCTAAACTGCTTTACTCACATTTGAATAGTGCCTGTGTGCACCAAGACTTCCCCGAACAACTCCAAAAAATCCTTTAAAATTCTTCTGAAAAGCTGACCCACCAAGAGTTTGAAGCTGCTGAAATGGAGTAAGTGAAGAGCTCTGGGTGTGCTGGTGCAGTGCTGGGTTGTTTCAAAGAGCTGTAACCCACCTCTGAGCTGCCCCACACTCTGCAAGAACAAACCTCAGGGCAGCACTGAAGCACTTGAATTGCTTAAATAGCTCTCAAGCTCCTCCAGCCAGCCCTGAAAGGCACCAAGATGCTAGAAGTGCTTGGAGTGGTTCAAAGTAGCTCTTGTAGTCCTCTAAGGTATTTGAAAACTCCTTGAAATAGCCCAAAATGGATCATAAAGAAGATTTTGTAGCTGCCCTGAAGCATGCTGAGCCTCCTCTGCATGGGTGTGAAATGCCTCAAGTGCCCTCCAGAAGGTCCCTGAAACTCCCCTGGGTTTTCCTAATGTGCATCTCAACACTATTAAAACTTTTCAGCAACATCTCCAAATTTCCTTAAACCACGGAAACTACCCTAAACCTCCCCTGAACACTGAAGAGAGTAAGTAGCCCTGAAACAGCTCCCCGCTGCTCTAAAGTTGCTCTAAAACACATTTTAAAAATCCTTGTAGTTGCCCAAGCTGTTCTGCACATCATCTGAAAAGTTCTCTGAAGTCTTACCCAGCTTCTTCAAAGCTGCTCTAGAAAAACCCTAAAGCTCTGAAGATCTCAGTGTCCTTCAGAACAGTGAAAAAAACGAGCTGAGCTCCCCCAGAGCTGCTCCAAACTGTGCTGCTTGTGCTGTGGTGACTACCTACCCTCTGAGCAGCAGCGTGTGGCTCTATTTGTTATTGCAATATTCTTTTAAAACAGGCATGTAAATAGGGTTAGGGATTTATGGAGGTTTTGTAGCTCCAGACCTCCTCAGATAAGCTGATCTGTTTTTGAAGTGCTGCCCTAAATGCTGCTGAAGATCTTCCTTCAGCAGGGTGGGATACTCTGGGATGAGGAAAACTAGGAGGCACTAAGCAAGAGTTGGCCTTTGGTTGTGGCATCAGTGTCTCCCAACACTGCATGTGGGGTCCAGGAGCCTCCCTGCTGCTCCCAGCCTTGATGATAGGAATGTGGTTCTTGAAGCTCACAGCCCCAGGTAAGATTAGGGTTGTTCTGCCAGGGCAAGCAGAATGCTGGGAGTGAGCACCCACCCTAGCTCTCTGCCACTCTCCTGCCCCTGCCACCCAGCTCAGTAGGCTTGGTGCTGCACCAGCAAGAGGTATGAGAGGACAAAGCACTTTGGAAAGCAGAGCTGCTATTTCCCAGTTCACACTGCTCAAGCCCTGTCCTGACGTGACCCCCAAGGGCAACTGTACCCTCCCTGCACCCAAACAAGCCACAGTTCAGCTGGTGAGAGTCTATCTAGCCCTGCCACTGTGAGCTAGTGGGCACCTCCAAATGCCCCAAAACTTGCTGGTGACCAGGGTCACCACTACCATGACCCAGGATGCTGCAATGGAGCCACATCTGGCAGGACCCCACATCTGGCTGGGGTCCAACTGCTCCCCAAGTGGAGTCCCAGGGCAGGAATGTGCTCCAGTGTTCAGTGAGGCTGAACGGCCAGAGGGTGGCACGGAGGACCTCTGTTTGGAGAAGAAATTGCCAGTTATTTCCCCTTTCCACACCTATAGCTGGGATGGGGTAGGCAGCAGGGGTGGGAGGGGGGTGGATGATTGTTCTCCATCCTGAGCGTTCCAAGGTCATAAGGGGGCAGCCCTGATGCAGCTTCTCGCGCCCGGGGATGCTCGTATCAACTCAAGGCACTTGCCATGGACAGGGCCACGGGCAGGGCCACCCGGGATGCTCGAAGGGAGCACCATCCTCTGTAGCTGATCCCCAGAGATGCTCCAGACATGGGACACACAGAGAACCAGAAGCAACGGCAGGCAGCCCTGCCTGCACCAGCACATTTTCGACCTCTTGCTCCAAGCTGGAAATCCCTGATGAAGATAGGACTGTGGGGTACACTCTGCTAGGCAGCCCCCAACCAGACCAGGACCCGCAGCCTGCCTGGGACACCCCAGACTGCCAGGCACACCCTGCCCAGCCAGGATGTCTTCAGCCGTCCTGGGACTTCACCCACAGCGAGCAGGGCTAAGGGAATGCCAGGAGTACCTAGTAGGGGGCAAAGAAAGAAACCCTCCGCCACCCCCACCTTGACTCACGCTGGAGCAGTGGAGCGGTGTGTTGGGGCCCCGCAGGCGTGGAAGGTGTCGCCGTCGCGGTTACCCCCACCCTGCCCCTCCTGTCCCCGGGGGGATCCTGAGCCGAAATGCAGCATCCCGGCTGGATGAGAACAGGGGCCCGGAGGAGAGGGCTGGACGCAAAGGTGTGGGGGGTGGGGGGAAGGCGGACCCGAAAAGCCAGAGAGGGGGGATCTGTCTGGGGCGGTGGCGCGGGCAGCACCTCCCCTGCCTCCTCCCCTCCCCCCGCAGAGGTCCCCTCCTTTTTCCCCTCCCAGCCGAGGGCAGCGGCGCCGGTTCATTCCGTCCCGTGGCTCTGCTCCCCAGCTCCGCGCTCCGCTCCCGCCCATGCGGGTGACCCGGGTGGGCGGCAGTTGCTGCCCTTCCCCGGCTCGACATGGCCCGGCTTTCCGTCAAGGAGCACCTGGACGGGATCCTCTCTGACTTCGAAGGTGCGGCCGCAACTGTGGGACCGCCCCCGCCTGCGGGTGACTCCCGGGGACTGCGACTCGCACCCAGGGCTGGATATTGCTGGGAGATGCTGCTGGGATTGTTCGTCCTGGGGCGGGGGCGGGGGGGGAATATGGAAGCCCGGGAGCTGAGCATCGCGGGGGGGGCTGCCCCCCCATTCCCAGCATTGGGGAGAAGGGCTGTGCGTCAGAGGAAGAGGGGATCCCCCCAGTCACCCGACCAGACCGGGCACAGTGCGCTTACCTTGCGACACGGTGCTCGGGGTCGTGGGAGGGAGGCGAATCCTCGGGGTCGTGGGAGGGAGGCGAATCCTACCCGAGGGCATTACGTGATGAGAGGGTGCTCCCTGCTCCCGGTGGGGCTGTTCATCGCCGGGTACCCGCGCGAGGCTCTATGGTGGAGGGTGTGGGGGTGCTCCAGAGGAAGAGGTAGTTGTGCGGGTGTTTTCCCCCCGCGTTCGCTCGACTGGACCCGCGTGTGTGTGCTCCGACCCACTGCCTCTTTCACCCCAGCCCGGGCGGGCCAGAGGGCTGCAGGGAGGGGGCCGCGGCGGGGGTTCCGAGAGCCGTATCCCGTCGTGCTGCTCCCCGGGGCGGGAGCTGCCGGCCACCACAGACAGCGGAGCCGAGTTTTGGGTTTCTCCCGCCCGCGATGGGCTCCGGCCACTTTCCGAAGGCTGTGGCGGGAGGGGCAGGGGACCGGGACGGGTTGGCGGGCGACGAAACCCGACCCAGGGGCTGCTGCTACTCTCGCTGGGGAGGAATGTGTGCATCTACCCCGGGTATCTTAACCCTCCTGCTGCCGGGTCGCCCCCACCCCCTGAAACCGCTCCGACCATGTCCGACCGCCCGGCCAAACCCGCGCCTTTCTCTGCTTTTCCCCTTTGCTGCCCCCACTCCCTCTGTTCATCACTCTGGTTGGGGATCTGGGTGACGGTAAGTCAGGAGCCAGGGACGTTTGAGATGAAAGGGCGCGTTTTGTCGTGCCCCCGAGACGTGTGGAAGCCGTGAGATGGATTTGGGGAGGGGACTCTGCCCCCAAACCCCCCATCCCAATGGTCCCCAGCAGCCTGGCCGGTGGAGCAGGGCAGAGGCCGCTGCAGAAATCCCTGCCCGGGGCAGAGCTGTTATTAGCGATACCCTCGCCCTGGCCCCTGACCCCTGCCCAGCCCCGAGGACAGAGGTGACCTGAGGAGGGCACATGGACGAGACTCCCGGCACTGCTGCCACCAAGGCCAAGCCACAGGGCTGAGGAAGAGGAGGGAAAGGTGGCCTCGTGCTGGCTGGTGGAGTGCTGGGGCAGGCTGGTGCATGCACTGGTGTGGATGGATGATGGGGAGCAGCGTGGGCTGCCCCCTGCTCCCAGCCTGCCTGCCGCAGGCAGTCACTCGTTGCTTGGCAGTAGGGGCAAGGAACACTGCCTGGCGGGGGGCTGGGCCCCCCATGTGCTGCTGAGGGCCGCAGAACTGGCTGCTAGCAGCTTTGGCAGAGCTAGCAACAGCACTGCTCCTCTGGGGGGCCTCGCAGTGGGCGGGGGAAGGCTCATGACAAGAGCCTTTGTACCAGGTGCTGTGATGTCCATGGGGTGGGGGGTGCCCGTGGAGGGGAGTTCGTTCAAACCAACAGCAGTTCCTGGACAGTGGCATAAGCTTGTGGTTGCCATCACTGGGGCAGAGCTCTCTGGGAAGCTGTGCTGCAAGTAGCCACAGCTCTAGCCTGCATCTCCATTAGTAGGCTTCAGGGTTAATGTCCTGTACAGAGGCAGGAAGCCTTCCCAGCATGGATGGTTGGATGGATGCAGAGGGAGTGAGTTGAGGGGTGGGGGAGATCCAGTTACTCTGGGATGGATCCCTTACAGTGTGAATAAAGCCGACACTGTGCTGCACAGGGAGCCGTGGCACCGGTCAGCCAAGCACAGATGAACCACAGAGAAAGCTGATAAAAACTGCTGGGAACAATGTGTCAGCGGCAGGAGGCCACCAGCACCGGGCTGGTTTCCTAAGTGGGACAGGCTCACAAAAAGCCCTTTGGCACCCAGTGGCCATGGAGGCACCTCTGGGTGAAGCACAGCATCGCTTGGGGGGAAGTCCCTGCATACGGCTTACCACAGGGTCAACTGTGAGAGTACAGAGCCTGGGCAGGTGCCTGGTCATGCCATGGGTGCCATCAGGTGCCACTCATGTCATCTCTCTCTCTCTCTCTCTCTCACCCTCTCTCCCCAGCACTCAAGAAATCATTTGAGGCGGAGGACAGGGATGAGTCATCTGGCTCCCCACCAGTGGCCCTGCTGCCCCCGGGCACTGTTGAGAGCTGTCAGCCACTGCAGCCTGGCCGCCCACCCCACTCGGGCATGGCCACCAGCCCCACACCCAGCCGACTCAGCACCAGCATCTCCTGCATTGCCCCTTTCCAGTCCCATCAGGGCTTCACTGCAGGGCCTGGCAGTGATGGCGAAAGTCTCCGCAGCTCGTCCTCCAGCCTGGAGAGCCCCGCACCAACAGGGCAACCCCAGACACTGGACAGGCCCCCAGCCATGGACCCTGGCTTGAAGAAGGTCCTGTCCCACAGCAACGTCTTCCCAGCAGGGCTGGAGCATTCCCTGCATGGGGCCACCACTAGCCATGGCTTGCTGCCTGCACTGGACCTGCACATTACTGAGGAGCCGGGGATGGGGACCCCTTTGCTGAATCCTCTGCCACGGGGCACCCACAGCCCTATGACCCAGCCTGAAACTCACCAGTCTTCCTTTTCCTCCTCATACGAAAGCACTGAGGCAGCCCCAGAGGGGCTGGGAGGCGGGGATATAGTCCCCCACAAGGTGCCCCAGCCACAGATGAAGATCAACCTTGGTGCCAGCCCCAGCCTGGCTCACCAGCCACCACTGCTGCCCTGGGGCCACGGGGAAGCAGCCCCAGCCCCTGCAGCCTCTCCTCCAGGGAGGGCTGAGAAGCTGCTGCTGCTCGCCGACCATCAAGCTGCCCCCTTCAAGCTGGTGTCCCAGCCACAGACAGTGCAAGTGAGCTCCCAGCCGACCTTCCTTGGGGGACTTGTGCTGGTGCCGGTCTCAGCAGCTCCAGCAGTGCCCACTGCTGGCGGGACAAGCCCCCTTAGTGCTGAGCTGACAAGGCCTCCAGGACCCCATGCAGTGGCAGTAACTCCCCGTGAAGCTTCAGTGACACCAAAGCACGGTAGGACATACTCCTGCCCCCTTTCCCCATTGGAACTTTTTTACTGGGCACAATACTGCCACAACCTCCCTCTTGGGACCCCGCTGTGTCCTGCCACCCTGGCCCCACTGATGCTGTGGAGAGCAGGGTGACAATGATGCTGGTGACAGAAGGAGCCCCACCAGATCATTACATCCCACTGGTGTTGGAGGGCCATGGGGCACTTGGAAGCTGCCCAGCATGGTGTGGTGTGTAGCAGGGGTGCTGTTGGAGCAGAGTGCTGGCAGCACTCCCAGCCCTGGGGTGCCTGGCAGGCTCTTAGGGTGCCTGATGAGATTCGCGTGCCTGCCCAGCACTAATTGTTTTCCTCAGCACAGGGAGACAGGTCGGGACACATGTGCCCCATCAGGGATGGTGCCAAGTGCCGAGGCCCCACGCGTGCCAGCTATCTCCTCAATCTTGTCCCACGTGCAGTCTTTCTTCCTCTCATCCTTCCTAGCCTTGGCACAGGGACAGATTGTGTTCCTCCCTTCTTGTGGGAGTGGAGAAGGTGGCTGGGGGCCAAGGTGCACTGGAGCATGCTCAGAGAGTGCTTTGTGCTGGAGAGGACACAGGACTCCCCTGCACACCTGTGCCCCAGGGATCCAGGATGGGTACCACGAAGCCTGAGCCTGTCCCCAGGCAGAGGGCAGGGTACCCCTCCCATGTCCCCTTTCCCAGTGGTGGCTCCTAGAAAGGCTGGAGGGTGCTGGGGTGGCTGAGAGACGGTTGCTGCCGCCAGTGCTCCCTGTTTGTGTGCTCGGGGCTCATTGCCCAGCCTTGCTGGGGTGTCATGAGAGCAGCTGTCGCCAGGCTTTAAGTACCGACGCCAACGAAGGCATCCATACATCTGCCCCAGGCTGGGCTGAATCATCCCTCAGCACTGCCCCTGGCCCTGCTGCCCAGCTGCACTGCTGACCCCACGGCACCCAGCTGGGGTGGAGGGGACATCTCTAGTGTGCTGGGAACACGAGGAACAGCATTCGGGACTGAGCTGGGTTGATGAGGGTATGGGGGGGATGGTTCTTGGCCCTAGGCTGAAGTCATGGTGAGGTGGCTGCCCAGGCAGCAGAGCAGGACTTGAGCCAGAGGGTAGTGTGTGGGCACCGGCTGCTCTGCAGATGGCACGAGACAGGCAGGAGCTAGTCAGACACAGCGGTTTCTCTTCCAGGAAAGGGTGGGAACGTGCCATTTCCTCCCATGGGAGGTCACTGCAGCCCCTAGCCAGCAGTACCTGTGGGTGGCCATGGGACACTGTTCCACAGCCCGTGGGAGGGAACACAGTGCAAGCCGTTTCACTTCCAGTCTGTGTTTCACTTCCACGCCAAGCAAGTGCCTGGGTCACCCACAGAGGGCCCCGGGCAAGGAGGAGGAGCAGAGGAGGAGCTGTGGGCTGCAGCCATCCTCTTTGCCTTGCACCCCAGGAGCCATTTGGCCCTGGTGACCAGCTCTCAGCAGTGGCAGCAGCCCAGACTCTGGCCAGCTGACCCAGGTAGGGATGGCCGGGATGGCAGTGGGCAGGATGGTGTGTGGGTAGGGGGGTGCTATCACTGGGGAGGGATGTGCCCCTCAGTTCCCTGTGAGCAAGCCCAGGGTTTCGTTTGTCACTTTGCTTCTGCTTCTGCTCAGTGCTGGTGCCTGATGACCCCCAGCCCTATGCCATGGCTCCTGCTGGTGCTGCAGCTATCTATATGGTGTGCCTCGGGCTCCAGCCCAAAATCAGGCTTATACCATTGTCCCCTGGGCTGTGTTCAGTGCTGGGAGAGGTGCCGGTGTTTCTGGGTCACAGTTGGCTAGGCAGGGAGAGCTGCAGGGAACTCCTCACCAGCCTGGTGGGTGCATCTATCTGTGTACCTCAATCTTCCATTCCTTTGCTGGAATCCAGAGCTGTGTTCTCCCTACCCAATTCAGCAGAGTGATGAGCTGCCAGGTTGACAGCTCCTCTCCTCTGCTGATCCTACCCCAGCAACTTCCATCTACAAAGCCTTATTACAGGCTTCTCCAGTGAACTGGCCAATTTGTCCCACACCAGTAATTAAATCCATAGAGGAGACCGTGAATCTGGGATTACTTGTCCCTGTCCTGGAAAATAAGAGCATCTTTAATGAGTCCTTGGACAGGTCTGTCTGCAGGAGCCATTAGCCCTGGAGGTGCATGGTGATGCTGTAGAACTTCCACATGGCTACCGGTCATTGCTGACAGGTCTTTTCAGCCAGAAGGGCAAGGACATGGAGGCGATGTCTCTGGCCCCACAGCTGCAGGTGCAGTAACCAGTACTGGCCTGAACCCCATGGCCCTGACTAGCACCTCTGCAGCTGTTTGTCTCTGCTTGGTTCTGCTAAAGTAGCAGGTGACAGCCAAGCCTCTGCATGGATGCTACAGCCCAAGGAGTACCCTGAGGACCTGGTATGATGCAAACACCACACCCTACTCACATCCTGACACCTTGGGTGGCTCAGAGCAGCTGCTGCAGCACTCAATTCTAGGTGGTCTCAGCAACTGCTGAGGGCTGGCAGGAACTGGCTTGGGCCACTGCAGCTTCCCATGGGGATGATGGGTGCCCTGGGATGTGAGGGGCACATTTGTACTGGTCTCCCCATCTGCGCTAGCCTGACTGGTCCAGGTGAACACCTTCGCTTGCCCACTGGGCAACTGGCAAATTGGGTGAGATGATTCAGCTGTGACAGGGGGTGTTGCCAACGGAGGGAGGAAGAGCTATTGCCAGGCGGGTCATATGTGGGAGTAGCAGCCTTCTCAGTTTGGTGCCAGCCCACTGATAGCTGAGGAGAGGCACTGGGCTGTGGTGTTGATGGTGCCTGGGGTGCTGGATCTTGCCCCCCAACCATTGCAGGATGCTGGGTGAGAGCTCCCATGCTGAAGTAGAGCTGGACCAGTGGCTGTGCTGGGTAGCAGCATCAGGAAAAGGAAGGAAAGAGCAGCTGTGCAAGGGGCTCCCAATAGAGCCCCCCAAGTTTGTGCTGGTGCCTGGCCATGTGGCACCTTCTGCCCCAGGGTGGGCAGCAGTTGGGTAAAGGATGCCGGCAATGCCCACTGCAGCCACCTCAGAGCGCTGCCCAGCAGCACAGACACCGCCATGGCACTTCCTCATCCTGCTCCACCCAGGGGCTGGGAGGAGATAGGGAATAGTGCGTCCTTTTGCCATGCAGAACCTCACCAGCTGTCAGGAATGTGCCAGGATGGCAGCTATTGGAACAACAGTGCCATCAAGGCAAAGGCATGGGCACCAAGGGCAACCCAGGCTCACCCACTTTCACCCACCCATGCAGGGAGCAGCCTGGAGCCTGAGCAGCACAGCATGGAGCCACCGGCTGTGCCTGAGGAAGAGATGCCACTCACCACAACTCCCAGCACGGCAGGCTGCCAGCTCTTCGGTTATGTGGGGATCGAAGCTGTGCTTGACCAGATGAAAATCAAAACCATGAAGACAGGCTTCGAGTTCAACATCATGGTTGTAGGTGAGCAGCAGGCACAGCATTTGCTTCCAGCTGGGGCAGGAATCCCAATAGGGAAAATGATACTTGTCAGGGGTTTTAGGGACTTTAAACAGCTCCAAAATGAAGAGTAACAACCTGTACCCCATAATAGAGCAATGCTGATGAGTGAGCTCTTCCCAGTCTCCTGGATGCTCCCAAATGATCACCCTGGGTGAGTTAATTTATCCATGGTGGGCAAACTGGAGCTGCTGGTGTCCCCACAGGGCAGAGTGGTCTGGGGAAGTCGACGATGGTGAACACCCTCTTCAAGTCAAAGGTGAGCCGCAAAGCTTCGCAGCCTGGCCAGGAGGAACGCATCCCCAAGACTGTGCAGCTGCAGTCCATCACCCATGGTAAGGTCATCACCATGGGGTTGTGTCCCATCAGCCCTGGGAGGGAGTGGTCTAAGCCTGCATCCACTGCAGTCATGACCTCAGACGGTACCACCTCCCTAGTTCCTTGCTTTTCCTCAATGCTTTGATTCCACTGTCCCACGTATCTGACTAATAGTCATTGAAGAGAAGGGTGTGAAGATGAAGCTGACAGTAACAGACACACCGGGATTTGGGGACCAGATCAACAACGAGAACTGGTAGGACACAGCAAGGTGCTGCATCCCAGCTTAGGGGGTGGCAGTTTGTGATGGGAGTTGAGTTCAGATGCTGTCTCCCAATTATTCATCCTCAGCTGGGACCCCATCATCAAATACATCAATGAGCAGTATGAGAGGTACCTATGTGAGGAGATCCTCATCACCCGGAAGAGAAAGATCCCAGATACCCGGGTCCATGGATGTGTTTACTTCATTCCCCCAACAGGTCACTGGTGAGTCCCCACTGAGAATGATGATGATGATGGTGGGGTCACCCCAATGTGGTAGTGGTGGTGGAGTCAATCTGAGTTGATGGTGATGTGGGTTACCCTGTGATGATGGTGATTGTGGTCTCTGGCAGGCTGCGCCCACTGGACCTAGAGTTCATGCGGCGGCTCAGTAAGATCGTCAATGTGGTGCCAGTGATCGCCAAAGCTGACACGCTCACCCTGGAGGAACGTGCAGAGTTCAAGGAACGGGTGAGGGTCGGTCCCCAGGGGGATTCCAGGGTGTTCCATGTCTCTCTGGATGCCAACTCAAGACCTGTATTGTGCAGATCCAGGAGGACCTGAAGACCCATGCCATCAGTGTGTATCCACAGGAGGACTTTGACCAGGACCCAGATGACAGGGCACTGAATGACAGGATTCGGGTGAGTGGCGGCTCCTGGGGACCATGGCTGGGGAAAAATGCCCTGAGGGGAGCCTGGCAGCACCCTGGTGTGAGCATGGTCCTCTGAATCCACAGGAGAAGATCCCCTTTGCTGTGGTGGGGGCAGACCAGGAGCACCAGCTGAATGGCAAGCGGGTACTGGGCCGCAAGACCAAGTGGGGTATCATTGAAGGTGAGCAGAGCTCCTTGCACCCCCAGACCTCCGCTAGTCCAGGGGTAGGGATGTAGGGAGTAGCACCTATGAGCACAGCCCTGCCTGGTTCAGTGTGGATGGTGGCCTGGGGGATGCTCCATTGGCACCCAGCAACCTGGTGGTTGCAAATGCTGGGCTCCCTGGGCATCGTTCTACCCACACCCTCCCTACCTGCTGTCTTCGGCCTTGCTTTGCAGTGGAAAATCCAGCACACTGTGAGTTCCCCTTTCTGCGGGACCTGCTGATCCGGTGAGCAGGGGATAGGGGTACAGGCACCCCATGGGGCAGGAGGGTCAGGTGGTGGGGACAGTGACTTGATACCATGCCACTCTGGCAGGTCCCATCTGCAGGACCTGAAGGACATCACCCACAACGTCCATTACGAGAGTTACCGAGTGCAGCGGCTCAGTGAGAGCAACCGACCAATGCTGAGTCCCCTCAACGGGCTTCCCAGCAAGGGTGAGAGTGGCTACACTGTCTGAGCCACTGCATCCTGCTCCCCTCCCTCAGAGCTGCCACTGGACCCTTATGACTCTGTCTGGACCCTGCTTGGGATGAGGTTTGGGATGAGGAGCCCCCCAAGAGTGTCAGATCTCCCAGTCCTGCATCCCCAAGCACTGCCATGGGCACAGCCCACCCTGGACCCTGAAAGTGAATTAAAGGAGAACCTGGACAATTTAGCTTTCACCATCTTTATCATCATCGTCTTACTGGACCCCCAGCTCCTGATGTGCCACCAGCCCCCTGGCCGCTCTGGCCACTAGGGCAAGATATCTCCCCTGCCTAGCACTGCCAGGGTGCCCTGTGCCAGCACCAGCTCAGCACACCAGGAGAGAGGCAGTGCAGCTGGCAAGGTACCGGAGGTACCATGGGTGGCCAGGCAGTGGGTCCCCTCCCCACACTTACTCCACCTGCCCTGCCTGGTGACGGCAGCTGGCACAGATGGACTTTGAGCCAGTTATCAATGTGGAGGTGCTGGCAGGGGTGTGGAGGTGCCGGATGCACCACCTCAAGGCTGTGGGGGGGCTGCACCCAGCCACTCCCCACTGTGGCACCCCCCTACCAGGAGCACCGTGCACTGGATGCAGCTCCCCAAAGACTTCAGGCAGACACAGGTGCTGCCCTGCTGGGGGCTGGTCCTGGCACAGTCTAGGGATGAGGATGTCAGGTTGCCCCTCCCAGTGCTCCTGTGTGTGTGAATACTCCCTTTGTGCCTCCCACCGTAGGCAGGACTGGGGCACAGGGCCAGGACTGTGGCACATGGTGACTCCCTGCCCCCCTGGCCTCGCTGTGGAGTCATTGAGCACCAGCACCCTTCGCCCAGCCCTGCGTTAATGATCTACCTGCCCAGGCTGCTGCTGCCACCAGCCCCCAGTAGCAATCCCAGTGAGCGTGGTGGCAGTGCTGGTGGTGGCCGCAGAGCTGGAGGTCCTCAGTACAGGTGGCTCGAGGGGGCCGGCAGCTCCCTGCCCTGCGCCCCACCCCTCCGTCCCAACGCCCAGATAAGAGCAGCTGCCGGTAGCACCCATTTCACAGCACACAGTGTGGGTGGGAGAGCTGGCCAGGACCATGGCTGTGGCAACGGTGAACCTTCGCGCCGTGACCTCCTGGGTAGGCATTGCCCGTCTCTTTGCTGTTGTCTTGTCTTGTGTCACTTTCAGCTTAGTGGCCTCAACTGGACACTTTGAGGCTCCTTATGGAACGTGGTGCATGTTCACCTGGTGCTTCTGCTTCACCGTGACACTGCTGGTGCTGCTGCTGGAGCTGCTGGAGCTCTACCCCATGCTGCCACTCTCCTGGGACGATTTCACCTCAGCTTTCTCCATGTTGGCAGCATTGATGGTCTTCACCAGCTCAGTGGTCTTCCCTGCCACCTTCATCAACAGCCCCTGCAGCAGCAGCATATGTGCCCGGCAGGCTGTGGCTACCACCGTCTCCTGCCTCTGCTTCCTCGCCTACGCCCTTGAGGTGGGACTGACCCGAGCCAAGCCAGGGGACATCAGCAGCTTCCTCTCCACTGTGCCTGGGCTCCTCAAAGTATTTGAAGCCTATGTGGCTTGTCTCATCTTCTCCTTGCTGGATAGCTACAGTTGGCAAGCCGGCCTGCAGTGGTGCGTGGCTGTCTACTCCATCTGCTTCATCATCACCCTTCTCATCATCATCTTCACCATTGGCCGGTGTCTCAGCTACATACCCTGCCCACTGGAGAAGATTCTGGTGGGCTACAATGCCCTGGCCCTGGTGATGTACATCACTGCCACCATCATCTGGCCCCTCTACAACTTCAAGGACAAAAACCGCCCCAATCCCTGTGGTTCTAACTGCGCATGGAACAAGCACCTGGGTATCACCTTCCTCACCATCTTTAACCTCATTGCTTACTTGGTGGACCTGGTCTATTCCACAAGGATGGTCTTCATCAGGGCACCTTCATAAGGGCTCTGAGAGGCCCAAGTGGGATGAAGGGTGGTGGGATGCATCTGGGTGCCAGTGCAGGGCTGCCAGTGGAGCTGAGGAAGAGGCCAGATGCCTTGGAAAGCTCCTTCCTGTGCTGGAGTGGAGAGCTGGGGGTGCTCTGGGGATGGCACTCAGCCCAGCACCCCATGGGCTGTTTGGCTCGGGGTGTCCAAGCAGGGAGGGAGCAGGGTGCTCCTGAAACCCTGGAGCTGGGGAGAGGCTTTGGGATTAAACTGGTTCATTTTCACTTGCTTCTGCCTTCTCTTTCTTCTTCTTTCCAGTTTCCTGCAGAATCTGCTTTTGTGACAGAGGGGGTTCATAGGTGAGAGATTGGAGGGCCACTAGCAGCAATGTTGGGGGTAGCACTGGGCTTCAGCAAATCCTCTTTACTCCACCTTATTGACTTGGCTCTGAAGTGAAGCAGGGCATGACCAGGAAAAACCAAACCCGGATGCTTTTTTCTTGGCACCAACACCAAACCCCACTGAACAGGTTCCAAATGAATGCAGGTGCTGGTGGGTGTGAGAACCCACCTGTCCTGTCACCACCACTGCCAGGTCTTCCTCACTGCTACTGTTACCCCAGCAGGAGCCCCACTGGGTTTGTCCCACTCACTTTACCCTTTGGGGGTTGCTGGGGAGTCCCCTGCTTAGGGGGGCATTGGGTGGAAGAGTGGCTGTGCCTGATGCCATGAGAACTGAGGGTGTTTGGACATGTCATTGGGAGGACGGTGGCAGCCGGAAGATGGCAGAACAGTGCAGGCAGGGACAGGTGTGCCTTGCAGGCAGAACTCCTGGCTCCCAAATGTGGGATGGGTACCCCATGAGCCACCTCACTGGAATTTTGGGCTACCGTCCCCTACCCATGCTGATCCATCTGCTCTTGCTTGCCCTGGCCTTAGTCACTGCCCAGGGGCCATCCACGCAGCCTTGAGGCTACTGATAAAGCAAGGCGTAGCCCAGGGCCTATCCCCACTGCCTCAGGGCTCACTGGGAGCCACAGAACAGGGTCATCTCCACCACAGGATGCTGGTGCCACAGTGGCTTCGCCAAGGGAAGGTGGGGTTAAGAGACCAAACTCATGGGTGCCACGGTGCTCAGCCTCCTATCTCCAGAAGAACCATAGGAGCCTCTCCCAGGTTCACAGGCAGAATTATGGGAGCAAATAAAGAGAAAACCACAGTGACTGGGCACAGCTATTTATAGGGCCTGGTTTGATTGAAATTCCTGGAGGAAAGGAGCAGGCTCTGAATGACACTGAATATTGTACCATGTTTGACTCTGATCGGCACCCAGCCAGTGTGAGCACATGGGAAGTGATGGAGCTGGGGTGCAGGGCTGGTAGTGGGGGGCAGGGGAGTGCGTGGAGGGGAGCAGGAGGCTGTTTGAAGAGGCTCCCAGCACCAAGCTGGTGGCAACAGCCCAGCTGGTGGAGCATGAGCCTGGTGGTCCATTCGGATCTCCTCCTGAGAGGATCACGGAGTATTTCCCGGTGCGGAACACAGGGCAGGTGCTGAGGGTCTCCGAGAGCAGCCAGGATCCCGAGTCTGGTCTGTACCGTGCTAGGGAGCTCCGGTGCCGGGGCACATGGATGGTGCGGTGCTGACGTTGTTGCCGGGTGCAGTGCGGTCCCGGT
>VZRI01002760.1:79017-157256 GCA_013397515.1 Upupa epops
CAGCCCTGGCTGGCGGACGAGCGGGGCCGTCAGGCACTGCTGCCAGCTGGGATGGATGCAGGAGGCAGCCTCGGGGGGGATGCTGGTTGGGACCGGTGTTGGGATATAGCCCCGGAGTTGGTGCTGGGTGGGACCCGTGCTGGGGTGCAGCCCCCGGGTAGGGTTCCAGCTCCTGCCCAGGGCAGGAATGCTCCACGCTGGGGACACGACCTGTGTGCTGCCCCGGAAGAGCCCCGTGGGACAAGCCGGACTGTGGGTGCCCAGCGGTGGGTCCTTGCGGGTATTGGCGGGTCTAGATCTCGTCCTGGTGTCCCCTCAACCCTCTTGCAGTGCCAGTTACTGCTGCTGGGTGTGGATATAGCACCCAGAAGGGATGGCACCTTGTTTGGGAGTACATGTCCTTCGTGGGTGCCTGCCTGGCTGGGAAGGGATTAACACCAAGGGGGTTTGGGGGTGCCTCCGGTACACCCAGGCTACTCCCCGCACGAGTGACCTCATGCAACTGCCATAGCAACAGCTCATGAAGTCACCAGTGCTGGGAACAGGGCGACTGATTTGAGCATGGGGTGATGGGCTAGCAGCGTGGGAGGCTGCCAAGCGCCATGTCCCTGCACTCACTGCACCCATCCCGCCCCCCCCAGAATGAGCTGTGCCCCCGCCAGGGCCAGCACCTTGGACTGACCCACCAGCACCATGCTCATCAAGGAGTACCGCATCTGCATGCCACTCACCACTGAGGAGGTGAGCAGGGAGCACTGGGGGAGGGCAGGGCTGCCTGTGCCCCAACACTGAGGTGTGATGATTGCAAAGAAGGGTGCAGAGGCAACGAGAATCCCAAGCCCCCAGCCATGGGTGCAGGGAACAGCTCACTGCAGGAACCCACCAATGGAGGATGTGATGAGTGGGGCTCCTGTACCCACAGTGGTGGGGTGCTAGGGGATTAGGTGCCTATTCAAAGGGCTGGGAGTCACAGTGGCCCTCTTTGCTAATCCCTCATATCTGTGGCCCTCGGCTAAGCTACAGAGGTAGCTTATTTCTTTGGCCATCACTGCTGGGCTCAGGATGCTTCACAGATTGTCAAGTCGTGTTTTGGCACGCAGGCAAGGGACAAGCCCCGCCCCATGGCACATTGACCTTGGGGCATGAGCCCAGCAGCAGCACTGGAGGCTGCTCCGGGGCCCAGCCCAGTCCCAGGTTCGTGGGATGAGCCAGCAAACGAAGGGCACCTGGGGGTTGAGTACCTGTTGCACTACAGTGCTCAGGGAAGCTGTTCTGACGGGGAGCTTTGCTTCAGTCCCTGCACTGGCAAACAGCAACGATAGCTGGCAGCTACTAGCATCCCTAGTCAAAGGCTGCTTGTGAGCATGTGGTGCTGGCAGATCCATTCCAGGGAGGAGGGAGCTGTATCAGCACTGACCATGCTAAGCAGGGGGTTGAAACAGTGTGCCCCAAGAGACCACTGTACTGCACAGGAGTCTGTTACCCATTTGCTCTGTGTCTCAGTTTCCCCTCTCAGTCATGTGGCTGGAAATCTGTTAGCCTGCCAGGGCAGGGGCTGGTGGTGCTGAGGACTATGCTGTGGTTGCAGTACCGTGTAGGGCAGCTCTATACCATCAGCAAGCACAGTCACCAGGAGAGTGAGAAGGGTGAGGGTGTGGAGGTGGTGAAGAATGAACCCCATGAAGACCCTGTCCATGGCCCTGGCCAGTTCACTGAGAAGCGTGTCCACCTCTCCAGGTGAGGCTGCAGCTCCAACAAGGGCTGCTGGTTGGGGAGGGAAACCTGTCAGCCGGGCTCCATTAGGGCAGCGGGCATGGGCAGGCTGCAGGACAACCCCTTCCCCCCTCCAAAATTCCCTGGGAATTTCCTTTCTGGATGCTTTACACACTACAGCACAGCTGCACCCAAGTTCTGAAGTGCCCCCGTCTTTGGGGGTTGTGCCCAGCTTCAGAGACTACACCCATCAGGGAAGATGCACCCATCTTCAGGAGCTGCATCCATCTCCTGAGGTGCACACATCACCAGGGTGCACCTCGTTCCTAGTGGGCATCCATCTGTGGGTACCAGAGGGTGCCTTGTCTGTGGTGTAGGGCTTGGTGGGGATACTCAGCCTGTTTCTGGGGGTGCCTCCACACACAGCATCACCCACTTGCACCCATCACTGCTGTGCCCACATCCCTGCCGCTGGCTGTGGCATTGGCGCTGGCTGCTCTGTGCTGGGGAGTTGCTGGCGTGAGACAGGCTATTTTTAGCTGCGGTGCTCACGGTTCCCCTCTTGGGGCAGGTATTTATAACACTGCAAATTAATCAAACCCCAGCTCTCTTGGGGACTGATCCTGCCCTGGGAGCAGGGGCAGCTGCAGGGTGCTGGGCAAGGAGTGCCTGGAAGCAGTGCGGGCACCATGGAGTCCTGGCCTTGGGGAAGTTGTGGTATCCTGGGGAGGTGCTGAGGGGTCCCTATTGAAGGAGGTTGGGGTGCTGGTGAGAGGATGGAGGCACCTGGGTGGACAGGAGGGTCATGGGGAGGTGTCAGGCATCACTGTGGGAGTCTTGGGCTGCAGGCAAGGATCCTGAGGAGGGGTCCGTGGAGGGGTCACTGGGGTGGAGGTGAGTGTGCATGGGGGTGACACTGGGTAAAGATGAGAGTCCTGGGGAGCAGGTGGGGCCCTCGGGGGTGCGGGGGATGGTGATCCCAGAGGCAGAGCTGAGCTGTATGGGGCCAGTTTCAGTGGAACAGGGCTGAGTGGCACTGGGCAGGGCTATGTTCACCAACCATATCCTTCCCTGAGGGGATCCCAATCCCCATCCCACTACTCCATCCTACCACCCCCACTTTCATGGTCCCCTGCAGCAAACTACCAAGCTGGGCACGAGCAGTGACCCCCCGCATCTTCTACATCACGGAGAAGGCCTGGAACTACTACCCTTACACCATCACCGGTGAGCTCTGGGCAGGGCACAGGGATGGGTACTGGGCGCTGCTGGGCATCTGCCCTTCTCTGCCATGATGGTCACAGCCATTTTCCAGGCTCACTGCTCCTCTCTCCTCCATGGTGCCACCTGCCAATGCTACCCCATGATGCTGACATGCGGTGGTGTCTGTGCAGAGTACACGGTAAGGAGGTGGTATGGCGGATCTGGGGTGGATGTCCCCTGGGGGTGAGCATCCATTGGATATGGGTGTCCTTGGGGCTGAATGTCCCTTGAGCTGGGTGTCTCTTGGGAACAGGTGTCCTTGGGGCATCCTGTGAGGGTGGGTCTCCCTGGAGGTGGGTGCCCCTTGGGGTGGGCATCCTTGGGAGTGGGAGTCCATCAGGACCAGCTGATGGCTGCTCCCTGCAGTGCTCCTTCCTGCCCAAGTTCTCCATCTACATTGAGACCAAGTACGAGGACAACTGTGGAGACAGTGAGAACGTGAGTCAGTGCTGCAGCTGAGACCCAGCAAACTCACTGTGGGGAAGAAATGTGCGGTGGCTGGTGCTTCTCACCCTCCCTCCCCTTTCCAGATCTTCCACAGCGATAAAATCCTGGGTGACCATGAGGTCTCCTTTCTGGACATCGCCTTTGATGAGATCCCTGAACGTTACTACCGCAGCCTGGAGGTAGCATGGCTGGGGATAGCAGGAAGTGCCCGGGAGCCATCCCTTTATCCCTTGTCCTGGTAGGGTGCTCATGGCCTAACTCTGCCCCAGGACCCCCGTTTCTTCAGCTCTGCTAAGACGGGCCGGGGGCCGCTGCGGGAGGGCTGGCGCCAGCACACCAAGCCCATCATGTGCTCCTACAAACTGGTGAGCGTCAAGTTTGAGGTGTGGGGGCTGCAGACACGGGTGGAGCAGTTCGTGCACAAGGTGAGGGAGGGAGCATGGGGGGGTAGGCCTGGGTTGGAGGGGACACTGGAGGAAATGGATACAACAAGGCAGTGACCCCTGTGGTGCACCACAGGTCATCCGAGACATCCTGCTGATTGGGCACCGTCAGGCTTTTGCTTGGGTGGACGAGTGGTGTGGTGAGTTCCATGGGGTGCTGCCGGGGGCCCTGGGTGACCCCAGATCCTCAGGCTGAGGGTAGTAGATAGGGCTGTGGGTTTAACTGCTGATGCCACTAACCCCATGGGCAGCTCCTGCTCTTCCACTGGCTCACCTGCCGCCTGCACTGCCTGCCCTGCTCTGTTTGCCCTCCCCATCCTGCTCTGCTCGCCCTGCCTGTGCAACACTCGCTGCCCGCTCCGTCACCTGCCTGGGGAACACTTGGCTGAAGCACAGGGTGGGGAGAGTACAGGGGCCCCAGCATTTCTGCCTGCGTTGCCTGCACCCCTGGCCTGGCAGGGAGACACGCTGCAGGTGGCTGCTGCACACAGACATGGGAGTGGGAGCTCTGGGTTTGGTAAAGGCTGGCAGCAGGTGCTGGCAGCAGGTGCCGGGGCATCCCGGCAAGCTGCTCTCTGCCTTCCAGACATGTCCCTGGAAGAGGTCCGGGCCTTCGAGACTCAGATGCAAGTGGCCACAAACCAAAAGCTGGGGAGCCAGGCCCCCTAACCCCTGGTGTGTGGGTAGCCCTACCTACAGGGGATGGAGCCCCTGGACCGTAACATGCCACCTGTGGGTGGGTGCAGGTGGCTGGGGAGGGTGGGCCTTGTGCATGGTGCACCCCAAGCCCCTCCCTCTTCATTCCCCTGCCCGGCTGTCCGTCTCGAGTGTCCCCTGCCTGCACTGCCTGAGCTGTCCCTGTATCCCTTCTCCACATTCCCACCATGCCCAACTGCCCCCTGCCCAGCACTCAGCTCAGGGTGGGGAGCCAGTGCATGGGGCACAGGCTGCCCCAGGATGTCAGGGTGCAGGATGCAGCTGTGCTGAGCAGCCCCAAGCCCGGCTGTGCTCGGCAGGAATGACAATGGAGGAGGTGCGACGTTACGAGCAGGAGACCCAGGAGGCCACCAATGAGCTCATCGGCCTGGTGGCACCCACCATCTCAGTCAGCGAAGTGGGGCAGCCCACAGTCACGCACTCGGCCCCTGCCAGTGCCCCCTCCACCCCTCTCAGTGATGAGGCCCCTGATTTCCTCACTCCGCCCAAGACTCGCCCGCGCAAGAAGTCGGCACCGGAGACCTTGATGCTGCCTGTGTTACGAGAACGCACTGGTTCCGAGTGACTTCCGCAGTGCTGTGCCATGCCACCTCCCCATCTGGACCACGCCAGTGCCACTGCCCACCATGGCTCCTCTAAGAGGTGCTGACTCTGGGAAGGAACCCGCTGTTGGGGTGCAGAGAGACTCTGGGGGTGGTCCTGGCCTCTCTGTGCCATCGTGGGCACCCACATAGGAAGCTGCCAGCATCTCTGGGACAGACCTGCTGGCTGTGCAGGAAGGGGATGCCAGGCCAGTGTTGCTTGCTGACTGGTTCCCAAGTGTTGGACTGTATTGGATGCCGGTGCTGAGCTGGGGAGCTGTGGAGCTCATAGAGTGATGCTGGAGCACTGCACTGCAGGGTGGGCACTAGCACAGGGTCACGGAGTATGTGATAGCCAGGTGCTGGGCTGGGGCTCCCTGTGGGACCCCAGTACTGTAAGGTCCTGCAATTGGGGTGCCCTTCATTGTCCCTCCAGAGGCCATGGCTGCCCGAGGCAGGCTAGGCCAGGCTCAGCTCTCTGTTTTCTTTGGGAAAACAAAATCGATTTTGAAAATAAAGCTTTAGACACAGTGGGTGGCTGCTAGCTGTGTTTATTCAGTGCCGCAAAGGGGTGTCATGCCTGTGCTGGGGTGCTGTGTCTCCTAGGACAGGGTGCATGCAGTTGGACAGGGAGAGGGGACCCTAGGATGGGTCAGCAAGGGGGTGGGAGTCAGGTGGGCTGAATTGCGCTGGTTCCACAGGGTCAGCCCAGGGCTGGGACAATGGCCCTGGCTGCACCAGACTCCCCTCCCTGACAGGTATCACTGTCCTCCAGCTCCTCAACACCTGGATCAGATGATGACACCGGCCCCAGCATGGCAATGTAGTAGGCACTGCAGTAGACAGGAGCTTTGTTGGGGTTGGAGTAGACCTGCTCAGGCCGGAGCGAGGCAAAGGGGTTGGCGCCATAGCCCATGATGTGCGTCTCAAGCTCCACCAGGATTTGTAGGGAGGACTTCAGCTCCTGCTCACTGCCAAGAGAAGGGGAGGATAGGTCCCATTAGTGGCTGGCTTTGCCAGTGCCCTGAGGTAGCAGGGTCTGTGCTCACCTGTAGACAGTGAAGAGGACGGGTAGGCGGTAGTCTCGCAGCAGCAGTAGGGTGGGCAGCCAACCCGTCAGCAGGTCTGGGCAGGCATGGAAACCTGTGGGAACATGGCAATGAGGGTCCCGCCTCCCTCTTGTCTTATCCTATTGCAAAGAATGGGAGCAGGTTGTCCCAGCTCCCATTTTTCGCTGGAGTATGCAGTGACAATGATGATAGTTTGGCAGCCCTTAGCAAGGTGGCTCCTGTCTCCGCACCAATGTGGTGGGGCAATGTGGCTCTGGGTTCCAGGCTGAGTCACCATGCCAAGACCCAAAGGTAAGGACCTCTTCAGATGCTGTTTACACCCACTGACCAGCACGCAGGCGCCATGGACAGGACACACTGAATGTTTGGAGGGCATCATGAGGCAGACAAGCCCCAGGGGAGTCACGCTGGCTGCTCCAGCTGCCCCTTGTGGCCCTGGGCATATCTCAAGTCACCAGCAGGCCCAAGCTACTCAGGTTCTGCCTTGTATCCCGTTGGGGACATCCCACTCCAGGCAGTAGAGGGTGTGGTGGTAAAGGCCCCTTCATGGCACAAGCACTCACCTGGGTGAAAGCCCACCACCAGATCAGGTGGGGAGGCCAGCTTGGTCTCCACGTGGCTTTCCCAGAAGTCATGGTAGAGCCCCTTGTAGCTGCTGAGATAGATCCTTCCCTGGGGCGCCGGCATGTCTAGTGGTGGCCTCATGATGGGTCCATCGACCACATCCACTCCCACCATCACCACTTCCATGCCCCGGTGCCCAGGGAACATCTGTGTCAGCTCATCATAGTCTGTCAGTCGGGTGTTGAGGGTCTCGACATGGGATGCCCCCACCACATGCACAGTGAGGGCCTTGCTAAATGGGTCAATGCTGAAAAGCTGCAGCCCCAAGCCAATGGTGAGCGGTCGTGAGTGGAAGTCAGTGACCAGCCGCCGGATGGATTCACGGAGTTCCCTGTCCTCTGGCCGGGGCTTCCCAGCATTGGCCCAGAGGAGGGTCATGTACCGCCCGGCCAGGATGGCATCCACCTTCTCTTCCAGCTGCCCCTGCATGGAGAACCAATCCTCCCAGCTCTTCACATCCTGAGCAGGTTTTGTCCAGATATCCGTAGGAAAAGGAATGTCTCCTGGGAGAGAGGGTAGGGAGAAGTGCTGGAGATCACAGTGGTGGCCCCACAGTCCAGGCAGCCTTAACCACTCAAGCTGTGAGGGTACTGGGCCTGGGCAGGGGGGGTGGAGCCAGAAGGAGGGATCTCATGACCCCCACAGGACCCATGCAGTCCGTGGGAGGTGGTCAGGCAGGCTCAGAGGGACACAAAGGGTGGGAGAAGCACCTCTTGCCCCACCTGTGAAGATGAGCCACTCTACCAGCCGATCATAGGCCACCAGCTTAAGCTTCTTGCAGAACTTCTTATGCAGTGGCCAATTGGTACGCTGGCATGCCACACTGCAGTAGTAGACATTCTGGCACCTAGGGACAGAGACAGCGTGCCCAGGCAAGGGGTGAAGAGGACAGGACCTGACTTGTCGAATATGGATCCCTGCCACTCCCTCCCAGGGTTGTGTTGCTGTTTTAGGGGTACTCCATGGCTGGAGATGGGTGTCAGGGCCAGACTCCTCCCTTCCTCTAACCCAGCCTCACCTTGCCACCAGGGTGGAAGTGAAGAGATGGATCCAGCCCTGTGCCATCAAACCACCCTCCCATACCTCTTGCATCGGCGAAGGCTCTTGGGGTCAGGGAGGGCATCAGGGAGCTTCTTGCACTCAGCACAAAACTTGAAGGTGTCCTCCATCTTCTGGAACATATCGAAGTAAGTTCGGATGCCAAAATCACTGCTGCTCTTCCTCCCATCCATGGCAGACCTGCAGATAATGAGGCAGGGGTGAGCAGGACCCAGGCCGAGTTGCTTTGCCATCACAGTGGGATTCACATCTTCCCTCCAGCCAGGCTCATCCCAACCTGGGCTGGGTGGGGTTGGATAGCTGAGGAATGGGCAGGTACAGGGGTGCACAGAGGTGAGGAATGGGTGCTCACTCACTTGTAGTCCTCATAGCTCTTCATGTTGAGCTTCTGGAGGATGATGTGGGACAGCCCTGGTACATTCTGATCCATGGCCTGGAAGCCCAGTGAGTCCATGTCAGGTGCCCTTGCCATTGGCTCCTCCACAGGCTTCTTGGAGTGGCTGGTTTTAGGGTCAGCACCTGCCACAGTGGTTGTAGGAAGGAGGGGTGTAGGCGAGTGGGGCGGTTTTTGGGTTCCTGTTTGCTGCCGGGGTGTCCCATGCCGCCTGCTGCCGCCAAGTCGCTTCCTGCCCACCATCCCGGTGCTCGCTGTCCCAGGCCACACAGGCCTGCTCAAGTGTCAGTCCCAGATGACAAAGGAGAGCGGCTGGGGCCTGGGGGGAACCGGATAGCAGATAGAGGAGCTATTCTGGTCATCCCCTCCCAAGGAACGGGCCAACCCGCGGCGGGGCTTCGGCACCCGCCCCAAAATCTGCGGCTGCAGGCAGTGGGGTCCCGTGAAACCCCTTCCGCCCTGGGTCTGCACGCCTATGAGGAGTTGTGCGGGTGCCAAATGCCCCCGGGACCTCTCCTCTCTGTGCCCACGGGGCCTGTCAGTCCACACCCTGAGGCCCCGACCCCAGCCTGGACTGTGGGGACCCTCAGTGAGGTATGAGTGAGCTGGTGGGTGGACACCGCGGCTCCTCACAGGGGAGAGCCAGGAGCAAGGCGAGGGCAGCAGCCTAGCGGCAGGGGAGGGCTCGGAGCACCCGCAGCGTCCCCCGAGGGGTCCCTGCTGAGGGCTGCCCGCACCTATCATGGCGGCAACGGTTTCACGGACACGGCTCCTCCAGCCTCGCGAGAGCATCCTCGTCGCTGTGGTTACGGGACGCAGAGAGTCCCTGCGGAGGCAGTGAAGCCCGACGGCTCGAACCTCGCTGCCGCCTCTTGGCTGCGGCTCCTCAACCGGTGCGGCGGGGCCTGGCGGCCCTCACACCCAGGTGCACGGAGGAGCTAGGAGCTGCAGCGGGGTTAGACTGACGGGTAATTTGAATCTTCCACTTCTGCCTGTCCTCCACATGGCTTCTTGAGTCATCCCTCTGCTTTCAGTAGTGTTTTGACAGCCCTGAACCACTCCTAGCTGTGTTTTCCAGGAGAGGAATAGAACAGCTTTATGTTTCTTTCCTCGTTCTTTTTCCCAAGGAGTCATGGAGGTCCCTATAGGGCCATCTGCCGGAAAGGAGCCTGTGGATGCAGCCTACACCAGCGCTTCCCAGCCGACGCCAGTGCAGATCACAGTACTGAAGGCGAAGGACTTGGTAAAGCTCTTTTGAGATCTGTCTCTGCAAGCCCAGAGCCATCGCATGTGCTGCGATGCCATTCCAGATACGGCACAAGGTGTAGGAAGGGCATATGACGATGCCATGCTGTGGCTTCCTTCTCCTCACTGAAGAGTTAAGGTTTGCACAGCTGAAGTTTGTGGTTCAGGTAGGGTGGGAAATGCTCCTCCTCAGCAGCAGTACAGAGATGCTGTGTTGAAACACATCTCTCTGCCTACCTGTATGTAAATGGCAGCTTTCTTTCAGCCAAAAGTGGATCAGTGAGACAAATACCCCCAGAGAGATGTCGCCTTGGATTTGTAGTCATAATTTCATCCCAGCTACAGCAGTCTAAAAGATATTGAAACCAGTCTGGTGGCTCTAGATTTGAAAAGGCAGTGGCTTCTGTGCTGTTCAGGGCCAGACTGTGAGCTGGTTCTGATTAAGCTGTCACATACTGTGGGTTTGTGATACCTTGAAGTCCTTTAGAAGAACTGGCATTTAGGAGGAAATGCAGAGTTGAAGCTCAGCTACTGCTGCAAGCAGAAAAAATGCAAATCCCTGCTTCTGCTCTAGCACTAGACAAAAAAAAATAGCCAAACTAAAAGCACCTGACTGGGCTGTTTTCTGAGTTTTTTACACTGTAGTATTTGACTAGTTGTCAAAGCAATAGACTCAGCAAACAGCATCTTAGATGAGAAGGTAAGGGGGGAAGCAATGCTCCAAAGAATAGACTGGTAGACTGGTTACATCTGGAATGCTGCTTTGTGGTTCCTATTGCTCTCATGAAAAATGGCTGTTGCAAAAAGAGAGAAAGTTACAAGAGTGCAATAATAATAACAAAAGCAACAATGTGGAAAACATTCCAGCCATAACAGCTGTGGAATCTCCTTAATTAGAGGTGATGTAGAGAAGGATAAGAATGAAGTCTAGGGTAATTAATGGTGCAGAGAAAGGTTAATTGGATTCTTCTGTTAAGCCATTCATGGAATTTATGCTTGAGACAGACAGAAGGACTGAAAATTAAACCCAAGTGAATTAAATGCAAGAGCCAATATAGAGATAATTAACCCAGTGGCATGGAGAGAGGGAGTCAAGGGAGTGGCCCATGGATGTGAGGCATCACTGTGGCTCAGGACTAAAAACTGGTTTTGGACACGACAGTCCTCATGGTCAGGGTGGTGATCACTCTTCATGGACAGAGAAGTAGACTCTTCCTCCTGCTGGAAGACTCTTGACTTACTGGCTGGCTCAGCACTTCTTGCACTGCCCAGAGCTGCTTATTTGACCCAGGCTGCCCATGCACATGGATCCCTGCTGCCTTGTCCTCTGCTTTCACCAGCCCTGTTTGTCCATCTTTAATCACCTCTGTGGAGCCATTTTTAAATTTCAACCTACTCATCTCTGCTTAAAGCAAGTGGGATAAGGTTGTAACAAACTGCAGAGCTTCTAAGGAGTCTGCTGGAGCCCTAGTTTGATTTCAAGGGTGTTCTGCAGCCATGCAATATACAAGTGTCCTCTGAGCTCAGCTGTGCAGCTCCGAAGCTACTTTCTTAAGGTATTACAGAAGTCTCAAGCTTCCTGAAAGCACAAACATGTCAGTGGGGTGTTTTGAGATTGCCTTTAGATGTGTCTTTCATTGCCTTTCCTGGGCTGAAGCACAGGATCTTTGCCACCTCCCCTGCAGTAGCTCTTGATAATCCTTGGGGAGATCACAGCATAGTGCAGCTGAAAATTTTCCCCATAAAGATAGGAAAGGGCGAGGTCTCATTATGGCCAAACTCTTTTCCTCTTTCCCATTCCTGTAGTGGAACAGCCAAAAACCCACCAGTAGACCCTGTCCTGTGCTCTGTGCTGAGCTGCCTCTCAGAAGTAACTTGGAATCTGGACTTGTTGCTGAGCCAACTGTTTAATGTGCCGTTTGTTTGACAGAAGGCTATCAAAAGTGACGTGTCCGCTACTTCAGTGCGCGTGGAGTACAACGGAGCTGTCTTGGGAGACTCCTCCAAAACTGATGTCTTGCCAGATGGGACAGCAGACTATAATTTCTCAACCAGCTTTGAGTGCAACCCTGATGGGCCCAGCTCTTTGAATGACATTGTGCAAAAACCTGTACTCTGTAAGTACCTGGTGCTTAATCTCTGTCTTTGGGCGGGGTTGGGGGGCTCTCAGTACTGTTGTTCCTGTCTCTGCAAGCTAGAAGAATCCCATTTCCTGTTCGCCCATGCTCCTTGGTTTAGCTGCTTTTTTCAGTCTGGGGTGATGAAGTAGAAGTATGTACCAGGGCTGATGCAGACCCTGTTGAGCTACTGAACTGCAGGTCTAATGCTGTCAGAGAAACTCTGCCAGCTCACCTCTCTATCTCTCTAGTGACAGTGATAGAAGTGCTGCATAGGGAAAAGAAGCAGGAGAAGACTATACCCCTTGGCCAAGCTGTGGTGGACCTTCTTCCTCTGTTGCAAGGTATAACGTTGACTTTGTAACCACTTTTTGTTCCCTGGTGTGTTTTGGTCTTTGCTTACAGGCCTCTGTCTGTAACTTAGCTTCTTTTTATGAAACATGCTTCAGAGCATCTGTAGAAAGCTGGGTTTGTGGAAAGAGGGGTGACATTAGTAGCTCAGTATTAGGAGTTAGGCCATGATTTCTCCACAAGGGGTCTCACTTGATGCTGCTCTCATTCCTTTTTCTTCCCAGGACAGTGTTCATTTAAGGTCTTGGCTCCTTTGTATGCAGTGCCTACCTTACCATTAGAGAGCCTTCACCTGGAGGCCAAGGTATGTGGAATTCAGAACTTTTCCTTCACTCATTTGGCTTTTTCCTGCTCTTTACTGGGAAGGCAAGCATGACTCAGCCACTGGCTCATCATGGATATGTTATGGCCCTATATGCTGCAAGCTTGGAGACCTTCCCTGCTCCCACTGATGTCTGTCACTAGTTGCCTACAATAGGTGAGGTCATGCTAGGAAATGCCAATGTGTACAGCTACCAAATTGCTCTGGAAAAAATATTGAAGATGGAAAGCATCACACTAAAAAAACAAGAAAAAGACAGAGGCAGGATTAATGCTGTATTGATCTTCGTCTCTGTGGGTAAAATGTCAGAGTCCATTACTGTAGAAGCTATGAATGCTTTTCCTGCAAGGTCCTCATTCATTCAGCCCCTTGAAAAAAGCAGGGAAGAAAGCATGAGACTGGGAAAAATGTGTCCAATTTAGCTCTCCTGAGTCTGACTGTAGCTCACACTAGGAGTGAATTGGAGGGGTGGATCTGGCATTAACTTTCCTGTATTTAAGAAATAATAAATGCTGACTGTCTCTTTTTTCATTGCACACCATCCATCCAGGGCTGGGACAGGTAATTAAAGGCTGCATGTAGCACATGGAGATAGGGCAGAGTCAGAGTATGTGGCCCTGGCATGTCATGGTCTGAATCACCAGAGAAAATACTGATTTTTTTCATCCCTGATGGCTTTTTTTCCCTGTGGCTTGTTTTACGCAGCCGTGCCTCTCCCTAGCTCATTTTATGAGATCCTTAGGGCACGTGTCGTGACGCAAGCAGGCTCCAATTTAACAAACAAATACCACAATTCAGAAAAAGCCATAATGAAATTCTCTTCCTGTGTTTCATTGTTTTCTTTTCTTTTAAATCTGAGTTCAGAAAGAAGATAACATTATATATTCTGGCCTTGGATTTCTGCTTCCTTATCCCTCAAGATTTATAATTGTCTAGTTACTAATTCTACTTTTCCTTGCCTCACAGGGTGGCCTTGAAGTGACAGTGTACACTGAAGGGCCCCTGCTTTCTGCAGCACAGCTTTCCAACAGTAACCTTCTGAGTGTCACACTGGAGGCAGCTTATTCTGTCCCTGAAGTGTTTGTTCCAGCTGGACCCCAGCAAAGCTACATGGCTTCCTTGCAAATACCAGCAGCTGGTGAGGTGAGGACTGCTCTCGTGCACAGTGAGAAGTGGGTTGGCTGCAACAAAGTGGATTGTTCTTCCACAACATGGTGGAACAAATGTCCAGGCCTGTGAGAGGTACAGCAACAGGACAACAGTGCTCTTTATCACAAATGTAGATCTGCATAGAAACTGGCAGGGTTTTTTCCACACGACTGTTTAGTTTTTCTGCATTCTTTATATGTGTTGTCCAAGCCAGGCCACCATGCTGCCGCTTTGCTTTGTTAGACCTAGCTGTGAACAGGTGGAGCTTTGTTCTGCTCATGTTGGAGGTGCAAGTCCTTCCATTTTCATGTCTCTCTAGAAAGAATTCCCTTTGCTCTTCAAGAACGGCATCCTGAAGCTTAGTGGTGAAAAAGAACCATTACCCAGGCCCAAAAAATGGCCCCTTGCTAACATCATGGCCCCCGGTGCCCTGAGCATATCCAGCTCCTTCATCATTGGTGGTCCCTATGAAAGTGAGGATGGTGAGCTCAACAAAAGAGAGGTGAGGACAGACTGACAGTGTCACAGCTGAAAGAGAACCATCATGTGTCCCTGGAGGGACTGGGAAAGACTTGCAGAATCTTGTTTTGGGAGGAAGGTGGGTGGTCAGTCCTCTGTACAGTGTCCAGACATAGAAATGGCTCTCCTGGGACAGCAGGAGAGTTCCCTGGGGTGCTTGTGGCAGGTCTAGTTGCCAGAAAGCAGCCCACTGGTGGGCTGGGAATTGCATTACCTCCTTGTGAGCCAGAGAGGGCAGGATGGCCTGGATATGGTGGGTTGGGCACGTCTGACTCACCTTTCCTAGGGGACATTTTGGGGCATGATTGGAGGATGATGCAGGCTGTGGAGATTGCTGTCCTGGCTCTGATAACGCACCATTTCTCACAGGACAGGGAATTTAGGATCAAAGCAGAAAGCACAAGGAGAATCGTGTGGGACACAGAAAGCCGATGTTACCTGGATCCTGCTTCAGTTCTCACGTAAGGGACCTAAGAACCTTCTGTGCAGCATGGAGTGGTGGAGAGAAACCACCTCAGAATACACACTCAACTGAGTGACCTAAGGCAGGGAACAGAGACATGCAGGTGCTCTCAGACTTCTGTGGCTTTGCCTTGCCTGCCATGGCTCCTATGGCTGGCTGTTGGCCAAAGCTGTTCATGTTAGGAGCTAACTGTTTTTAATTGCTGGCAACAGCATAATTCTGCTGTGATGGGAGAAGATGAGTTGGCTCTAGCTGCTGTCTACAGTTGATAAATACTCACCTTGCTGCCAGCAAATATGTCTAGTGACTGTTCCCTCCACTGTTTGAAAGAAGGGATAGCAGAGCTATGGTGAGCAGACATGGCAGCCCACACAGCCCACTTCCCAAGACATTAAAATTACTCCACATGGGCACTCTTCATTTACTCCTTTACTGGATAAATGTTACCTCCAATGACTCCAGATGCGCTTAAGATCAGGATGAATATCCTGCTTCTCTTTGAATCCTGCTACGTTCTTGGCCTCAGCTGTGTCATGGCAGTGAGTTTCACAGCCAAATTACTCCTGGTGTGGAAGGAAATACTGTCTTCTATCTGGTTGGATTTTAAAAAAATGTGTCATTCCCCCTACACTTACATCAGTCTGCCTGCTGGTTTCAGAGTTACCAGATACATTGAATGGGTGCTCAGGGCCCTCTTACTCTGTGGAATTCAGGACTTACACTAAAATTAATCATGTTCCTTCTTATTTCATTTCTGAAGTAGCTTTGGAAGAGAGAAAACCTCCTGTGTTGCTATAACCACTGTTTTATAGCTGGTTGTGCCATAAATACACGAAGAAGAAAATGCACAGAGCATACCCCAAAGCATGCACTTTCTTGTAACTTTAGCCCTCTTGCTGTGGAGCTGGGCTGGAGCAAACCCAAGGGGAATATTTTGGAACTGATGGGGCAGCAAGGAAGGCAGTGTGGTGCTCTAGCTTGGTTTCTGCCTCTTATCAGTGCTCTCCTCTGTGTTCAGCTTTCAGAAGCGTATTGCAGAGTGCCGGTCCTGGCCTGTGGAGGTCTGCAGGATGACTGTGGCCTCACCCAGCAAAGGGAAAACTAGCAAAGCTGAAAAGGTAAAAGCAGGGAGGGATCCAACTTGCAGAGCAGCATCGTGTTACTGAGCATTTTCCATACAATACCTTTGTAATATCAAACCCAGCCTTGAACCAGCCAAAATGAGTCAAAGAGTTGGAGGCTTTGTAAAGGGATTAATCGGCTTTACAGAACTGTTAAATAGACAGAGGATAATATTTATTTCCTCATAGCATACAGGGCTCTAGCTGACAGTCTACATTAGATTGGTGGGAAGGGGCCAGGGAGAAGGTGCTTTTTGAGAATTAAGGTAATTCACTGGGCTTATCTTTGGTCAGTGGAGCTTTGGAACATTTTGAAGAAATTCATGCTGCTTTCTTGGGTGGTAAATAAGTCACAATTTGTGCAGAAAGTGGTATCGTTTAACAAAGAAACAGTCCCTTGTGTGAGAGCTACTGTTCCAGGGCCGAGTAATTTTAGTTGGTGCAAATCCCTTTCAGCCCTCAATGGAGCCAGGGCTTTGCAACTCTGATGGAGATCCTTCTCCCTTACCAGTCTGCTGCTTGCCTGCCCTCTGAGTTCTTAGCTACATGATTTTTGTCAAACCTGAGATGCACAGCTCTGGTGGGATTTCTTTGATTTCTAATCAGCTAATTTTGCAGCTGTATCTTAAAAAGACTATACTGAATAATGTGTGAGCATTAGTGAGAAAAGCTATCCTGCAGGGATTGGGATAAACTTGACATACTCTATACCACATCTCCTGGTGTTTTCATGTAGGTTGTCTCTGCTGTGTGCCAGAGTCACTGGCTCATCAGGTACATCAGTGTGGCTGTGTGGCCTCTTCATGGGACCAGTGACCTTACTTCCTTAAGGAGAGTAACAGGCCATTCAGTATCTCAGTCACTTGCTTTGTGTTTCCAGGGAGATGAGGACAAGCAGATTTCCTTCCATGGCGTGGCATACGTTAACATGGTGCCTTTGCTCTGCCCTGGTGTGAAGTGTATCCGAGGTGCTTTCCGTGTATTTAACTACCAAGACAGCGAGGTATTAGAGAAGGTGAGAGCAGATCAAACAGCCAGTCTGTCCAGTCTAGCTCTGTGTTTGCAGAATGGGGTTTAGGAGTGGGCAGTGTTGGGGGTGGGAACAGGGAGAATGGGCAGCGTGATACTCAGAGGCTGGCTCTGAAAATTCACTACCCTTCTGGCAATGGATTGAAATAATGAGTCAATCTTGTGAGATGCAGACTTCTCAAATGCAGAGGATTTCTAGGCGTGCAGTAGCACGTTTGGGGGCTGAGAGAAGCTTTGAATCTCATTCTGTTCCCTTCCCTGCCAACAGCTGAGCAGGGAGAGCTGTGAGAAAGCTCCTCTCTCCCCAGTGTGGAGCACCGGCTAATGTTGCTGGGAAGAGCAAACAGTAGCTCTGGAAAGCATAGTGTTACCCCAGGCAACAACCAAAAAAGCTGTCACAGAAGCTCTTTCAGCTCAAGGAGGTTTATTTCTCTTTGTGGTTCTCCCCCTCTGTGTTACTAAGAGTGACGGTTACATCTCCATTTTCCCACAGTACTCCCAGAACAGACCTGAGCTTGTTGCAGGAGCATGCATACATACTCTGGCTTCTCTGCCCACATTCCCTGTGGTGCCAGGCTGTGGGAGGGGCTGAATTACTGCCCTTCTCCTTGCCATCATGCTCCCACTGGCTGTTGACAGCAGAGTTAGGCAGTCCCTGCTTTGTCCCTGTCCGCCAGTATCTGCTTTGCCACTGTGATACTGTGATTAGGGAGCTCAGACTACTCCTTGTCCTGCAGCATTTATCTGTCACAAGCATAGTGACACAAGCTAGTTCTCTGACTTTGTGGATGCTTTGGACTGCTCATTGATCAAAGCGGTTTCAGTACAAATGCTCCATCCTCTCCCCAGCACCTTCTCAGCTCTTGCTAGCCCATGTAACAGGAATGGCTGGGAGGGAACCACCTGTCTAGGTGGTCAAACAGTGTATGGACAGACTACTGGAAGAAAACATCATCTTCCTTACAATTCACCGATGTACGCCAGGAAAGGTGCTCCATACCAGAAGGTGAACCAGGAGCTGAGAGTCACTGTAGGGCAGCTGGAGGCACCCAAAAGATTGCAGAGCAGGTTTAGTGAGGGGGGCCAGGTTTGTCTAACAGGTCAGATCACCAGGCAAGGCCACAACCATGAGGGAGGTGCAGTGTCAAGCCAGGATTCAGGCCAGTGGGTCAGGATCAGGGCATCATGGAGCTGGGTTCCAGTATATCTACCGTATATCTCAAGCAAGAATCAAGGGCCAGTGCCTTGGAGAGAATGTTGCTCTCTCAAGAGGACAGGGAGACCCTGTCTTGTTTCCTTGTCACAACTCTGTAATATCAGTGCTGGCCTTGAGCACCATCAGCCTAGGAGATGGGAACAAGGTCACAGAACTTCTGGCTGCATTTGGGACTCCAGCCATGTATTTGTAATGTGAGAAGTTAAGACAAAGGGGTGGGGAAGCCTATTTTGTCCTTCGATCCCCTCTATTCCCTCTTCATTTAGACCAAAAGTCAGCACAGTGTTTTTCTGAGGAAGCAGCTCAGTCTGACCAAGGAAGAGTCATGGACCCCAGGAACTGGTACTCCCAGAGCTGTTCCAAACCAATCTCAGAAGGAAGCCAAAGAGAGAAGCACCAAAGATAAGGATTTCGACCCAAGGGTAAGATCTAGAGAGGCATGTTGCAAACTTGGTTTCTCTATTTCCACATCAGAGGTAGCTGGGTCTTGCAGAAAACTGATGAATCCTGAGATGTAACTTGCTCTCTTGAAATTTTAGTGTGTGCTGCCTGAGCAATTGTATAACTCGCACCCTGCACTTGTGAAGGTGTGAAGTTGATTGATTCTGAACTAAGACACATCTTTTCTTTTTCTTCAATAGATGTCCATTGCACCCACAGTCTCATTGTTGGGCACTGGTGTAGAAGCTGAAAATGTCACCAATCACAGCCTTGATGGACAGGTAATTTTGGCTTTCCAAAGCACGGGAAAGACTGGTAGAGCAGTGCTGCACCATTGTCTCACAGCTTGCATGCAATTAAATTCTTCAAGAATGAGTTGGAGAAAGGATGTTTTTTTGTAGATGCCGTCCTGGAGTTCTCCCAGTGACATCCAGCTGTAGAGCAGGGCTAGAAGGTCTCTAAATCATCAGATGTTTATTTTAAAATTTTCTTTCGTAGTTTGGCTTTTTCCCCAAAACACATAGAACACAGATTCATTCTGCAAGCAGACTGGTTCTCTGGGTTTTCTCCTTTTGTTAGACTGGTTTGTTGAACTGAAATTTTGCTACTGTAAATCATTCTGATGGCAAGCTGTAAAACAATCTATATCCCAGTTTGGAGAGGATTTGCTGCAGATCTGTAGCTCTGTGCTCAGTCTTTCATCGTGCCAGCAATGGCTCTAGGCAGCACAAGAATGAGAGCAGTGTTTATGTTCACAGCTATATCCTGAAGCAGGAACATTCCTGGTGATGGAGATAAAACTGGACAAGGCCTTGGTACCAAAGCGGTCACGAGAGGAACTCACTAGACGGTGCGTAAAGCTGGGATGTAACTTCTGGGGCTGATAGCTCATTGCTGTGGGAAAGAAACAGGACTATACAACAAGCCACCCCTTCAGAGTGTTCTGTAAGGAAAACTGAGGGCCTGAGCCAAAGCCCACTGCAATCAGGGGGAGGATTTGGCCAGACTGCTTAAGAGATGGCATCTGGTGTGTTGGGAAAACACTTGCATTCATCTGAGCTGGCATCTTCCTGCCATTCCTCTCAAAAAAGAAACACTAGAGCAGCACAACAGTGTCTGCACTCTCATCTGGGCTTTGTTTTCTGTTAATCCCCATGGGTCTGCCTCATGCATATGGTGCTCAGCTGTTTGTTCAGGACTGGCCACCAGCACAGACTGCTATGGACTGCACTGCTGTAACTTCATCATAGCATTCTGACCATTTTTACTTTTTGGAAGCTTTCTCACAATCATCTACCCATTCCTCAGCTTATAGCATCAATTTTCATATTGTTCCACTATAGAGCTGCTCCCACTGTGTGTTTGATTTGGTTCTTTCAGACCTTGCTGCATTAAGGTCAAGCAAAGGCGTAACAACTATAATTTATTGAATAAAAGTGAGAAAATGCAGCAAATGAGTGAAATACAAGTGCAGATGGGTGTCTCTCACAGACAGGAATACAAGCAGCAGCAGCCATTCTTTGAAGGGAAAGTACACGTGTTGTCTCTGTGCTGCCTATCCTCTAGGAATAGCAGGCTGAGGAAGATGAACCCCTTTTCCTGGCCCTTTTTTTATTATATCTTCCTCAACTTGGTGTGAATTCAGTGTCACTGCTCCTTGTTTACCTGTCACATGCAGCTCCAGACATCAGGCCTGAAAAATCAGCCCTCCTGAGTCATGGGGAGCTCCAGTTGTTGTCATATACAGAGGAGAACAACACTGGAGCTCCATCTTAAAGGATTTTAAAATACATATCTTTGCAACAAGCATTGCTCTCTTGCTTGAGCTCCATCCAAAATCCTGTGTCAGCCTCCACTTGGCCCTCTTCACTTACTTTCCCCAGGTTGCTGTTGGTTTTCTGTTTCTCATCTGAAAGTGATGCAATTTGGTTTTCATCTGGCTCAGTTAACACAGCCCAGTGATGGGTGCTGTTCTGAGACTGGGTGTGGGAGAGACTGTGAGTGTGGGAGATGCACTTCCCACATGTTCAGGCTTTGGAGACATGGTGAGTCTCTGCAAGGAAAGAGGCTTCAGAATAATGGCATTGGAGGGCCTTGTGTTGGGAGAAGTAGCCAGCACTGGGGATATGGAGAATACAACTAAGCAGGGGTTTTGTAAGCTGGCAGAAGAGTTACAGAAGTCACAGTGAAGAAGATAGATCCTGAGGAGACCAAAGAAATGCTGCGAGGGTGAAATGCCTCTGCTGTGAAGCCAGGCTGAGAGAGTTGGTGTTGCCCAACCTGCAGAAAAGAAGGCTCCAGGGTGACCTAAGAGCAACCTTTCAGTACTTAAAGGGACCAATAAGAAAGAAGGGAAAAGACATTTTAGTAGGGTCTGTAGGATCGGACAAGGAGTGATGGTTTCAAACTGAAAGAGGGAGATTCAGATTAGAGAGAAGGAAGAATTTTTTTTCCACTGAGCGTGGTGAGACCATGGTCCGGGTTGCCCAGAGAAGTGGTAGAAGTCGCATCCCTGTTAACATTCTGGGTCAGGTTGGATTGGGCTCTGAGCAACCTGCTGTAGTTGAAGGTCCCTGCTTACTACAGTGGGTTGGACTGAATGAGCTTTGAAGGTCCTCCCAACCCAAACCAGTCTGTGATTCTATTCATATTTGGAATAAGCAGTTTGCTTTGCTAATTATGTGGGAGCCATCACAGGGGTGCAACACCTTTGCTTGGTGGGCTGGATTGTCTTCTAAGGACTGAAGGTGGTTTGGTACCAGCAAAGAGTAGGTTTTGATAAAAGTCTATGAATTAAGGCTGGTTTGACGACAAGGATTTAAATAAAATTTTAGTAAAAAGTATTATATTCCTTTGGGCTTTTGCTGCCTATTTAAAAGGCCATTGTAACCCTGGTCATGGTATAAGCAGCATTGGTCTCGTGGCCAAGGGGTGAGGTGCCATAGCCACACTGTGCTGTCAAGAACTGGTGGGTTGGACAGTCTGGCATTCACAGAGATACAATTATTCAGATCTTTCATCAGGTTTGCTCCTTTCTTACAGCTGCTCTAGTAGACCCAGAAAGCTGTGAGTTAAAGATCTGCTTCTTCAGAAGAGTGTTTTTCATTGCAATACCAAATGTTAGTCCTGTTATGATAAGGTGCAGGCATTGAATATGGGTCCTGGTCTTCATAGTTCATTCTTAGTCTGAGACTTCAGTTTCTCATGTTTTCTGATGTCTCAGGGAGACAATGACAGGCTGGAGCCCTTGCATGACAGGCTGTCTGCACCCAAGACAAGCCAACATCATCTGGCTGATTTCTTCTGTCCTTTCATTGGCAGGGTCAAGCAGATGATTCCTCCTCATCCTGTGCTGCCTCCCCGGACTGCAGGAGCTAAGGAGGTATGTGCAAGAGCCTTGCCACCACTTTGCCACCTCATCCTGCCCTCATCCCTCTCACACAGGATAATCTTCATTCTTAGTCTCAGCCCTGCAGCAACATGTAGATGAGGTCTGAAGAGGAAGTACACGAAGAAGAAAACTTGTGGATGCATTACCTTTGCAACAGTATGCCTTGAGAAATCATTCCTGGGCTGCATCACTCTGGTTCACAGCCTGTACAATGGGGAAATGTAGGAAAGACAGCAGCATGGGAGTATTTGGAAAGAAATGGAGTGCTGCAGATAGAAGCTACCAGAAGCTTATGTTTACCTTGGGCAGTCTCAGCGGGTTCTTGCTTCAGACAAGCCTGTGTGCTTCATCAGATGGAGATAAACATAAACAGAATCAGCACCAATCTGAGGGTCACATAGAATTTTTAAGGACTTTTGTGTTTTCAACACTCTCAGAAAATTGTCTGGGTTTGCTCATCTTCTGTGGGTATGGAGCAGCTGTTGAAGCAGAATGTCCTCAGGTGGCCCCTGGCTGATGGTAATTTCAAAGCATCAATGGGGTAAGAAGCAGCACTTCAACAACTGACTCCAGTGCTGCTTTAGAACTGGTTTGTGCTGTACATCTGGAGGGCACGGCGATACATTTGGGTTACTGCAGCGCATGGAGATTTCTGACACCCAGATAAAAGAGATTACAGGCTCTGCTTAAGAGGGCTAACCTGTGGGTTTTGAAAGTTCCCAGCAAATGAGGTATGTTTTATACTTACAGCGAATTATATTGCTACAGAAAAAATGATGGAAATACTGTTTTCTGAATGTAAAATATAGCAGGACCAAGATTTAATTGTGAGAGAGCTCTTTTGTACTTACATGGGGATATTTTTGCAGCCCTCAGGCATTGACAGGAAAGGATGTATGACGGACCAATTAAGGCTTGAGATGGTGGGGGTAGGGGTGAGTTTATGGGAGGCATGGGCTCAAGCAAATAAGTTCCACTTCCAGGTTGATGACATAAGTGAAGTTTGATTACTCTTTTATTTCCTAGGCTGTGGAGGATTATCACAACCATGTCATGAATATTGCTGTTGCCATCCTAAGTGAATACCATGAGCTCTTTGGAAAGCAGCTGTCTGACAGAGGCACAATAGACTACCAAACCTTGGAGGAACAGAAGCGACAGCTCAACTTTAAGCTCAACAGCTCTGGGAAATACTTTGCTTTTAAGGAGCAGCTAAAGGTAAAGGGTCTATTTGTGCTTTTCTCTTCCCTACATATGTTGTTCTGGCAGTTTCTCTGTGAGGAACTGCTTGCTCTTTGGTGGTAATTTAAGGTGATACATTGGTCCAGAATCTCTTCTTGCCAGCAGGGGCTTTTGCTGTAGTGGGGATGAGAGAGTGGAGTGGGGAAGGAGACAAGTTCTCCACAAGTTCTCCTCTAACAGAGCAGGCACCAAGAGAGAACCATTCCTACTGAAGAGGTGAGACTCCAAAGCTGGCACATCCATTCGCCCCATGCTTGTAGCCTGAGGAAGGCAAAGTCGGCTGCTCTTACACTCCATACAATTACAGAGCTGGTGAGGGGCTTGAGAAGTCATCTGCCAGTCCAACTGTTGTATGTCTCCACAGTATGCTGTAGTAAAGATTGTGAGGGAGAAATACCTGAAGACCACAGCATTTGAGACCCAGGAGCAGCTCCAGGCATTTCTCTGTGAGCTCTATGTGTACCTGGTGGACGAGATGCATGTTGCCCTGAACCAGGTAGGGTAAAATCTGGATGATTTGGGACATAGTTTCACTGTGGATCCAAGGCTAGACTCTGTGCCTGGTGATGGTAGGGGGCTGTATCTGTATCCCAGTGCTATAAAATCCTGATGGTGTGGTATGGGCAAGATGCCACAAGTAAAAGGTAGCATCGTGTTGAGAGTGGCTGGGCCTCTGTCATCTGCCACTAGCCAAAGCAGAGCACATATTATCCCACATGCACTGGCATCACTAATAAGTGACACTCCAGAAGTTTGACCTGGTCTTGATCTAGGAGATGATTTTACTTGTCACATCTACAAATAGTAGGTATTGCCCTGTCTCTGTGTGGCAGAAGTACCTGGAAATGACAGGAATGTGACTGTCAAAACCAGGTGCTGAGACAGCTTTTCTTTCCCACCATTCCAGGCTGTACTTGACTGGGGACTGCTGCAGTGCTGGGATCACATGATTCTTATCCTCCCCAGGGCTAACTCTCTCTTGCTCCCTACCAGCTACTCTTTGAGGAGGCTCCTTCTCCTGCCCTTCTGTCCTGCACAAATGAGGCACAGCTCTGGCTCTTTGCTCATGAAGCTGAAGTTAACAAGGACTACAAGCTGGCATCTCTCTACCACCAGCAGGTAAAAAAGCCTCTATTCTTTCCTGCCCTTCTCATGTGTGTCTGGGCTAGCAGCCAGTATGCAGTGGTGGACCAGCATGGAGCCTGTATTTCTGGCGGCTCAGCAGTCCTCCACTGTTGTGTAGGGGCAAAAGAGCTGAATATGACTAAGATCCTCTGGATGCGTGTGTGAGGGATTTCCTAGGGAAATGCTGCTCTCTGGAGGATGTGAGACAGAGCCTGGACAGGTCACTGAGGACTTCAGCTTCCAGACCAGAGCAAATGGGATGAGTTTGTTCAAAAGACGTGCTGGGACAGCACTGGGGACACTGAGCCCTCTAATAGGAGCTAGGAAGAGGTCATATGGAACTGGAAACTATATTAGGTAAAGGAGGCTTAGAGAAAGACCAGGACTATCCCATTTAAAAGCTAGCATGTAACAGACCAGGGCTGGGGTGGCCAGAGGAAAGCTGTAGTTATTCCAGAGTTGTCTCCCCAGTTTGATGTGTGTTCTTACTCCAGCAATGATCTCTTTTGTCTAGAGGATAGCTCAGGACCAGTGCAACATCCAGTACTGGCTGGATTATGGGGCGTTCTGCCTCCTGCTTAAGGAAATAAACAAAGCCCAGGAGTGCTTCCAGCAGGCTCTTTCTCTGGACCTCCACCACATTCAAAGGTGCTGGGTGCTCCTGAAGAAGGGAGTGGGAGGCTGGGAGCTGTCACCCTGTACTGCTGCCTGGGGCCTGCAAAGCTAACCTGCCCAACCCTGTCCACAGCTTGCTGCTCTGTGGCATTGCGGCAGTTATGCTGCAGCACTACGAAGAGGCAGAGATTTTCTTTGAGGATGCCTGCTGTTTGGAGCCATCCAGCATTGTAGCCTGGACTCTTTCAGGTACAAAAGCAAGACAGCCTCTGTGCTCGAGGGTATTGAAGGCAGCCTTTACTGGGATGGTACCAAGATGGGTAGGAGCGTTGATTTGCTGGAGGGTTGGAAGGTTGTATGGTAGAGTCTGGACAGGCTGCAGCAATAGGCCAAGGCCAGTGTGTTGAGGTTCTACAAGTCACAGAATCACAGAATTATTGAGTCTGGAAAAAACCTCTGAGATCACCCAGCCCAGCCCATGACCTAATATCACCATATCAACTAGACCGTGGCACTAAGTGCCTTGTCCAGTTTTTTCTTAAACACCTCCAAGGATGGTGACTCTACCACCTCCCTGAGAAGTCCATTCCAATGTATAACCACCCTTTCCATGATGACATGCTACCTAACATTTAACCCAAACCTTCCTTGCTGCAGCTTCAGGCCATACCCTCTCATCCTATCACTAGTTGCCTGGGAGAAGAGCTCCTCCCCCACCTGTCTATAACTTCCCTTCAGGTAGTTATAGAGAGTGATAAGGTCTCCTCTTGAGTCTCCTCTTCTCTAGGCTCTCTCAGCCTCTCTTCATGAGACTTTCCCTCTAGTCCCTTCACCAGCCTCAGTGCTCTCCTCTGGAACCGCTTCAGTACCTCAATCTCTTTCTTGAAGCAAGGGGCCCAGAACTGCACACAGTACTCAAGGTGAGGCCTCATGAGTGCTGAGTACAGGGGGAGAATTACATCCCTAGCCCTGCTGGCCACACTATTCCTGAAACAATTCAAGATGCCATTGGCCTTTTGTGCCATGTGGGTACCCTGCTGGCTCACATATTCATATTTAGTCCAAGCGCTGTGTCCTGCTGTTGAGTCATGACTTCCTGCACCACTCCAGGCTGGAGGAAGAGCAGCTGGAAAGTGCCTTGCAGAATATGACCTGGGGGTGTTGGCTGACAGTGGCTGTTCAGTCTCTGTCCCCTGAGGGGCTGGAAAGCTTTGGGATGTGGTGCTGAGGGACATGGTTCAATCAGTGCTGGGTTAACAGTTGGGACTTAGTCACCTTAAAGTTATCTTACAGCCAAACTGTTCCTGTGATTCAAAGTGTTCTTGTAGAGCGGAGCATCACTTCTGTTTTAATCTGAGGGCTAAGGGAAGGATTTTGCTAAGTGTGGAGTATCTGCTCATGAAGCTTTTTCTGTGTCCCACAGGTTTGTTTTATGAGCTGCAGAATAATAATATTCAGTCAGGAATGGCTTTCCGTGAAGCCAAGAAGCTATTACAAGCAGAGGAGAGGAGCATTCCTGAGGCTGCTGAGGGGAAAAGAGAGGAAAAACACATTCGTGTTGGCTGCATAAGGTCTCCCAGCCCAGACTCAGGTAATGCCAAGCAAAATCCAGGGGTACCCCACCACCAGCAAGAAAAGGGCTGAAAGCCATGTGGAAGATGGAGAACAGTATGAGGAGAGAGATTTCTTAAGTATTTCTAAGACAAAGGGTCAAGGAAGAAGATCTGGGCTATCAGCTAGAGTGGCCTGACCACAAACCACACCAGCAAGAGGTAACAGTGAGTGTTACATGCTTGCTGTACATGATGCAGCATTCTAAAGCAACAAAGCCACTGCCAGGTCTTACCCACAGCCAAGCAGAAGGATCACTCTGCATTTGTCCGCCCCAGCCCAGCATGGCTTATACATCACTGCGTGGTCAGTGTTTGGCGCCACTGGAGGAAGCAACTGTACTTTTTGAGGCTCTGGGAGGACAGAGTTGCCACTGTGACAGTCGTACATTAAGGTCACATAGGCTCAGCTTTCCTGAAAGCTGTTGCTGTGTCTTCCCAACACAGCTTGGAAATTCAAAGGGCAAACCAGGTGACACTGAATTTGGCACTTCCTTTGGAGCCTTGCTAAGTCCTGCCTCAAGCCAAACCAAGACTTTCTGTCCTGAATGTGAGAAATGTCAGTTGGCTTTATTTGTAGCATTATCACTTCTCCACACAAAGTGCCTCAGACAGGCAGTCGAAGCATCATATGTTTTTTATTGTCCCTTTCTGATTGTGAGGGAAGGGATATTGCCTCATTTACAACTGTTTCTAGCTTCATGTGGTAATCTCAAACCCCAGGCCCAGGTATTGTATCCTGGAAAGAAATTTCTTCCTAGTTCTGATTTGACAAAACCTTTTGTTTTACTCTGTTCCCCATTTCTGAGGAACTGTGCTCCAAACTGGGGAGTTCATGGCAAAGTCTTTGTTTGCCCTTAATGGTTGTTGGAGTTTCATTCCAGAGAAGATCCCAGGTGGCTCTGCTGACAAACTGCCCAAGTTGATGGAGCCTGCTCTACCCCTGCAGCACCCAAGGAAGAGGCCACTGCACAGGGGGCAGCACTGGGGATAGGAGTCAGGTGTAAGGAAGAGCACAGTGCTGGGAGATGGCCTCCTACGGTTAGGGGGAGAGGGATGAAACTTGTTCTCCCTCCATAGCCAGGAGACTCTCCTGGTAAACAAATTGGTTCATCCCAGTTTTCAGAGCAGCACATCTCAGGATGGGCAACCAGTGTGTGAAAGCAACAATTTCCTTTTGTGTCACTTCACCTGACAGCCTTAGTTGGCTGCTCAGACATCTGTCTCCTGAGATGGCAGCTCTTAAACTGTCTCAATAGATCTTTTATGATCATGTGTGGTGTGGTCTGCTTCCTATGTAGCTCCACTCTCCAAAGAGATCGCAGTGATGGGAGCTTCAGGCTCCACTGAGTTGGTACAGGAATTCAGACCTCAGTGGAGCTAACTCTGACAAGATTCAGTTGTAAATTCCTACCTTTGCTTCCTTTGAGTTTGGACTGGAAAATACATGGGTGAAGAACATAGTTTTCTTTTGCACCTCTTAAAAACTTTAGGCCCTTCAGAAGGAAGTGCTGAATTAATCCCAGCTTCAGTATCCCCTGCCACCAGGGCCTAAGCCCCTTCTCTTGCTTCAGATTTAAAGAGCCCAGTTTGGGACTGATGGAGACATGTTTTCTTGCAGCACCATCCCCTGGTTCAGGACTTAGCCAACCTTCCTGCACAATCTTCATGAAGACAGTGGATTTCCTGCTGAAAGTCAATGCCATCCAGGTCAGCTCAACAGGAAATGGAGGAGAACAAAGGGAGATTTGGTCTCCTTCCCTAGATTAGAATCAAAGAACAGGTGACAAGCTCCTTTCTTGGGCTCTGAGAAGCTGTGGCTACCCCATATGCCAAGCACAAGAAAGGGCAAACCCACCACCACCCAGAGATACATAACTGTGGCCAAGCAGAGTATTCAGACCCACATGCTGGTTGGGGATGCAGTCATATCAGGAAGATGAGGTTCTCAAGGTGCCTCAACTCAGCAGCTGAGCTGCTTGCTGCAGAGGAGAGCTGGTCAGATGTGCTCTCCACTGTATATCAAGAAATGTAGATCTGCTGGAGGGTCATAAAGGCCCTACAGAGAGGTCTGGACAGTCTGGATTAATGAGGCAAGGCCAATGGTCTAAAGTTCAACAAAGTCAAGTGGTGAACTTGAACTTGGTGTGTGCTGCCTGTAGGTCACAACCCCCTGCAATGCTCCAGTCTGGGGACAGAGCAACTGGAAGCTGCCTGGGGTAAAGGACTTGGCGGGCATTGGCTGACAAACATTGAAAATGAGCCAGCACATGCGCACTTGGTCAAGAAAGCCAACGGCAATGTGGCTTGTGTCAGCACTGGTATAGCCAGCAGCATCAGCACAGGGATTGTCCCCTTGCACTGGGCACTGGTGAGAACACACCTCAAATTCAGGGATCTGTTCTGGGCCCCCCACTCACTGTCAGGTCATTGAGGGTTTGCAGAGTGTCCAGAGAGAGAAGACAAGAGTAGCTGAGGAAGTGGTTTAGCCTGGAGAAAAGGAGGCTGAGGGGAGATATTATCACTCTGCACAACTCCCTGAAATTCAGGAGGTTGGGATCAGTCTCTTTTCCCCAGGAACAAGCAACCAGATGAGAGGAAGTGGCCGCAAGTTGCCCCAGGGGAGGTTGAGATTGGCCCTGAGGAACAATTTCTGTCCCACAAGGGTTCCCTAGGCCTGGCCCAGGCTGCCAGGCAGTGGTGGAACCCCTGTCCCTGGAAGGGCTGCAAAGCTGTGGAGATGTGAGGTGGTGAAGGGCAGGGGTTAGTGGTGACATGACAGTGTTGGAGGATCAGTTGGACTTAACGATCTTTAGGGTCTCTTCCTCCTGAACTACTTCTGTGGTTCTGTGAGATTCATTATTATGATGCTTTCAAGACACCAGTACTCCTTTTTTGTTTCAGACACTTTGTGTATGTCTCTACTCTGTCCCACGTGGTTGTCTCTGTGGGATCTCTCTGCCTGCCTTTGACATGGCAGAAAGGGTTGCTTAAAGCAAAACAGAACTGAAAGTAATGGAGGTAAATATTCAAAGGAAGTGGGGAAAAAAATCCCCTCTTTTTTCTGTTCATGGCAGTCAAATAGGTCTGTCAATAGGTCAATTCTCCTGCATGCTTCTAGGGGTAGCATTGGTTTGCTGTCTCTCATTGCACTGCTGTGTTGTTCCTCTGCAGTTTGTTCACCAGGCGCTAGCCCATGAGCTGCTGAGCCTCCCAGGAGGCCCCTCATCTGCCTACTATCTGGCACTGGCACAGACTTACTTGTTGAAGGAAGATCTCTCCAAATGTGAAGAATGTCTCTGCAAGGCTGCTAAGATTGACTACGTAGTAAGTCTGTATGTGTTCATGGCATGTGTACCATGGTGCCCCAGAGCAGCACTCAGTCAAACTGCACAGCAGACCATGTGAACCTAGAGCCTGTGCTTCATTATCACTTGAGCAATTCTAATGCTTATCCATGGCAGTTTCTGGAGGGAAGGACATTCATAGTTGTTGAGCATGAGAATGTGGCTGCAGCACTGCTTCCTCGTTGCCCGGTTATTACTTGCCTTCAGTCATCACCAGCACAGACAAGCAGCATTTCTATGCAAGGACTACTCTCATTGTTGTGTCTGCCTTTCCGTTCCCTTTGAGAGTGTAGATCCTGGTCCTCTTTCCCTGGCTCAGTGAGCCAGGCTCTATTACGTGAGAAACAAGGTTGCTGTTCAACAGAGAGGAAAAGGCAGTGAGGTTGAATGGGAGGCAGAAGGAAGGCGATGACTCCATATGCTGTTTGCATACCTGGGGACACTTGCAGAGGCCAGGACATACAGCATAGAAAGGCTGAAGGGGGCTTCCATTGCTGATGTCATGTAGACAGCCAACTGACCTAACTCCATGTGTAAAATCTGCCTTGGTATGACCAAATACTGGCCAGCTCTTCCTTTCTGCTGATTACAGGTGTCCCTGCCCCTCTCTCAGATCCCTCTATCTCCCATCACCCATCCGTGTCTCACTCTTGGGTTTATGTGCACAGAACCCAAATGTCTGGGCTCAGAAAGGACACCTGTGCTACCTGAAGAAGGACTTCAGCAAGGCAAAGGATTGCTATGAGCGGACCATCAGTTTTGTGGAGGATGCTGCAGATATGCACTTTGTCTACCTGCGCCTGGGCAATATATACCTGGAAGAGAAAGAGGTGAGGAGCCAATGGGGGTGGTGGAGGGGAATTTGCCACAAAACAAATACCAGGGGTCCAAGTGTGAGACCCCCATTATGTGATGCTATAGCCAAGGTCTCATAGTACAACAAACATAACTGGAATGCTCAGCTCCCTGGAGTCAGGACCTACCTAGGTCCTTTGTGCTAGCTCCAAGTCAGTCACAATGCCTTGAGGTGCTGCTGAATCATTTCCTTGCAACGAGGGTAACTTCTGCTTCACTGCATTAGCACCAGCTCTGGGGCAATAGATTGGCTCTCAGCCTTGCCAGCAGAGATTGCAGAATGGTGGGTGTCTGAGCCCCCAGGCTCAGGGGTGTTAGGCGAATCCCTGATGGGACAGGGGGCTGTCTGCAGCAACATGTGCTTGAAGCAGATAAAAACATGATCATCTCTCCCAGCAGTACGGCCAGGCAAAGCAGACCTACCTGCTTGCCTGTAAGGACTCTGCATCCTGCCTTACCTGGCTAGGGGTGGGAATTGCCTGCTACAGGGTAAGTGCAATTCTCTTCAAATTACCTTGCACTTTAACTGGCTTTGTGGCACAGGGTGCAGGGCTTGTTCTGCATCATCCCTTTTATTAAAGCTTTGCCACTTGTGAAAACAGTGCTCCTGAAGGCCACCTTGTGCCATGTGCTGTCACAGTCACAGTGTGGCATTCCAGGATGTGTGTAGGTGTCAGAGAACAGTCACCCTCAGAAGCTGCTGTGGAACCAGTGATGCTTACCCTCCTTGTCCTGTTGCTAGATCTACCAGCACCTCCTTTCCCAGGATGTCATGGAAAGAGTATCATCAGGGCTTGGGCTTTGCTCTGAGTATGCATGACCTGCATGTCACCAGGAAGGCTCTGAGCAGTAGGACAGCACAGAGGAATCTTGATGCTTCCCCTACCCAGAGTAATCCAGCACCTCTGAAGGTCTGACAAAGACACCTGGCCACTAGCAACGTGGTGTCTGCTGGAGGTGCACCTTGTGAGGTCCCTCCAAGGGGTCTGGCTGAGGGATGCAAACAGAGAAGGAACTTTTCCTTCTTGGCCAAATGCACACCTCCTGGGAGGTTGCAGGCTCAAAACAGGTAAATGAGTGGTGATCTGGGAGGTGGCTGCAACCCTCCAGAGACCAGTTACCCCTGCTTTTTGGGAGCCCTGCACAGCAGAAGCTGGATTGTGCTTCCTGGAGTCTGATCTGTAATACAGATCATATGCTCATGTGAGGGTCAAGCATCAGCAGTGAGAGCCTTACGCTCCACCAAAACCACATAAATGGTTGTTTCTGCCTTAAATCCTTTCCCTGCGTCCCTATAGGGGAAACCCTGACAGGCTCCTTTTCTGCTAGAGTAGATGCCCATTCAGTTTTGAAGTCCCTTCTGACTGCTGCTTGCCTTTTTTCCACACTTCTCCATCTTTCTCTCAAGCTGGAAGAAATGGTGGAAGCAGAGGAAGCTCTCTCTGAAGCCAATGCTCTAAATAACACCAACGCTGAAGTGTGGGGATATCTCACCCTCATCTGCCTACATGTGAGTGCCCAGCCAGTCTGATACAGCCTGAGGGGTACATTGGAATCTGTTCATGAGCCTGGAGAACGTGTTGTAGATCACTGGTAAAAATAGTTTTTTGACTGTGCTCAGATGGCAAAAGCAGTGTCCATCCTCACTGCTTGTCCTAACCAGATGCACTCATTCCCCTAGGCATCTCCTTCACACTGAGCTTTCCCACAAGATGTGATTTCACTGCAACAATTCCTGCAGGATGTTTTCCTTACTAGTTACACTTGTATTGTTTCTCCAGGGTGGCCGGGAGCTGGAGGCAGAGCAATGCTACAAATACACTGTCAAGGTTTGTGTTCCCTTTTAACCTGATATTTTAATTTGATGATGTAACATAGAAGATATGACATCTTCTTCCCCAGGCCAACAGCATCCTGACTTATGTTAGCACTAGTATGGCCAGCAGCGCCAGGGCAGGGATTGTCCCCCTGTTTTAGGACACTGGTGAGGCCACACCTCAAATCCTGGTTCACTTCTGGGCCCCTCACTCACTGCCAAAAGGTCACTGAGGGTCTGGAAAGTGTCCAGAGAGGGACAGCAGAGATGGGGAAGGGGCTAGAGAACAAATGCTCTGAGAAGCAGCTGAGGAATCTGGAAGGGGGGTTAACTGAAGAAAAAGAGGCTTGAAAGAGACCTTCTCACTCATGACAACTCCCTGAAATTCAGGAGGTCGAAGCAAGGTGGGGGTCATTTTTTCTCTCCAGGAACAAGTAACAGGTTCAGAGTAACCAGCCTCAGGTTGCCCCAGAGAGGCTGAGGTTGACCCTGAGGAACAATTTCTGTCCCACAAGAGTTGTCCACACCTGGCTCAGGATGCCCAGAGCAGTGGTGGAGCCCCTGTCCATAGAGGGGTTGCAAAAATTGAAATGTGGGGTGAGGGACAGGGGTTAGTGGTGACCTGTCAGTGCTGGAAGATGGGCTGGGCCTGATGGTCTTAAGGGTCTGTGATGCAATGAGGGATGAAGCAGCCCTGACACAACCTTAAGCCCTCTGCTACCCTCCCGGATGGTGGGTCACACCACTCCTTTCTTTTCTCTCTCCGGCAGCTGGGCCTGAGGGACGACGCGTTGCTACAGGAGATCCGCGAAACCCAGCACCGCCTCGGCTTCGGCAACCCGGCGCTCTGAATGGCCCGGGACGGCCCCGCCCCGCTCCTGCCCCACCCCCTGCCCCTATCCCTGCTCGGCCCTGGCCCTGGCCCCGGTCCCGGTCCCGGACCTGGTCCCGGCCTAGCTCCGCGCTCTGCTCCCATAAACTCCCGCTCCCCCCAGCTCGTCTCTGTTTCCTGCGATCGCAGCGAAGGGGCGGCCAGGGGCTGACACGCGCTCCGAAGTCACGTGACGCGGTCCCCCCCCGCAGCGCGCGGTGGTGGGCGGTGCGCGCGGGACGGTTGAGCCTGTGATGCGCGCCATGGCGGCAGGTAGCGGCCGGGCGGAGGGGGCCTAGGGGAACCGAGGGAGTCAGCCACCGCAGAGCGAAACGTCAGAGTTGGGAGGGGAGACGAGACTTGCTTGGGGCACGGAGATGCCGGGGCTGGGAGGTGGACGGGGGGGTGGGGCTGGGGTCGTGGTTGTGGTTGGGCTTGGGACACAGAGACAACGGGGCCTTTATCCGGGGAGGTACCGGGATTGTGGGGGACGGCTCGAAGCACAGAGGTACCGGTGGAGTCACTCGGTTCGGGAGGCACTTGGGGCACGGCGGTCACCTGAGAGGTTACCGGGATAGAGGTACGAGGACGGCACCGAAGCTGGGGGAGGTACTGGGGACATGGAGATAACGAGGCGACAACAGGGCAGGGGGTCTGAGGGTTGCCTAGTACAGGGGTAACGGTGGGGATCCCGGCAGCCTGGCAGCACCCGTACCTGAACGTCTTCAAGCACTACCGCGTGGAGGAGTGGAAGCGATCTGCCAGGGAGGGCGACGTGGCTGCCGTCACGGTAACGGGACTGCCGGCATCGCGGAGGAGTGGGTGGCATCGGCTGCGGGTTGGCAGTGCTGACCCCACCCGCCATCGCCCCTTTTCTGTGGTTTCGGAAGGATGTGAGGCTGAAGGGAACTGTCTACCGGATCCGAGGGTCCTTCCCTGCCAGCAACTACCTGCAGCTACCCCGGACAGGGACGCAGTCTCTGGGACTGGTGGGACGATACCTCTACCTGCTGTTCAAGCCCATGCCCTGCAAGCACTTCCTCGTACATCTCGATGTCACCACCGAGGTATCTGGCCGTCGTGGCCTTATGGAAGGACCGTGGGGTGGCAGTGGTGGTCTGTGCTTGTGGGATGCATAGCTTGGCTAGTGTTTGTTGCTACTGTTGTGGTTTAGATAATTGGTGCCATTTCTGCTGGGCATAGGGGTCACGAAGGGAACAGGCCATGCACCTTCTCAGCAGCATTTTCCTCCTAACACCACCAGGGTGACTAAAGCTCTGTGTGTCTCTGTGTCTTAGGAAAAGCAGGTGGTTCGCATCTCTTTCTCCACACTCTTCAAGGAGTTCAAGTCCACGCCTACCTGGCTGCAGTTCCCCTTCATCTGCAGAGCAGCTGAGGGCTCTACACTAGACAACCGTCCAGCCAGGCACGGTGAGCAGCATCCATGGTGCCACTGCTGTGGCACTGTCTGGGTTGGCACATCACCACCAAAATAAATCACTAGGGAATAAATCAGGTTCTGAAGCTGGCTCAATGTGTTTGAGGAGTCCTGTACAACAGTAGCAAGCTTCAAGGTGTGTTTGCTTGTGTCTCGTCCTGCTTAGACAAGTTGAGCCCAGTGGGAGTTTGCCTGGTGGATACTATTTCCTTAACCATATTAATCCCGTGCAAGGTCCAAGGCCCATAGTATCTTTTCTCATCTTCACTTTAATCAGCTGCTGCTCTCATCCCCAGATCTCGCTGGAGCGGCTCCTGCTGATGTGCGCTGGACCTGCTTGGTGCTTGATCTACGTTCCCTCCTCTCCCTCTATCTCAGCCGTCGCTATAGCCACCTGAAGAGCATCAAGCTCTGCTCCAACCTACTGGTGAAAACCCTCTGCACCAGTGACCTGCTTTTTGACCCAGGTGAGGAGCTGGCAGCTTCTCTGGCTCTCCTGTGACTTCATTCTGGCCTGGACAGAACTTGGAGGGGGTTTAGAGCTGCTTATTGACATTGATAGAGTACAAAGCCACTGTTATTGTAGCAGTGGCTTGTGAAGCAGAAAGAGCAAAATAATCAGTGTGCTGTTGAGTTTCCATGTGTACTTGTGAATACAAGCTCCTGACCCCTAGAGGAAGATCTCTCATTTTCCACCTGTAGAAGTAAATATTAAGAGTGAAGTTACATATCTTACCTAGGTCAGAATACATTTTTTTCAGAGTAAAAAAGTAAAGCCTCATTTCTCTGAAACCTGTGCTTTTATCAGCTGGTAGGGCTTGTGGGGCTTTTGTCTCAGAAGTTGGCCATGTCCTTTTTTGTTTTTTTTAATCCATCTTCCCAGTGTGGCAGAGACGCTTGGGTCAAAACCTTTGTTTCTGCCTTTCCCAAATGTATGAAGGAGCAAATACAGGAAAATGAGTGCAAAGCCTGAACACAAATCACATGAAATGCTGAGTTGCTGAGAAAAAGAATATTTAAGTCTTAAGCCAGGGTGTTAATGACTCCATACTGATGGTTTATGCTCTGGCTCTGGGGTCTTTGGAGGTTGAGAATTTCAGGGATGCTTCTGTGCAAAGGTGTGTTGGTTGGTTACAGGGCTCTGATCTTTATCTCTTGTGTTCTCAAAGATGGGTGTGGTTTATTCCTGTGTCCCAGGGGATGTGGGATTTCAGCAAGCACTACAGGCCCTGGAGAACTTACCTCTTTGTCTCTGTGATGCCAGGTGTGAGCTTCCCCGAGGCCCGACAAGCTGACTTGGCCTACCATGGGTTTGCTCCCATGCCACGGGATATGGCTTTCCCTGTGCCAAAAGGACAGAAATGGCATGACCTCTATGACTACATCAGGTATTGCTCTTGGCTGTGCTTGAACTTGCCTTGGCCTCAAGAGCGGCTCGTTCTGCAGGGGAAGGCAGGATGTGCAACACTGTGTAAGGACTGACAGAGCTGGACAAACCTGGGCTCCAATGGAGATGTTTTGGTCTTGCCCAGTTCCAATATGTACGGGCCACAGACTGGTGGGTAACAGAAGGGATCTTTGGACATCATCCAGTCCAACCCCTGCCAGAGCACAGTCACCCAGAGCAGAGTGCTCAGGATGGGTCCAGGTAGGTTTGGGATCTCTCCAGAGCATGAGACTCCACAGACTGTCTGGGCAGTAGGGCCAGGGCTCTGGCACCTTCACAGTTTTTCCTTATGTTCATGAGGAACTTCCTGAGTTCCCGTTTGTGCCTGCTGCCCCTTGTCCTTTCACTAAGCACCACTGGGAAGAGTCTGGTCCCATCTTCCTGCTTCTGACCTTCAGTTATCAATTAGTATTAATCAGATCCTCCCTGTCTGCTCTTTTCCAGGCTAAACAGCCCCAGATCTCACAGCCTGTCCTTGACACTGAGGTGCTCCAGTCGCCTCAGCATCATCATAGCCTCTGCTGGATTCTCTCCAGTAGTTTCTAGTCCCCCATGAGACAGGGCAGCCCAGAATTTGATAATGGGTCTCCAAATGTAGACTCACTAGGGCAGAGTAGAGTGGGAATAGAACCTCCTTCAGCCTGCTGGCCACACTTTTCTTCATGCCCCCCAGGAGAACGTTGGCCATCGTGGCCATCACTGGCTCATGGGGATCTTGTCCAACAACACTCCTAGATCCTTCTCTGTGGAGCTGCTTTTCAACAGCTCAATGCCCAATCTGTACTGGTGCAGGGGATTATTTCTTATTAGAGGCAGGACTCTACACTTACCCTTGTTGAGCTCCATTTGGCTCCTCCTTCCCCAAATCTCCATCGTGTCCAGCTTTCACTGAATGGCTGTCATTAACACGTTTACCCTAGTGTAATCTTCCTTGTTCATAGGTGATGTTTTTGTGCAGGAAAAAGGCCATAGAGCACTCCTGTGCTTGGCATTTATTCCGGTCCTTTCTCTGTGATCTGTTGCTTTGGTTGTCCTGTAGCTATCGTAGATCTTCGGTGCATGTGATTCCTCAGGAGAGCCTCTCGCTACAGGGTAGTTTGACAAGTTGCAGAGGTGTCATCAGCCAGAACACCTTGTCAGAGGCAGACAGGCATTCCTTTGGTGTTCAGCTTCCATTGGTGGTAAGGTTGCTGCTGGTAGAACTGTGCTGGTAGGACTATGCTGCCCATAAATTGCAGGTCATTGCAGCAGTGAACTTAGCAGCATTGCCTCAATGCCTGGAAAGTACCGCTGTAGATGAGACCTGGCAGATGCTTTATTATCCCTGCATTTGAGGGATGGTGGGACAAAAGGGAGAGTCCTGTAGAAGGTAGTGAAGAGTTTATGGTAGGTAATAAATTCTCAAGCGGGATCCTGGATGCCAGGGCAATATCTGTATTACTGAGCTACCTTCCTCTGTTTTTGCTCAGGTTCCCGTCTGAGGGGTCCAAGCTGCTGTATGACTCCATCCAGAAGAGCTATCCCTGTCCTGCAGCAGGTGAGGACACTAGGGACAGAAGCCCAGGCTGTGCCACCATGGGGTAGATGCTTTGGATTTCCAAAAAAGCCCAACCCACTCCTTGTATTACCAGTTGGCCGAGTCTCGGAGGACCCCTTCTGCCAGCTGCCACAGCAAGTGATGCTCACCAAAACAGTCTGTGATCATCTGTCCCTCATCCCTCAGATAACCAACCCCAAAGCTGTAAGTTCATCATGGTGGAAACTGCAACTGCATCCCTTTTACCACCTGTGTAGTTTTTATCTGCATCTTGTCTTAAGTTCCTTTATCTAAGATATAGAAGCTACTTACCTCTAGCTTATCAAACCTCTTGATCTGGGCATGGTCTGTTGATTGTCTCTGCAGTTAATGATGGTGGTTCAGCCTGGCATAGCACAGACAGAAACAAGATAAATACCAAGTACCTCATAACCTCCAGACATCTGTTTTCTCCCTGTCTGAGCTGAGGCAGCAAATAAAAGTTTCTTCAAATTGTAGACAGGAAATGAGACAAAATGTAGACGGCTTGAGACAAAAGCACTTGATTGTGTGCCTGCATGAAGCAGTGCCTGGAGTCTGAACTACTGGGCCTGCGGGAGCTGCCTTTGCCATTGGTTTTTCCTTACGTGCTGGGAGTGATGCGGAAGCTGGTGCTCAGACTGGCTTACCAAGCACTGTAGTGCAGGGCTTTTAGAGAGGGCCTAGGGAAGCCAGGCCTTCACACCATGGGGATGGGGGTAGATGAGGAACATGACCACTGTGCTGTTCTATAGTGGCCAGGCTGGCCAGTTGCTTTCAGCCTTTGCTGATGAGAGAGCAGCTCTTTCAGAGGCTGTTCAGAGCTGGATCTTTGCTGTCTGGAGGAAGTGGACTGTGCACAGATAACACTGTGAGAGTGGCTAATTGACACACCTGTCTGAGTTAGGTGCCCACAGTGATACTTTCCTTCCATGTTGTTCCATCTTTGTTTGTACTGCTGTGAAGAGTCACTCAGGAGAGACACAGGTGTCTTCCTGCTCTGTGTCTGCTGTGGGTGGGTAGCTGGTCTCTGTCTGAAGCTTTGCTCTTTCTCAGATGCCACTCCAGTGTCCTGTAATTACAAAAAGCATCCCTAAGGTTCACCTGACGACACCAGGACCTACGAGACCCATTCTTGCTGATGGCCAAGAACCAGAGAATAATCGGAGATCACACAGTGTGGGGAATGCAGAGCAGTCGCCACTGATCAGCAATGGTGGTATCCGCGGGTGCTGCGCTCACCAGAAAAATGACCAGACCATCGGAGCTGTCTGCTCTGGTTCAGAGGAGGTGGGTTAAGTGAGGGTGGCTTTGATCTGCTTGTGAGCCTGACAGAAGCCTCAGAGGGAAGGCAAGCTCCAAATGGAGTCCTTTTGCTGGGGTTAGTTGTTCTGAGTAGCAGTTCTCCTTTCCACTACTATCTTACTTGCTTTGAAAGAGGGATCCCATGTTTAAACATGCTGATGTTAAATCATCACCATATAATTGCTGATTTGCCCACAGCATGTTCAGGGAAGACCCTGTATCTAGAGTTCCAGAGTCTGGCAGGAGAGCTCTGCCTGCAGTGTAAGAGCCTGTGCTGCAGCAGCCACCAGCAGCAGATGTTGCCAGGGCACTGAGAAGGATTGACTGTAGCCCCGCAGTATGACTGGGAAAATGGGAAATCCCAGATCCTCCTTCCTGACACATTTGAAATTCATAGAAATATTTAGGTTTGACTTCAAGACCCTTGAGTGTATCAAACCTGCCGCTAAACCCTATCCCTGAGCTCCACATCTCCAGGACTGTAAAACATTCAATGCAATTCAACCTCTTCCCTGTCAGCCTGTCGCAAGGTCTGATGACCCTTTAAATTAAGAATTTTTTCCTATTGTCTGACTTCCCCTGGTGCAACTTGAGGCCGTTTCGTCTTGTCCTGTCACCTCTTCCTTGTGAGAAGAGACCAACCCTTGCCTCTATGTGACCTCCTTTTAGGTAGTTGTTGACAGTGGTAAGTTCTCCCCTCAGGTTCCTTTAACTACTGCCATGTTAAATACTTTAAAGCCATATGCTGCAACAGGATGAATGCTAAAGGATTGTTTGTGCTTTAGAGAGAAAGTAGCATTGAGGATGGAGGGCCTCAGTTTGATGATGCTTTTATTTTTTGCAGAGACTCTTACCCGATCCCATCCTGAAGCTGAAAGCAATCATTGGCTTCGGTGGCTGCAGCACCAAGGGGGTCAGTAACTTAGATTATGTGGGGAACTGATCTGTAACCGTGTTGGCAGTGGATTGATTTTCTAGAGGGGTGAAAGGCAGCTGAGTGCCACCCTTCCTGCATCTCTGGATGGGGAGAATAACCCTGAAGTAGATGGGCATAAGCTTAATTTGTGCACAGATCTTCTGCCGTTACAATGATGAATTAGAACTTATTAGAAATAGAAATTATTTATGTTTTTTTGGTATCATGGTTCTGCATGTTAACATGTTAGAAGAATGCTTGTTGTATGGAGGAGCACCCTGCATATGTCTAGCAGAATTTATGTTTAAGAGATCTCTATGGGCCCAGTCTAGGAGCTAGGGTGTTTCTGGAAGACCTGCAGCCTTTTTATTCCTGTTTCGGTCCTGCAGGCACTGTGGACTCACAACAACACCGCAGTGGTCTACCCCTGCCATGCCATTGTAGTGATCCTGCAAATCCAGACCCGAGAGCAAAGGTTCTTAATTGGACACACAGAAAAGGTGAGCATGACATCCCTTACAAAGCCCTACAGCAGCACTGTCCTTGTGCCCCAGAGATATCCAATGTCCCAGCTCTCCTCCAGAGCCTCTCACCTGGGTTGGGTGATGAGTGGATTGAGGGCAACCCTGAGGGGTGCTGGTGGGTGAAAAGCTGGACATGAGCTGGCAAGGTGCACTCAAAGCCCAGAAGCCAACTATGTCCTGGGCTGTGTACCCAACAGTGTGGGCAGCAGATGGAGAGGAGAGTCTTCCCCACTGCTCCAGCACTGGGTCCTGCTCTGAGTTCATCAACACAGCCAAGACCTGAAGCTGGTGGAGTGTGGCCAGAGGAGGCCCCGGAAATGCTTCTCTGAGGGTGAAACCTGATGCTGTGGGACCAGATTGGGAGAGCTGGGGGTGTTCAGCTGGATAAGAGACTTAAAGGAGCCTCTAAGGGAGCTGAAGAGGGACTTTTAGCAGGGTTTGTTATGACAGGACAAGGGGTGATGATTTTAAACTAAAAGAATGAGATTCAGAAGCTAGTAGAAGCCCCATCACTGCAAATGTTCCAGATCAGGTTGAACTGAGCTCTGAGCAAGCTACTGTAGCTAAAGACCTCCCTCCTCACTGCAGAGAGCTGTATGGGAGATGCTTTAAGAGTCTCATCCCACCCAAATCAGAAAATGTTTCTATGATTCCCACAGGTGTCAGCACTGGCCTTCAATGGGAGCAGCACCTTGCTGGCTTCCGCACAGGCTGGTCCTCTGAGCGTGGTACGTCTTTGGGACTTCCCAAAGGGCAGCTCACTTTCGGTGTTTAGAGCCCATATCCACTCTCTCTCGTCCCTGAGGTGGGTTTCAACGTGGGATGAGGGATATGTTCGCATGGGTTAAATTTTCTCTGCTGTTTGTGCATGATAAACCAGGGATGAATTGGAACTCTCCTGCTGCCTGTGTGCATAGCCAACAGCTGCGGCCTGGAATGCTGCCAGCACCCTCCTGAGCTTACCCCTCAGGTCTTGCTGTCTCCCCATACTGAACTTGTCTCATTGTATTCCCTGCTGAGATGTACTCGGGCTGCAAGTCAGTGCATTTCAGCAGGCTACCTCTTCTTGCAGCTTCTCCTACAGTGGAGCCGTTCTGTGTGGTGTTGGAAAGGATGGGCATGGCAAAACGGTGAGAATGGAAACTTGTGCACAGAGATTTCCCTGCCCTGTGAAAAAGAACTTGAGTTGGCCATCAGGGAGATCTTTTTCTCATTGCCTACTTAGTAAATACTTCCCTCCTATCCAATGCTTGCGAGTGCTAATATACATGTTCCTTGGCCACAGGCAAATAAATCCTTTTGAAGCAGCCTGAGAGACACACTGCTTGAGCTTTGACGCTGTTTCTGTCCCTGGTGTGGTCCCAGTTATAAGCCTGGGTGGGGGTAGTGAAGGCAGTCATGTGATTCTGTTCACACCACGTGGGAATAACCATTATCACCTGCCTTCTGCAACCCTGTGGCCCACCAGGCTGGGGATGACATACGTTTGTGTGGTATTTTGAACTGGGGGGCTTGCAAGCCCATAGCAAAAGACTGGGAATTAAAATGTGAGGCTCAGCACTGACAAGAGGCCCCAAACCCTGTCTTTTATAGTATTTAGGGCAAGCCATGAGGTTTAATCTTACAGTTCTGTGTGTGGCAGGCATCACTGCTGAGCTCTGAAGCTGCCACCCACCAGTGTAGCTAGGGGATGACACAGATCCTGTGTGCAGCAGTCAAAAATAAAACGGTTTCATGGGACTGGGGATTTTACTTTATCAGTGGAACTGTTTTCATCTACTAGGTCCTTACTGACAACCACCAGCAATGACCTGCATCATCGTTAAGTGCAGGAAAACACATTACATGTGGGAACTGGTGAACTGGACGGGAGACAAAAAAGCAGCTCCACAGAGGGGAATTCATTAGGGTGCAAACAAGATGAGAAAATGGGGAGTGCTGAAGGCTTGCCCAAGATTATCTCATCAAAGCCTCTTGAGGAGGCCCTGGTTCTGTTAACATGGTTCTGAAATGCAGAGCATCAAATATCCTCTATCTACACCTTGCCTCTGGGGACAGAATTTGATTCCCATAACCCCTGTCATGGGCACTGCGAACACATAATGAGAGCAAAGTACTCCCTTTTGGCTCTCATGACCGGCTCAACCCCACTGCAGCTCTTGCATCCTAGCACAGAGTTCCCACTTCTCTTTGGAATTTCTTTCCAAAACTGAGCCCTGTTGGCAGGCAACCCTGGGCTTTAGAGCCTGTGATTATGGATGCTACACAAGTATATTGCCATGAAGCTTTGCAAAGCTGTTGGACTGTCCTAAACCCTCTGTCCCAGATGTGTTTTTGGTGTTTTTTTCCTCTCATTCTATTCTGTTATCAGCACTTTGTGCCCAGCTTTGGAGTGGGCTCCTGTGTGTGCAGCTGGTCAGCTCCTGTGAAGAAAAGCTGTTTTGCTGCCAAGGTTTCCAGCAACTCTGCCTTTGTGTTTTCTTGCTTCAGATGGTGGTGGTGTGGAACACTGCTCACATGACTCGTGGTGGAGAGGTAGTCATGCTGGCCAAAGCCTACACGGATGTGGACATCCAGGCCTTGAAGATTGCTTTTTTTGATGATACCAGGTAGAGCACAATGAAAATAGATCAAAATCACTGGTTCTGGCACAGCCATGGTGGAAATCATGGTGTTCAGCCACCTAGTTGCCATTCCTGTTCTTGGTCTTGATGTCAGGTGGTGGCTGTTGAGGCACTTACATTTTCCCATGGCCTTGGAGAGCCCAGCCCTGCTCCTCACACAGTTTCTCCCTGGACAGGATGGTGTCATGTGGCCGGGGCAATGTCAGGCTGTGGCGAGTGCGGAGCGGAGCATTGCGCTCATGTCCCATCAGTCTGGGCGAGTACCATTCCCTGGAGTTCACCGATCTGGCCTTCGAGGAGAGGCACATGCCTGAGCGGGAGCCAGAGGACCGCACGCTGTAAGGGGCTGCTGGGCTTCACCATTATCCACTGCATGACAGCTGCCAGGAGGATGCTCTGCAGTTCTCAGTTGCCTGTAGCATCCTCCTTCCCCCTCCTCTGTTGGAGCATGGTGTTTTCTTTGGGTTTTCCCTGCAAAGTGCTGGTGCCTCCTGGAGCTGGAGGAGCCACGCCTCTCCTCAGCAGACTTCACTTCCCAGCAAAGGTTCAGCTACTGGCAAATCAGCCCAAGAAATGGGCCTTTCCCATCGCTATGCTGGTGTATGGTGAATCTTTGTCCAGTATGAAGCTCGTGGTTAGCTTTGCATTGGCAGTGGGTGAATGTGCTGCATCTCCTGTTGCATATGGGCATAATGTATTTTAATTATCAAAGCCAAACCCCTACCACATTGCTATTGCTACCACATAAAGGTAGTGTTGGAGGCTCAGCCAGCCCTGCTTTTCCCCCTTGTCCTGTGGCAGAGAGTGCTTTCATTCTAAGTGTACTACAGCTTTTAGCCCTTTTGCTAATTGCTATTTCAAAGGGCCAGGAATAAGATACAGGAAGCTCTGACTCTGTAGTGATTTAGTAGAGTAGGAAAATGTCCTTGGACACCACCTCGACCTGTTAGTGTCAACCAGAATTGGCAAACCAAGCTGGGTTTTGACTAAACCATGCTGACACAGGTCCTCTTGACCCCGGTATGCTAGAGCAATATCTATCAATAAAGCAATATCTGTCCTCTACAGCTTTGTCTGCAGCAAAAGTGGCCACATCCTGGAGGTGGACTACAAGAACATCTGCTTGAGAAGTGTGCGGAGGCTCCTCCCCACACAGCCCCTGGGCAGCCAGCAACAGGACCTGGCAGGTAAGAGTATCTGCAGATAGAGTAGCTCCTTGGCTGTTGTCAGGAACAGATATGGGTTCAAATGGGTCCTTCTCTGTGGAGCTGCTTTCCAAGAGTTCAATCCCCAACCTGTACTGGGGGGACAGGACCCTACACTTACCCTTATTGAACTTAGTTTGGTTTCTCTATGTGCAAATCTCTAGCCTGTCCAGGTCTCACTGAACAGCAGCACAGCCTGATTGTGTCAGCACATTCCTCCCTGTTCTGTCTTACCAGCAAACTTGGTGAGGGGACACTCTGACCCTCCATCCATGTAATTGATGAATATGTTGAACCCTTTTGGTTTGTTGCTCAGACAGTTAATATAGGATGTGTCTTGCTACAAGATCCTGTTAAAGACAGAAATATGGTAAGGCTTAGCAAGTGGTGAGAGTTTTATGTGCCTGGCAAAAGGTACACAGTGGGAAGGAAGAATGCTGGAAGGGGATGGAACCTGAACATGGTTTGAGTTTGAGGTGAGCTAGCTGAGACTGCAGACTATACCATTGATCACCTTGGGATTCCTGGCTGCTTCTGAGTGTGACTGGACCATTGGACTCTGCTCTTCAGTAGGAAAACCTTTAGGTTGAGTTTTCATGTTTCTTGGTTTTTCAGGCCCTAGGATTGCTATAAACAGTATTAGCATATCCTCGACCTTCTGTGCCACGGGTTCAGAAGATGGCTACCTGCGGCTGTGGCCACTGAACTTCTTGACTGTTCTCTTAGAGGCAGGTGAGTAGAGCTTTACAACTCCCCATCTCCATCAGCCTGCTGCCCTGAAGGCAGAGTTCCACTGACATATGTCCTACAGCAACTCTCCTGTACAAGGACATCTCTTATGCCTGTTGCCTTGAGGGTGACTGGCTTGGAAGTCTTCAGCAGCAACTTGTAGGATAAATGCAGGATGTCCCAGGTGAGAGCAGGTGCTCTGTCTTGATTTCTGAGTCTTGTCACACATGGCTTGTCCATGTACAATTAGCGGAGAAGCCAAGCAGTTCTTCACTTGCTTTGAAATAATCACCATAACAGCAGAGCTGGGAGACTTCTAGAAAGGGCAGAGATTAATTTGCCAGTGAATGTAGACCTAAAGTACTCAGTCTTCAGGTCATAGGATGCTCATTCCTGTCTGTGTTATTTTCCTAAACATGAACATAGTTTAGTAGCTGTGTTCCAGCTGTTGCTCCTTTTCCAGAGGGACTTTTCTGTGACTTTCCCTAGAGCATGAGGCTCCGGTGACTTCTGTCTGCATCAGTCCAGATAGTCGCAAAGTCTTGTGTGCAACAGTTGCTGGGAAGCTGGGCTACCTGGATATCCAGTCCCGGGACTATCACACTCTCATGTATTCTCATGAGGATTCAGTTTTGGCTTTCTCTGTGGAGGGAATTTGGAAGCAGATGGCAACAGTGTCTCGGGATGGTACCATTAGAGTCTGGGACCTCGTCTCCTTGAAACAGGTCAGTGGGATGAATTTAATAATTTAATAATTCTGCTGTTGGGTCGCAACAACCCCCTGCAATGCTCCAGGCTGGGGACAGAACAGCTGGAAACTTCTTGAGGGAAAAGGACCTGATGGTGTTGTCTGACAGATGCTGAAAGTGAGCCAGCTTGTGCCCAGGTGGTTGAGAAAGCCAACAGCAATCTGTCTTGCATCAGCACTGGTGTAGCCAGTACCAGGGCAGGGATTGTCCACCTATACTGGGCACTATGAGGGCACACTTCAAATTCTAGGTCAGTTCTGGGCTACTCACTCACTCCCGGGAGGTCATTGAGGGTCTAGAGATTGTCCAGAGAGGGACGACAGAGCTAGGGAAGGTGTCTGAAGCACAAGAGCTCTGAGGAGCAGTTGAGGGACCTGGACTGGTTTAGCCTGGAGAAAAGGAGGCTGAGAGGAGACCTTCTTGCTCTCTGCAACTCCCTAAAATTCAGAAGGTTGGGGTGAGGTGGGGTTTGGTCTCTTCTCCCCAGGAACAAGCAACAGAATGAGACAAAGCAGCCTCAAGCTGTCCCATGAGATGCAGAGGTTGTCCATAAGGAACAATTTCTGCCCCACAAGGGTTCTCTAAGCCTGGCCCAGGCTGCCCAGGGCAGGTGGTGGAGTTCCCATTTCTAGAGGATGGGTGGATGGGGCACTGAGGGACAGGGATTAGTGGTGACCTGACAGTGCTGGGTTAACATTTTTGGATTCAATGATTAGTTGGAGCAAGTCCAGAGGAGGCCTTGAGAATTATCACTGGATTATCACTTCTCCTGCAAAGACAGGGTGAGGGATTTGGGGTGGTTCAGCATGGAGAAGGCTCCAGAGAGTATTTACAGCAGCCTTTCCAGTACCTGAAGGGGGCTAGAGGAAAATCTAGTCAAAGGATAAGGGGAACTGGTTTCAAATTGGAAGAAGATAGATTTAGATTGGATCTTATGAAGAATTTCTTCCCTGTGAGGGTGCTGAGGCATAGAAACAGTTTGCCCAGAGAACCTGTAGATGTTCCCTCCCTTTAAATCTTCAGACTGGAAGAGCCTTTGAGTAACCTGGTCTAGTGAGAAGTGTCCCTCCCCATGGCAGAGGGGTTGATGTACACGGTCTTTAATGTCCCCTCCAACCTCAACAATTCTATGATTTTTAAGATTGTTTTCACCCTAAAGGATTCTATGATTTGATGATTCTTAGTCTGCCTAGTCTCTGGTTGTCAGAGCTCCATAGCTCGAGAGCCCTTAAATGGTGCTCCCTGAAGCTTGGAAGAGCTTCAAGAAATACTTCAAGAGTTATGGAGGTCTGAAAGTTTTAGCTTGATACATAATTTGGCCTTAGCCTCTGAAGGTATTGTTAAACAAAACTGTTTTCTTTTCCTTCATCTTTTGAATGTTGCTTTTTAGCATAAAACATAAACACAGGGGCTTTATTTAAATGCCTCAGTGCTTCATTGGGCTTTAGAATCTCTCAAAGCTAGATCAGCTTTCTCATGGGACATAGATGGATTTGGGAGCTGAGACTGGTTTGTTGTTTGGTACAGCTGTCAAGCAGAGCTTCATCTTGCTTTGTGCCTGTGGTGTGTCTCTTCTCCGCAGCTGTATGACTTCACGGCTGCAGAGGAAATGCCATGTGCTGTGGCCTTTCATCCTACCCAGCAGATCCTGGCCTGTGGCTTTGACAGCGGGATGGTACGGACCTTCAGCTTGGCTGTCTCCGATCTCCTCACTGAGCAGAAGTAAGCACTTGCAGTGATGCCTGCACCAGAGCAGATATGTGTCTGACTTGGTGTCCTGGAAAAAGCCACAATCATGAAAGTGGGAAGAGTGTTTCTCTAGAGCTCCCAGTCCTTGTGAGTGGTTTGTGGGCAGATATAGCCTCCTGTGCCAAGGCTCTGTGTGGTAAAATCCAACCTGCAGAGCCTGTGAGAGCTTTCTGTGAAATTTCCCAGTGGACAGTTTTCCAACGGTATGGAAGAGCCTGTCCTGGAGCTTGTCCCTGCCTTAGTAGGGGAGACAGAGGGTGCCCCAGAGGGAGAGGGAAGCGTGTTCTGTCTACGAACAGCTGGAGTGCTGCTCTTGCTACTCACTTTGCCATGCATGGAGTCGTGATTGTCCTGGGCTGGCACAGGCATGAGCATGCTGGGTTCCAAGGCCTGTCCCAAATTTTGTTCTCCTGGGTTTTTCACTCATTGTTGCTACTGCTTTCTGGAGGTTGGTTTCTTTTTCTTCCTCCCTTTCATGCTAACTGCCTTATTTCAGGCAGCACCACACTGCAATCACAGGACTGACCTTTAGTCCAGATGGCAATTTCATGTTCAGCTCCTGTTTGCAAGGAACTCTGGCTCTATACCGCTGCATGGGACAGAAAAGCCGTATTCTGAGAGTCCTGGGTAAGCCTCTGGTGCTGTGGGTTTTCTTCCTTCTGTTTTATTAGCACAGACATCCTAGCACCAAAACCAAACCAGATCCAGCCTATTGAGATGTATTTCCTGATGAACCACCATAGCCTGTCTGTTGTGTTCGTACTGAATGTGATTACCAAACCATTCCTTCCCCATCCTGGGTCAAACACTTGGTATTTTCCTTTTGTGAAGGGATTGTAGGGACCTGCTCTTTCGGGCCTGGGTTTCACAGGGCATTACCTAGAAGCAACATGAGTGTAACCGTCTTACTAGCCATGCACAAGTCCTGACCTTTTCCATTCTGTGCTGTTTAATTAGTTTAAATGGAATTATTCTCCTAGCCCTGCTCACAGAAAGCTGCGCTGATAAGCAGAGAAGGTGGAGAGCTGTAGGCAGGGAGAAGGCAGTTTGGAAACAGTGTCATGTTTAACATGCACTTTCAAAATAAGCTAGGGTGAGGAAAGGGAGGTCTGTTATGCAATGCTGGAGCTTGAAAATACAAAGAAGGAGGATCCTCCCCCAAGAAGTGTGCACTTGAAGTAGGTGGAGAAGGAAAAGGAGTAAGGTCTTGGAGATACCAGAATTTGTCAAGTATTGAGCCCTTTTGCTGTCAGTGCTGCAGCTGGATCTCCATGTATTTCTCTGCTCTGTAACAGTGTTCACTGCCTGGCCATGCTCCTGGAACAGAACAGTGAGATTCTGGGAATAGATAGAGAATTGCTGTGATGTCTGTTTTTTAGACCTTTGGGCCTGTCTGCCCAGGGGTCTCACATCAGCATGGCAGGCTTGGGCATTGACTTCATTCTGCACAAGGTTCAGCACCCAGACTGCAGCTCAGTTCTCAGATTTATAGCTTCTTGTCACAGCTTCTTGTAGCATTAATAAATAAATACTAAAATCAATTGTATTCCCTTGGTTTTATTTTGCTTTTCTTGTAAGCGTGACATGTTTGGTCAGGCCACAGTCTAGACCTTGGTTTTGAGGTGGTTCAGTGTGTGCTTTGGATAAAATTTGCAGATAAAATTTGTAGCATCTTCTACAGCAGCAGTTGCTTCTTTCTCAATCCAGAATGTTAACCCACAGGTAACTGAGGCAGGAGAATCTGCATTTAGTGGTCAGCAGCACCATTACAGTGTGAGGTGGCTGTGTAGCTAGGGCTTTGATCCTCTTCTCACTCTGGCTTGCTGTGGCCCTCAGGCAACGTGGTGGCCCGAGACGCTGGGAACAGTATGGATGCTTTGGTGGTCAGTGGCGACAGCCGTCTCTTGGCCTTTGTGGGTCCCTCCAAGCACATTGTGACCGTGATGGAGGCCTGCTCTCTAGATGAGGTACTCATTGGGCTCCCCTTGGTCCTGGGGATGGGTAGGGAGGGGAGCACACACTGCAGTGCTGCAGGCTGGAAGGGAAGCTCCCATGGGTTGCATCAGGTAAAATAGATTGAGTGTCTTGAGCACTAGCATTGCTGGAGCACAGCCAATGCTTGCTACAGGGTGCTTCCAGTAGTGTCTATTTTCCATTTGTGAAACAGAAACAACAAAGTCAAGGTTTCTTTGCCGGCTTCATTCCCCTTTAGAAATAGAATTTGTGGAAGTGTCGTGTAGACTGTGAGTTCCAGCCTCTCTGTGAGCTGCAATCTTAGACATCATGTGGACCATGGAACCTGTAACCCTTCATTAAGGGGAGGAGGGAAGGTCCTGTGGCCTTGTGTTAGGAGAGCCACAACAGCAGTCCTGAAGCTTCTGCAGTACTTGCTCAAGGATGACTGTTCAGTATTTTCTTGTTCCCCAGCTGCTGAGGGTGGACATCAGCATCCTTGACTTGAACAGCACAGCCTTGGACTCTGCAAGGAGGGTCTGCTTTGCTCCAATGCCTCAAGGCGAGCTCCTGGTGTCCACTTCTTCCAATAAAGTCCTCGTGCTTGATTCAAAAACGGGACAACTGGTGCGAGAGGTAGGACACTATGAAATTCATGCACTGAAGTCTTGTGTTGTCAGACACTTCATGGCTCTCTAAAAGGTTAAATGAGGAAAAGTTCAGCCTGGAGATTGCAGGCTTCAAAGAAACATGAGTAGCAAGTGATAGCTGTCTTGGTGTGGTCAAACTCAGGGTGAGCCTAAGCTTGCCCTCTTTCTCCATTCTGTTACACACTTGTCTTGTTATTGAAGCATAAGTAAGGGCATAAACTAGTTCAGTTAACACTGCTGCTGCCATTTCTTGTCCTAGGTGTCTTCTGTGCACAAGTTATCTTGTTCATCTTTGGCATTGAGCAAGGACGGCAGGTACCTGCTCACAGCTGGAGACAAGGTTGTCAAAGTGTGGGACTATCAGATGCGTTTTACTATCAACTTCCAGGTACTGCCTGTAAAGGGAGGGAAGGGGCTTGGTGTTTAATCCCTGGAAAAGAGAGCATCAAATACCTTCTGTGAGACTTGGCCCAGTGTCCTCTCTCCCAGTTTGCCCAGCAGCTGAGAACTGCAGCCCTGTTCACAGCAGCTAGCACTGACCGTGAGCTAGGGCTGCCAAAGCACCATACATAGTGAGACCCTCTGTGAGGGACAGGGGTAGGTGTTACCTCTGTGCTAGGGTCAGGGCCACCCAGAGAAGACTGGCTCCCCCAGGGTTTCAGAGATATTGAGAGCTGCCACATGGCCTTATGAGTTCTCAAGTCTTCTGCTTGTTTCTCCCACTCAGCCCTAGATCTCAACATTGTAGGGGCAATGCTGAGGATCTACTGAGGTGTGTAGGCACTGTTTGTTCAGGGCAGGCAGTGATCACCATCCTGATAGGACAGGCATGGGATAAGTTCAAGGTGGGCTTTCTTCCAGGTGTACGTTGGCCACTCAGAGCTGGTGCGCCAAGTGGCCTTCACCCCTGACCAACAGTATGTCATCAGTGTTGGAGATGCCATCTTCCTCTGGGACTTCCTGGCTCTGCCCACAGAGAGATCAGCCCCGGCCCAGTAAGTGCATGGTGATGGGTAGTCCCTTCCCCCACTTCCCATCACTTCCCCTGCCCCATACCTTCTTGGTGTAATGCTGGTCTCCTTGCCTTTCCAGGGCTTGTTCCTCTGAGTCCACTCCAGTGATAGGAGCAGGTGAGTTAGCATTGGCCAGCAGGTTGGCAGCTCTTCTACCACTGCTCTTCATGGCAGAGGGTAGGGCTTGTCAGATTTTGGTTCCTTCTCTCAGGGAGTCAGATAACTGGGGACTAACCAGTCCCAAAGAATAGTCTCCAATTAACGAACACCTCTCAGTGAGAGTCTGCCAAGGAGGGGATGTTCTGAGAAGAACCACTCTGTGTTTTCTAGTATGACTTTTTCCTCTTTGCCTTCTGTCTTTCCTGCCTCTGTATTCTTTTTCTCCTCACCTTGCTGTCACCCTTTCTCACCCTCCCTCCCTTTCTTGAAGGACAGAGAAGTCATCCCGTGTTAGGAGGAAGCTGAAGAAATGAGCTTAGAGGTATCACATCAATCAACCCAGGAGGATGAGAGGATGTAATGGATGAAGGAAGTTACACAAATCCTTTCATTTTACAGAAGAGAGCTCCAAGAAGCTAAAGGACACATCTGAGACACCTCGAAAGATAGTTCCTCTTCCATTGCTATCTTCACCACCATGTTTGGATGTCAGCTCTGTCCATGAAGCAGGATGTCAAAGTAAGAGGAACTGCTTGGAGGAAAGGAGAAAATTAATATTGCTTTAGGAGAAAACTGCTTGAGTAGGTCAGCAGCACCCTTGGAGCTATCCCTATGCGTTACCTCCTTCCCACAGACAGACAGAACAAGTCTGTGTTTTCCTTCCCCTAACAGGGGCAAAGCCAGACAAACATGTTGGGTTCAGCACCTCTCAATCCTTTGCCCTCCTACATTGACTAAGCTGCTGGCACAGCTTCTCTAAGCGCTGTATTAAATACTTTGCTGAACATACTCAAAAGGAGGTCTTCTTTGCCCTCCATGCTACCAGATGGGTTGTTGCACAGAGCAAAATGCTCCTGAGAGAATCAAAGGGTTAGTCACTCATGAAGCAGTCCTGAAAGACACGTAGCTCTTTCTTCCCACTCATTTTTCTCTCAGGTATTTTTTCCAAGTTGGACAAAGAGGAGGAAGCAGGTCTGCCAATCAATGATGGGGTGGTGGCAAACGGAGAGAAAGGTGCCTTAGACATTCCTGTGGAGTCTGTGAAGAATGAGGAGCTGCTTGTTGTGAGGCCGAAAGTGAGGCAGGAGAGCTCAAGGTCTCCTGGAGAATCAGCAAGTGGTAAATCAAGGGTATTCCCATCCTCTGCAGTTCTTGACCCCTTCAGTGCATGATGTGTGCAGACCTGCATGGCAGTGTGGTCTAAAAAAAAGAAATTAATATAGTTATTAATATGATATAGCAGACAGAACTGGGTGTGTGCTTCAAGCTGAGAAGAAGGGCAGCAGTGTGTTTCCTGGGGCTCTTCCCCTGGGTGTGATTGACCAAGGGAGAGAAGATCATGTTGGTCCTCAAAGCTGCTTGTTTTTCTGGCTCTTTCCCTGCCGCTGCTGCTGCTTCTGGGCAAACCAGAATCCCCTCTTCAGCGTGGAGCTATTATCTCCACGTGGTACGTTTGATTAAACCTGGCTGAAACTAAAGCTCCTAATGTCTCTATTAATAGATGCACAGCCTCAAAGCTGTAGCAGTTCATGGTGAACTGCCAGAAGAGAACAGCTGCCAGGGCTCAACCCCAGGCAGGGCTTGTTGGAAAGCTTCAGCACATAAACTGGCCCCTGTTGCTTTCACTAAAGAGCTATTTCTAGCTGTGTCAGTTATACTTTTGCAGCAATCCTGTGGGCATGAATCCCCTGAGGCTGCTTGCAGTGGCTGTGCAGGTTGGTGTTGAAAGAGGAATGTTCCTTCCTTGCTCCTAGAAGGTTTTTTCTACAGCCAGTCATGTAGGAGTGTTTGTGACACTGCAGGGTTAGTTCTGCCTTGTTTGTGTTTGTGCACATAGACAGTATCTGAACAGGCAGCAAGCAACATCCCAGCTACTGCTGCCCAACCACTCCAGGAGCGGCAGCATCCCATAGGTGCCATTTTCTTCTTTGTGTGGCAGAACCAACCAAGGAGACCAGAAGTCACAAGTTCCAGTGCTCCATCCGTCCGGATTCTTACCGCCATTTCACTCCTTGTTTTAAGGCATCGGTGCGCCCCGAGGTGAGAGTTTTTGCTGGGACTGATCACCTGGACAGGTGGTGAACAGGCATTTTGGGGCTGAACTTGGATGGATTTTCTAAATAACTTCCATTTTGTTCTCTGTTTGAAAGCAATTTGTGAAATGTACCCTTGATAATCAAGGAGAAGCTCCTAACTATAGTTCCCCTTTCTCCTCTACATGCAGCTCTGTCCAGACTAGTAAAAAGCGAGTTGTGCTCAACTCTGTTTCTGTTCAGTGAGTCTGCACACATTCCTGTTCAAAAGAAATGGCAGTGGCACATGCTATTGAAAGTGAAAGACAAATGAGTGATAGAGTGATTCATCATGCACCCATAATTGTGAGCAGCTGTGTTGGTAGAGTGGGCTTGGGAAGGCAACCCCATGAGCATAGCAAAGAGAGTCCATGTCAGCTCTCACTCTCTTAACAAACAGCAATAACCAAACAAATGTAACTCAGCTGTTTCCTAAGTTCTGCTCTTTCCAGTGCTGGGCAAAAGCTGCATCCAGCTTGCACTCTGTTCAGTATCTTCACCATGGACAGTCTGGTGGGACACTGTCCCAGGTTGCCCAGATTGGTAGCAGAAGCCCCATTCTTGGAAATATTCCAGGTTTGATTGGACCTTGGGGCTCTGAACAACGTGCTTGATGTTATCCCTGCTCGTTGCAGGGAGATTGGACTGGATGAGCTTTAGAGATCCTTTCTAACCTAAATCAGTCCTTGATTCTGTGCTTGACCTCTGTCCCTCCATGTGGTAGGATTTCTCCTCTCTGCTGTCTTCCTGTTGAAATATCACCCATCCCTGAGTCAGCACAATGTGTTGAATACTCTTCTGGCAGGATGAGCTGGGCAGTGGCTGCCAGCCTGTTCTGTACCCATCAAAAGCATTTGTGTCTGGTTTTACTGGTGCAGTTTCTTTTGTGTGCATAAGTACACATTTTGGCATTCATCTGTGGATGTGCTGGACTTGATTTGTGTGAGTCTTGGCATGGATTTACAGGGTGCTGTGGGTAGAGGATGTGTCTGTGCTTCGCACAAGCTTTTTTCTTATGTGGGTGTCAAAAGCACCTGACTGGACTATCCTAGAGTTTAAGTTGTTGTCTGTTTTATTTCCAGACTTTTTTATCTCCTGCAGCTGGCACTGAGTTCTTGAAACTGAATGCAGTGATTGGCTACAATGGGAATGGCAGGGGGAACATGGTGTGGAACCCAGACACAGGTATGCTGGGAGGGCTGTGGAGGGGCAGAAGGTGTGTGTGCTGAGGCAGGTTGTGATTTTCTAGTTGTCAGGAATTGTGTTGGTAAAATCCAGTGGCGCTTCTTTGCTATGGGTAAACATTGATAGGAACAAACCCAGGCACCAGTTGTTGAGTGGATAGAGCAGAAGGGAAGGCTCTCACAAAAGCCATCTTGCTTCCTTTCTCCAGATTGGAGTGATGCCCAGCAGCTTTGCTTTGCTTGGGATAGGGGAGGTGAGGATTTACTTAGTGCTTCTGGTGGGAAGGATGCTGACAAGCTGTGGAGAAGAATTTGCTTTTCCATACTGTTGGAATAAATTGCTTTCCTGAATTAAGATCTAGGTTGTAATGGGTGCTGTGTCTGAAGCCTTTAGGTAAGAACATCCCATCTCCTCCTCTTCTTTAGGCTTCTTTGCCTATACCTGTGGCTGCATCATCGTGGTTGAAGATCTGCATTCAGGATCTCAGGATCACTGGCTTGGCCATGTAGAGGAGATCTCTACACTTGCCATCAGCCACAATGCCCAGGTGGGAGAGGTTTCTGTTGCTCTGGGCTGGGTTTTGCCTCTGTTGCTTTGGGCTAAAGGAATATCATGGACTAAATAAGACCCCACAAGTTACGGAATTATAAGGTTTTGGAGCCGAGCTGTCCATTGTGCTGGCTTGGTGTGACAGTGAATGCTGTGCCCATCCTCTTGCCTTCACATAATGGATCTACTCACAGAATTTTTAATTTGCCAACCTCATCAATTTAATTCGAGATGAATAGTTGCTAAAACTAATGACCTGTTCTCTAACTACTTGCTAAGGTCCTAGAGATTACTTACTGTTCTTTCAGGTGGTTGCCTCTGCCTCGGGAAAGAGAAGTGGAGACTCCCACTGTCAGATCTGCATCTGGAATGTCCAGAATGGTGTTTGCACAGCAAGGCTCTTCCATCACAGGACACAAGTACAAGCTATGGCATTCTCACGGGATGATAGGTTCCTTGTGACACTGGGTAAGTACAGTCGTAACATGAGATGTGGGTGCAGGAGTACCCCTAGAGTGGACAGTTTGTGGGAGGAAGATGTGTAATACCCGCAAGACACATACCAAGCTAGTGGGTAGCATTGCTGTTGCTTGGCACCCTTGGGACAATGGATATTTTAGCACCCATAGCAGTGTTGTCAGCAGGTCAAGGATTCTGCCGCTCTTCTCCACTCTGGTGGGATCCCCCTGCAAAGCTGGATCCAACTCTGGGCTCATCAACACAGTAGAGACCTGGAGCTGGTGGAGCAGGGCCAGATGCTGCTCTGATGGTAGAAGGTGCCCCTGTGGAGCCAGGCTGGGAGAGGTGAAGGTGTTCAGCTGTAAAAGGTTCTGCGAAGTCCTTTATGTGGCCTTTCAGCGCTTAAAGGGGCTGATAAGAAAGATAGGGACAGACTTTTTAATAGGGCCTGTTGCAATAGGAGAACAGGTGGTACTTTTACACTAAAAGAGGAGAGATTTTTTTTATTCACGGGGTATTGAGATCCTGGCCTATGTTGCCCAGAGATGTTTGAAATACTGCATCCCTGAAAACAGTCCAGGTCAGGCTGGATGGGGCTCTGAGCAACCTGCTGAAGTTGAAGATGTCCCTGCTCAGTGCAGAGGGGTTTGACTATAGGAACTTTTGAAGGTCCTTCCCATCCAAATCAGTCCATGTTCCTATGTAAAACTGCATTCGATCTTAGGCCTCCTGGGAATGACCCCTGCAGAGGCTCTCTTGCGAGAGGAGAAGCACACACACACACTGTGTCTCAGCTGCAGCAAGAACAACAGGCCCTCCCTGCCCTTCCCCTTCAGTTCTCTCTCATTGCCCCAGCCACCTTGTTGTTCTTGAGGTTAAGCTTTCTTCTCCTGGCTCGCCAGTGCTTGTTAAAACCTTGTCAATAGCTTGCAGTTACTATATATAGTGTCCAAAGGGAAAAGACTTCTGGACTTCTTATTGCTGCTTAGGTGGAGCTGCGTAAAAGGAGCCAGGCTTCAAGCTGTGAGCCTCCTGCCAGGTGGCAATGCCAGCACAAGATGGGCACTCAAGCTGTCTGTTTTACTTAGGCAGGGGACAGTAAAAGGATAAATATGCAATTAGTATACACTCTTGTTTGGTATGACAGAGAGCCTGTGGAGCAGGCAACACATTTTCTCTGGGCTTGGTGAGTCACCTCTCTCAGCTGAGGTGACATTCCTGTTTTACTTCAGGGCTGTTGTTAGCCCTAAGGGTGCAGTATCTCTGGAGGACTTGTGTGGGCCATCCGCTGAGGTGTGCAGTGGCATCGTGGAATAGATTCCAGTAGATTGGAAAAGGGCTTTTAAGATCATCTAATCCAACCATTCACCCAGTACTGCCAGGTCACCACTAACCCCTGTCCCTCACCCCACATTTCCACAGCTTTGCAACCCCTCAGACACAAACTCCTCCACTGCCCTAGGCAACCTGAGCCAGGCTTGGACAACCCTTGTGGGAAAGAATGAACTTCCCCTAGGGCACAACTTTAGATTGTTTCTCTTATCCTATAACTTCTTCCTTGAAAGAAGAGACTCTATCTCACTCCAACCTCCTGAATTTCAGTGAGTTGACGAGACTGAGGTCTCACCCGAGCCTCCTTTTCTCTAGTTAAACCACACTCACCCCACCCACCCTATCTCACTCCAACCTCCTGAATTTCAGTGAGTTGACAAGACTGAGGTCTCACCCGAGCCTCCTTTTCTCTAGTTAAACCACACTCACCCCACCCACCACTTAGTTCCCTGAGATGCTCTGAACAGCACTTGTGCTCCAGCCCTTCACCAGCTCTGGTGTCCCTCTCTGGACACTCTCCAACCCCTCAATGTCCTTCTGGCAGTGAGGGGCCCAAAACTGAACAAGGATTTTAGGTGTGGCCTCACCAGTGTCCCATACGGGGGGGTATGGGGGTATGTAAGCTACATCTCACAGTAGCTTATAAGGATATAGAACCAGTAAAAAGCTTGCTGAAATCCCCACCATGGCTGTCATTGCCTTGTCCAACTGTCTCACCACAACAGTCACGCAACAGTAGTTGTCTTTAAACAACTGAACAAGGCAGTAACGTCACAGATGCCTGTGTGCAGTGTGTGCTGGTGAGTACCCTGCAGCTACAGGATTTCCTTCAACTGTCTTTTGTCTTCTACCCAGGGGACTACAATGACCAAACTATTGCTCTGTGGAATACTTACACTTATCAATTAGTATTGTCAACTTGCATCTCAGAGTCAGTCCACGATGTAGCTTTCAGTCCTCTTTCTCACCAAGAACTTGCCTGTGTGGGGAAGGAAACCATGATGTTTTGGCTGTTGGAACAGCAGGGAGCTGATGTCAACCTCAAGGTAAACCTGTCTTACCTTCTTTTAAAATTGCTATTTACTGTCAATGCAAGCTGAGAATAAATAGCTGAAGAGTAGCCCTGTGGAGAAGGAATTGGAGTGCTGGTGGGTGAAAAGCTGGACACAAGCTGGCAACATGCACTCATAGCCCAGAAGCCAATAGGTGAAGGAGGGTATTGTGCCCCTCTAGTCTGGTGAAACACCCCACCCCCTGCAGTGCTGGGTTCAGCTCTGGGCTCCTCAGCACAGTAGAGACCTGGAGCTGTTGGAGCAGGGTCAGAGGAGGTTCCAGAAAGAGTGTGAGGAACCAGGTGCACCAGGAAGCAGTGTGGGGCCAGGCTGGGAGCATTGGGCATGTTCAGTCTAGAGCAGAGAAGGCTTGGAGACCTTTGTGAGGTGTTTCTGTGTTTACAAGGGCCAAGAGAAAGGTGGGGACAGACTTTCCAGCAGAGTTTACTGTGACAGGACAAGGGGTGATGGTTAAATTAAAAATTGAGAGAAAGAAGAAATTCTTTACTGAAGGTGGTGAGACCCTGGCCCAGGTTGCCCAGAGAGGTAGCTGAAACCCCATCCCCAGAAATATTCCAGGTCAGGTTGGACCTTGGGACTCTAAACAAGCTGGTCTGGTTAGAGATGTCTGCTTATGGTAGAGGGTTGGACTGGATGAGCTGTAAAGGTCTCTTACAACCCAAACTAGTCCATGGTTCCATGATTACTGATGTCTTTTCCATGCCCATGGTAAGTGTGATGGAGGCTCCTCCACAACATGTCTGTGAGAGCTGATGATTTGTCTTAGTGACAGGATTATGTCAGGTGGCCAGGAGTGGCTTTCAGTTGTATTTGAGGCATGAACTGAGGAGGAGTCTGGGGTTTTTTTACAGATGTAGGCAAACACCTTATTCTCTTTGACATTACTGTTCCATGTGTTTTGGCAGGTTCATCGGGCCCCTGCCCCAGATGTGTTGGGGCCAGTGGAGCTGACTTCTCTCTGTTATGGTGTTGACACTCTTCTGTATAGTGGGACCAACTCAGGCCAAATCTGTGTGTGGGACACAGAGACTAATTGCTGCTTCATGACATGGGAAGCTGACGAGGGCGAGATCGGTGGGTGTACATGCTCTGAGCATCTGTCAGAGCTGTAACAAGGAACTTTTTGGGAAAAAAAGAGCAATGCCCTGGAAGAGCTTTGACTTGAGCTGTAGTTTGCTGTGTCAGATGCAAGACACACGGGGTCACAGTGGATCAAGATGACCGTGCACACTGCAGGGGGTTGGACTGAATGACCTTGAAAGGTCACTTTCAACTCAACCTGGTCCATGCTTCTATGATGATGGAGAGTAGGGGTCTTCACAGGTGCCCTTTGTCCCCTATGGTCTTTCAGGTGTGTTGGAGTGTCGGCAGAACAAGCTGATGAGTGGCAGCAACACCAAACGCATCCGGCTGTGGTCTGTGGCTGCTGTGCAGGAGCTGAGGCTGAATGGTCCTGACGCCAGGTAGGAGATTGTAAACCCAACATCTCCATCGTGCTTGCCATTATCTCACTGTGCTCTTCAGATACTCTTCTTATCTGGCAGCTCTCGGGACCTCTCTGAGAGGTGACTTTTCACAGACAGACCACTGGCTCTGCCTGCAGCCACACTGCTCCTCTTGTTCCTCAACCTTGCCTTTTTTTCTCCATCCCATGACTGCTGATTCTTTCTGGAAATTTGTACCTAATTTTTGCCACATGTAGCTAAACCCTCTTAATGCTGGAGATGGGTGGAGGGTATCGTGCCTTAAGTTTGTGTTGGTGATTTGTAGGAGCTTGTTTAAGAGAATTTGTGAAAAGTCTTTGTTGTTGCTTATCACATACTATTGAATCCCCTATTTTATTTCTTTAGTCAGTCCTTCTCACAATCTGCATTCCTTCCAGTTCCAGCTCAGTCATGCTGGAACATGAGATCACCCTTGATGGAACAATAGTCAGTGCAGCCTTTGATGACTATCTGGAAATGGGAATTGTGGGCACCACGGCAGGAACACTGTGGTACATCAACTGGACAGAGAGCACAAGCATCCGACTAATCAGCGGCCACAAGAACAAGGTTAGAGGAGCTGGGATGGGGCAGTTTGTCCTGCAGAGCAGCCAGTCTGTGCTCTCCATGGTCTAGGAAGCATTTGTGGGATGAAGAAGCATTCTCTTTTCTGGCCCTGGGAGAGCTTGGAAAGCTTCAGGACTTGCTAGTGCAGACAAGGTGACATGGTGAAGTCTAGAGAGAATTGTGCACTCTGAGGAGTCTGACCTCCTCTATTCTAGCTGTGACTCTTTACAGTCTGGGAGCAGCTCAGGACCTTTCTGCTGGAGTAGAAGAATGCAGTTTGCAGTCACTAAGGTTTCATTAGTGCTGCAACTTCTGCCTGCCTTCTGTTTGCCAGCTGGACACACACACTAGAAAGTGTTTTCTTTGTCTAAAGCATAGACCAAAAAAACAGCCAAGTGAAGAATGACTACTTTTGATTTTGCTGTTGCTTTGAGTATCTTTAGTCCACAGAAAAAAGGATTCAAATAGTAGAAGAAAAGGTATTTTACATTGCAAAGTGCCTGGTTCTACTTTGGGGTTAGGTTTACCGATTTCTATCACAAGCCTAGCTGTCAGATCAAAATTTACGCACAAAAGCAAAGCAGTCCACTTTCCTTTCACTTATGACTTCTTGTCTGATGTTTCTGTTGAGAGGATGCAGAGGGACTGATGTACTCTACACCATTCCCCATCTTGTTTCTCACTGCAGGTGACTGAAGTGTGCTTCAGTCCTGATGAGAGTTACTGTGTGACGTGTGGGGAAGATGGTAGCGTGAGGGTCTGGTCTCTGAACAGCATGGAGCTGGTGGTACAGTTCCAGGTACTCAACCAGGTAAGTGTTGGGGGTAGGTTAGGCTCTTTCTCTTGGCAAAAGGCAGAGACACTGCCCTGTGCACACAGAGCAGATGAAGAAATACTCGGAGGTGGAGCTTTTAGTGCACAGTGCTGCTGTCTTCACTGTGTTACATCTGCCCTGGTTCCTTTGCAGAGCTGCTATTGCCTGGCCTGGAAGCCTCATCCCTTCGTTGCATGGGGAGGTGAGAGCCAGCATGTGGTGGCTGGGTATAGTGATGGCACCATGCGCATCTTCAGCATTTCCAGGACAGAGATGGAGATGAAAATGCACCCCCATGCTGTTGCACTGATGGCTGTCACCTACTCTGCAGATGGTGAGGCTGCCTGTTGTAATAGTAGGGAAATGTTGCATCAGGAAGTATGGCTTGGTTGTGCCTGGGTTACCATACCTGCGGCTCCTCTGTGTTCCAGCAACCTACCCAATACCCTGGGGCCAAGGAGACCAGGAGAAGTTGTACTGATGATCTTTGTGGTGGCTCTCCACTTTAGAGTTGCCTCTGAGATATCTCATTCACTTGACCCTTAACTCAGGTGTTCCTGGCTTTCAGTGTTTTGGGACACCAGATTCCTATGATCTTGGACCTTTGTCCTATGGGCTGTTTCTTCTCCTACAAGAAGCATCTTGTTCTTTTCTCTGCCAATAGGAGAAATGATCTTATCGGGAGGCAAGGATGGGCTTGTGGCCATCAGCAGTCCTCGCACCGGAATGACTATTCGTGTCCTCACTGACCACAAAGGTTTCCCTATCACTGTCCTCCAGTGCACCAGGAAGCAGGTGAGACCTCTACTGACTGTCCTGGTACTGGGTGGGAGCAAGTTCCACATTTGTTACTGCACAGTGTGACGAGGAAGCAACATGTCTGGGTTGATCAGTTTGTTGTTTTGTCTCTGATTTTAATTCTTTAGGTCCCAATTCCCTCCAGTAACTACTGCTCAGTTTTTCTAGGTTGGGTAAAGCCATGGGCATTGCAGGGGTAACCCTGAGCAAGGCTGTGGGGGAACTTTGATAGCTGCTGTAGATATATGGCATCTCCTTAGTCTTGTTCTTCATTGAAAGTCTTTTCCTTCTGCACATCAGAAACGAGAATAGTTTTTGCCAAAGCCCTTGAAGTCATCCATTCTGCAAGGGTGTGTTCCCTGGTAATTCTGGTCTTAGGGGATTCTCCTTGATTTTAGGTGATGTATCAGCAAGCATTGCCGTAGGAGCTATACAAACCTGGAGGACATCCCAGGGAAGAAATTTCTGTCGTTCAGACCATGCACTTGCTCCTTCTGAAACAGCCTCTTTTGCCAGAGCTTTCACCCCAGAGCATGCTGCTTGTTCCAGCCCATGGCTTCTTTGTTCTATTTTATTCTGTGTCTTTAAGCAATGCCCGAACAGAGTTAATCCCAGTGTCAATTTCCTACAGCATAAAGCCTATATTTGCATGAGCAGCCCCATCTAGCTCCAGTGGCAGGTTGCTCTAAAGCTTCTGTCCTGCTGAAATCACAACATTACTTCTCTCTTCCATAGTACCATGACTTTGGGGTGGAAGGAAATGAGCTCTGGCTGGCTACCAGTGCAGACCGGCGAGTCAGTGTCTGGGCCTCAGACTGGCTAAAGGATAAGTGTGAGCTCCTGGACTGGCTCAGCTTTCCAGCTCCTGCCAGCTCAGAGGTGAGTAAGCATGGCTCCTGCCAGCCCCTACCAACGCCAGGGTATGGGTATGGGCAATAGCTGAGCTGGAGAAGGACTACCTTGAGGCTCTGAGCAGGATGGGACGAAAGGAAAGTAATCTTCATTACTTCTGTGGCTTGTAGAGTATCCTGTTAATGTACCTTTTTGTGTGGAAAGGCAAGGAGTTGTAGCAGTGCCTAACCACCAGGAAGCACTGATTTTGCAAGCAGAGGAGTCAAGAACTGCATCTCAAAACAGCTGACGGACCAGAGCTGTACAAAACAGAGGCAGCAGTGTTCTGAGGAGAAATACAATTATAAGCATGCTACTAACTTTGATGCTCCCAAAGAGTGTCATGAATATTCAGAGCGAGGAGCCCAGTGCCAAGTACTCCAGCTCTGTGTCTGCAGTTCTGTGCAGAACCCTCTGGCTCCAACCCAAGTGCAGATTTGGGCAGCAGGACACATGCTAGAAAGGGAGAAGAATATGTATCGGACAAGATATGGAGACAGTCTGCAGTGCACATGCACTGGCATGCAGGAGGGAACTGGGTGTTTTTGGGGAGCAAGCAGCAATGCCCCAGCCTGCCACCCTCATGGCCAGCCAGAGGGCAGGCCCATACAGCAGTTGGGTGCTGTCCATGTTTGTCTCCAAAACAATGGATTTTGTCTTAATGAAGGGAAACCACAGCAGGCCTCCCCACAGCGAATAGAGGAAGGATTCATTTTTGCATCCATTACTAAAGGTTTATTTTCTGGGCCCTAGTCTTCTTCAACACACAACTCAACCTCACCTTCAGCCCATGCAGTAATACCTCAGTGGAAATTTAACCTGTTGGACCTTCCTGTATTTTGTTCCTATGACAGTAAACTATTTGCTTCAGATTTCCGTGGCAGTGTGTGGTTGCTCCTCACATTGCTGAGATAACAATGCAAGGAGGAAGCAGTTTCCATTGTACTAATTCCCTGCTGGTAGAATTCACTCTAATTCCTTCTGTGCTCTCCTTTTGTGACCTGCACTGGGCTGGGATGGAGAATCTGGCCTCAACTTTATCCCCTTTGGTTTCCATCCCTAGGGTTCCAGCAGCCTACCACCCAGTCTGGCTGCATTCTGCCCTTGGGAACCTGGTACCTTGGTCTACGTTGGCTTTGGGCTGCAGAAGGAAGCTTTGTTTTACAGTCTGCACAAGAAGCAGGTACTTGTGCTGAGATGGGATGGCAAGGGCCCTGCTCAGCTGAGCTGGGCCGTGGCCACATCAAACGAGGTGCAGGGTGGGAAAGGCAGTGCTGCTCTGCATCTAAAGCAAAGGCTTAAGGGATGGGGAGGACTCAGGCAAGCAGCTGCCTAAGGCAACAGTTTTTTATCTCAGAAACTCCTCAGTCTGGCCAAGGTTGAGCAGCAGGGTCCTGCCCATGGCTGCGGCTGGGCAGACTGCCAGTCCCTACTACTACCCTGCTGCCTTTCAGTCTGCCTGGAAGGGAAGGCGTCTGATTTCAGGAACACTAACAGTCTTACACTGAGTTGAGTCTCCTCTGGAAAGTCAATGCCTTTAGCAGGTTCCTGAACTCTGAGATGTGCTGCACATCTGCCAGCATCTCCTTCACTTTTACCTAGCCCTTCACCTGTTCTTGAGGTGTCGCTGTCTTTCTTTTGCTGTTACACAGGTAGTCAAGAAGATATCCTTGCCGTACTTTGCCACATCACTCAGCCTGTCTCCTGCAGCATGCTTCATGGCTGTCGGCTTTGGTGGTAAGTACCACCAAAGTACCACCATAACAGTGGGCTCTGCTGCCTAGGCTGCCTTGTCCCCAGGTTAACTTTGGTGGGAGATGGATCTCCCCTTTTTCCTGTAAGTAAGCAGAAACCAAGTGCCTTTTGTCCTTTAAACAAGAGAAATGCGCAGCCACACCAGCTATGGGACCATGGGCAGAACACATCTGGGGCAAGGAGAAAACTCTGGAAGAACTCATAGGTCAGAAACAAGATGTATGAACTCGATCTTGTTTATCAACAAGCAGAATTTGTCACTTAAACGACTTTTCGGGGTTATGGACAGTCTTGATCTCTGTACATGGGATGCAAAAGAGCCCTTCCTGCAGCCCAGGGATGGTCGGTCCTTTTGGCCAAGGGCATCTTACTGTTGTTGCTGTTCCTACCTGCCTGGGGAGTCAGCATGTCTCTCCATCTTGCTCTGACAGCAGCTGCCCAGAACAGTGAGCCCCACACTTGTCCTAGAGCTGCACTGAGGCCAGGAACTGGTGTTTTGGAGTATTCAGAGACTAGAACAGCACTGACAGGCACTGCCACATCCATTTGTGCAGGGAGACAGTGCAACAACAGCTGCGGCTGCTCTGCTCTCACCTCCTCTCCCCAGCTGTTGAGGGAGGGTCTGCCCCGGCACACAGGGCATGGCCTGGCAGCCCCGGGCCCGCACAGCGAGTGGAGCGGTGCTGGTGGTAGGGACCAGCCCGTGGCACTGAGTTTCCTCCCTTACCAGTAGCACTGAGTTATCCCCTTTTTCCGCAGAGCGGCTGCTGAGGCTGCTGCGCTGCCTCGACAGCGACGCACAGGACTACGCTGGCCACGACGACTCGGTCCATCTCTGTCGTTTCGCCCCGTCCGGCCGTCGCCTTCTCACGGCCTCGCACAGCGCCGTCCTCGTCTGGGAGTTCAGGGGCGGCTAAGCCGGGAACCCCCGCACCGTTGGTGCCTTCTCAGCGGGGAAGAAGCGGCAGCAGCCACCCCCAGCACCACCTCTCTGCTCCCTGAGCGGGTTGCGGAGGCTGGGCCGGGCTCGCGGGCCAGGCCCTGGCGGCGGCGGGAGGTGTTTTAAGGGCTCCTTCTCGCTGTTTTGTTATGGTTGGGGTTTGTTAATAAAGCGTGGAAAGCGAAAGGCGGGAGGTTGGGGTTTGCTGCGCCCGCCAGGGGGCACCAGGCCGGTTCGAGCCGCTCCGCCCCACCGCTCGCTGGTGCAGCCGGAAGTGGCGGTAGGACGCGGCGGCCCCAGGAGCTGCGGCCCCGCCATGAAGCGGGACGTGCGGATCCTGCTGCTGGGGGAGGGTAAGATCGGCGGGTGGTGGGGTAACAGGACTGCGGGGCCCCTCGACACCAAAAGGGCTGCGCCTGCGGGGAAGCCGGAGAGGAGGTGCGGTGGGGTCTATCTGTGTCTTCTCTGTGGTGGCCCCGCAGCGCTATCAGCCCCACGGGCTCCGGCTTGGGGCGGCGGTTGGAGCGGGGCCCGTCCCGGGGGCTCCCTCCAGGCAGCCGGGCTGAAGCGCTGCCCTGCGTTACCGGCCGCCGCCCCGAGTTCTGCAGGAAAAAGTCACCGGCGGCCTCTTGTCCCGCCCCGGGTCTGTGACTGATCTCGGCCTGGGCTGCGCCGGACCGGTGCCAGTCTCCTCCCTTTCTTTCCTAGCTCAGGTGGGGAAGACTTCTCTGATTATGGCTCTGGTGGGCGAGGAGTTCCCAGAAGAGGTGAGTGTGAGGCGGGGAGCCCCCTCTCTGGATTCTCTGCGCGGCTGCAGGGGACAGGTCTGGCCCGAGGTGGAGCTGGTGAGAGGTGACTGCAGCTCCTTGCTGCCCACCCCCCATAGGGCTGAGCTTGAGCTTGTGAGGACTGCGGGGCTCCAGCTCGAACGGTGTTTTCTTCAGTTTGAGCTTTAATCCCTACTGTAGAGCGTTGGCTGCTCTGGGGCGGGATGACTGTGCCCTCCAGTGTAGCAGGTCGTGGGGTCCCACCTTGCCATACACTGCAGAGCTGTTTGCTCTTCAACTCCAGCTTGGTTGTGGTGGCATTGTCACAGAGCCCGTGGAAGAGCCTAAGCCTCATTCCTTTCCCTTCTGTACCTATCTGCAGACTGGCCATAACCAAAGAGCAGCATCCACCTCACCTGCACTGCTCTTTGGAGCCTCTGGCTCTGCAACTCACTGTCCCATCACAGTTCATGCAGGGAAACAGGATTGGTCTGGCTGGGTGGGTTTGCCTCATGTGGTTCCTCCCACTAGTGCCCTTTGTGATTGCTTGCACAGGAAAGCATTAGCTCTTGTGCAGTCACGGCAAAGCCCAGACAAATCCGCTTAGTGTTTCTGCCAGCTGCCAAGAGGTCAGGCCCGATTGCCGTGAGGTGCTTATCTCTGGAGTTTATCAGTGGAGCAGTAGTAGAGGCAGCTGTGCTGACTTGACTGAAAGTTGGCTTCTGTGGTCAGGAGCTGGGTCTCAGGGGAGGACTTGGGGCCGGGAGTTGGCTGGAAGTTTCACTACAGGAATGTTTACCATGTGAGGGCTGAGGTGTAGCAAGCCTCGGTGGCAGCCTGGTGGACCAGCCTATGGTCTGGAGCTCATCATTACCTCTCAGGAAAGGCACTGAGCAGCAGCTGTGCTAAGATCTGAAGTCCCTTGTCTTCTGTCTTCAGTTGTGTTCAGTACAGCTGAATTAACCAGTCTGCTGGCTTTGCAGGTGCCTCCTCGTGCAGAGGAGATCACAATCCCAGCTGATGTCACTCCTGAGAAGGTTCCCACTCATATAGTAGACTACTCAGGTAGGGTCCTGTCCCTTTTCCCTCCCTGCTGGCCTTGCTGCTTACCCACCTCTGCCTGACTGAAGGGAGTGAGGAGTCCTCACTTGCCAGGGGTGGTAGGTGATGGTTTCTCTTCCCCTTTCAGAGTCGGAGCAGACTGAGGACGAGCTGCAGGAAGAGATTGCTAAGGTGAGCAGGGCTGGGCTGCTGTGGGACAGGAGACTGCATTGCAGCTAGCGAGTAACATGACTGCTCTCTCTGTTAGTGTCTAAGAAACACACAGGCAGTTGGTTATCTGCAGATTAGTGCTGTTGGTTTATGTAGAGGTTTGTTTAATCCCTCTCTGTTGTATAAGATTGTTTATGTCCTGGTGCTGCAGGAAGCCTCCAGAAGGAAAGTGGTGTGGAGCAACTTGTTGCCCAGCAGGAGGCTGCTCAGTTTGGACTGTTCCTGAGAGATTTAAAAAAAGGGGAGTAGCAATGGCTGAACTTGTGCAAGACCTGCCCCTGCTCCCTCCATTAGGGCCTGATGAAGCAGGGACACAAAGGGATTCATTTATAAGCTGAAGACCTAGCAACCCATGACCCTCAGAGCAGCCATGGAAAAATAATCTAACTGTGTGGCTGAGGTGGGCCCAGCTGCTTCATTTTGCCCTGGGATTAAGCTTGACTTTGCACAGGGGAGAATCTCTTGATTACATATAGTAAAAGCATCCCTTCTCCGTGTATCCCACCTGAGCAAAGCTGTTTAATGTCCACTTTGGTGGCTAGTGGCTGAGGAGGTGGTCCAGTGGACACAGAAGTCCCACTTCCTCTCCCCAGACAGCAAGAGATTACAGGAAATTCTGCCTAAACTTTGTGTGTCTTCAGGATTAGCACCTAACTCTCTCTAAAAGGGTTAGTGATTCTTCCTGTCTGGTTCAGATAAACCATTGGTGTCAGCACTGCCTGTACTGGGCTGGAGATGGGAAGAGCCATCACAGCAGAGGAGAGTGAGGCACAGGAAGAGAGAACAAGGGTGTTGGGTATGGATTCAGTTCCTCAGAAGCCAGTCTCTGCCCTAAGCATCCCATCACAGAGCTTGTGTTGACAGCCAGTACATCATTGCTGTCAATGGGCTGTGTGGATGCGTGGACACTCACATGAACTCAGCCACTGCTGCTGGGTGATGTCAAGTGTAATGTCAACATGTGTGTGCCACCAGGGCTGCCTGGCCATGGGCTGGCCTGTGGCCTCAGCTCTGCCTCAGGCTCTGGCTGTCTCCCTGCTGTGGTGAGTGCACTGCAGGGACCCTCCACACCCCTCTGCACTGTTTTTCTCTTGCAGGCCAACGTGGTCTGTGTGGTGTATGATGTCACCAAAGAGGCCACAATTGAGAAGGTAATGTGTTCCCCTCTGGCAGCCTGAGCAACCCTGTCTCTGGCAGCTGCCCTGGAGGGGAAGCAGTTTCCAGTCCTTGGGGGATTTGGGGTTTGATTGCCCTGCAAGCAGAAGCAGGCTGAGCATAGTCCTGGTTTGCTCCCATGTTGTCCTCTCATGCTGGCGGTGGGGGGCAACAGGCTTGTTGGCATTCAGCATCCCTGGGTCTGCTCTGACAGCTGCCTCGGGCAAATGCTAGGGAGCAGATGGCAGCAAGGCCCTTATGACTGCCACCATGCCTGAGCTGTGCTGGGAGCCACCTCTCCTTCCCAGGGCTGTGCTGACGGGCCTTCCCCTGTGCTCACCTTGCAGATTCGCACAAAGTGGATCCCCATGGTGAATGGGGGAGTCGAAAAGGGCTCCAGGTACTGTGTATGCTGTGGGCTTTGAGTGCAGACTTGGAGGATTTTGGAGGCTGGGGGCTGCCAACTACCTCCTGAGGTTACTGAGGTCCAACCAGCTTCATAACTTGTAGCCAGGCTGCTTGTAGCAGAATAGGGGCTTTTTTCCCAGTAGACCTGGCTGAGACAGAGAGCCACGGGGGAGGGTTCTTTACACCTTGATCTCTTCTCAGCCAGGCAGGGAAAACAGGCTGCTGGGGGAATACAAGAGTACGGAAGCCACAATCTGTGTGCAGATTGCTTAGGCTGCTGTGCTGGATTAAAGCCTCCTGAATGTATTATTGCTGGGTGAAAGCATAAGCAGGATCAGGCAGTCTGTTTCTCCAGATGGATGGTTCTAGTCATGGGAGGCAAGAAAGCTGCTGTGGACCTTGCAGAGGAGGGCAAGGAGGTTCCCTGGTTAGGGGAGTGCTGAGATTGAGAGAGAGGGGTGACCTCACTGGGGCTGTCTGACACTCCATCTCTCTTTCTCAGGGTCCCCATTATTTTGGTGGGAAACAAGTCTGATCTGCAGGTGGGGAGCTCCATGGATGTCATCCTGCCCATCATGAACCAGTTCTCTGAAATCGAGACTTGTGTAGAGGTGAGGGACCTGGAAGTGTTTCTGCAAATTCTTCCCTGAAGGGTAGGAAGAGCCTTTGAGCTTGCAGAGAGGTGCTCTGCTAGTGGTGCTTTGCAGAAGTGTCCTGTCATGGATCCAAGGACATTGACACAGGCTTCAGTCCTTTGCCTGCCTCATGGGGTGGGTTTTGGTGTCTGTCCCCTTCAGCTCTCTAGCTGTAACTGATGTTGGAATTACATGCAGCCTTGATTGTGCCTGGGGCTGTGGAACAGGTGCAGTAAAGCTGTGAGCGTGAGCAAGGGTTTTCTTTTGTTTTTTTCTGAAGGGGAACACTCATTACCCTGTGCTTTTGGTGCACAGCTTGTCTGGTCAGGGAGCCCATCACTCCCATTTGTCACTAGCCCATCTCCTGTCCCCACTCACAGGGCTGCCTCTTCCTTTTAATCTCCAGTGCTCTGCCAAGAACCTCAAGAACATCTCAGAGCTTTTCTACTATGCCCAGAAAGCTGTGCTGCACCCCACTGCCCCGCTCTATGACCCAGAGGAGAAGCAGGTATGAAGCACGCTGTTCACAGCCCCTGAAATAGTCTCTTTCCCATTGCAGCACTCTGGTCTGATGCTGTGCTTTTGTACCGGCATAGGAGGGTGCAGGGCCTGCGCCAGGGCACCCTGAACAAGAGGAGGGCATCCATCCCTGTGCTCAGCTTGAGTGCATGGAAGCTGGAGATATCTGTAACATCGGGGGCTGGGGGGGAGGGGTGTATGTTGGAGTAGAAGCCCTCATGCGCCTGATCACATGTTAGCCTTGTTGGAAAGGGTTTGGAAGAAACCTTCCCTGTGGACTGTTCTGCATCTGGCTCCTAGTTGTGTAACTGGTCTAGCCAGACTGTGCCCCCTAGCCAGTGCAGGAAGGGTANGTCCCCTTGCAGCTGAAACCTGCATGTGCACGTGCACTGACCCGCATTTTCAACCTCTCAGACCAGGATAACAACCAGGTCCTTAGTGATGAGGAACTCAACTACTTCCAGGTAGGGCTGGCTGTGGAGCTGAGGTGTTCCCCTGTCCCTTGTGAAAGGTGCCTGGGGTCCCCTTTTGCTCCAGTACCTGGCAGAATGGCTGCCTCCTACTGACACAGCCTAACCAGGGATTTGGTCAGGGTCTGAGTCAACAGTCCTCGAGTTGAGTGGATTTGCTGTCCTAGGAAGACCGCCTCCTCGCCAGAGGAGAGGGCTGCTGGCAAGACAGGGTTGTGCTGTCAGTGGCCTTTGCTAACAATGAACTTTTTTGTCTTGGGAGGTAGAAGTCCTGCTTTGGAAACCCACTGGCTCCCCAGGCCCTGGAGGACGTGAAGATGGTTGTGTGGAAAAACACCACCGATGGAGTGCAGGACAATGGCCTGACATTGAACGGTATCAGCACAAGGGCTCTCTGCCCCTTCACATCAAGGGCTGAAGGACCTCCTCTCCTTTAGCACATTGCAAGGGGCCTTATCCTTGCACTGAGCTTCTTGGGTTTGTTCCAGGCATTCTTAGTCCCTCAGCCTGCTGTGGCTGCTATAGCTCTATAGCTCTGTCTAAGCTGCCTGTTTTCCTAGGGAAAGTGTGGTCCCAAGGAGTACATCCCTGAGGCTGTTGGTTGGGTCCACTGTGTCTGAGCTACATGATCTCTCCTACAGGCTTCCTCTTCCTCAACACACTCTTCATCCAGAGAGGCCGGCACGAGACCACATGGACCATCCTTCGCCGCTTTGGTTACGACGATGAGCTGGAGCTGACAAATGACTATCTCTACCCACAGTGCGTATCCTCACTGCAGAGTCAGGCAGGCGGCAGGGTGTGACACCCCCACACTGCACAGCTTGGGCTCTCCAGCATGTTTGCTTGCTTCTTTGCATGCTGGGCTCTGCCATGCTTTTCAGCTGAGGCTGCATTGCCACTCTTAGCTCGTGGCCAGGTTTACATTCCCCAGCTTCCCTCATGAGCAGTTGACACGTGGTGGTGGTGGTGAAAAATACCATGAACCTTGGAGCTCTGATTGTACCACAGGTTCCAATGTGGGTGAGAAATGAAAGTGTGTCCCTAACTTCCCTTGACATCAGCCATGAGTTTTTGAAGACTGTCTGAGATGCAGCAGAAAGGCTCTGTCTGGAGCAGTAAGCCATCAGCATAGCCTTTCCAGCTGATTCTGCAGCGGCCATCTCTGCTTCCTGCTAGCCCAAGGTGCTGAACTGGCAGTAGCAAAAGGCTCTGAACTGCCTCTCCTCAGGCAACATGGGGAGGCAACAGGGCTTGTGCTGGTGGGAAGTACCCTGGGGGTAGTGCGGGACCCTGCTGAAGCCCTGGGCACCAGTCAGAGCAAAGTCTACATTGTCTGCCTGGCTGCTTGAGCAGTATGAATGTGCTGATGAGAAGCCACTGTGGACCCTTGAGAGCTTCTCCCCAAAATGAGGGACTGGGCCTGGAGGCTATCACTGGCCTCAAGCAGGGAGACAGCAAGGAGCTGTGTGCTCTGTGTCAGATGTGGGCTGGCCAAAAAGCTGTTTGCATGTTGCCCTTTGGTCCAGGCCTTAAGGATTCTCATTTGGATGTCTACCAACAGGTTTCGTCTTCCTCCTGGCTGCTCCACAGAACTCAACCACTTGGGCTACCAGTTCTTGCAGCGTATCTTTGAGAAGCATGATAAGGTGGGTAACAGGTACTGGTGTGCACGTGGAGTATGTCAGCTCTGTGGCCACAGGGATCTGTAGGTCAGAGTTAGCACACGTCCCTGCATTCCCAGATGCAAGCAGATCCCCTGTAGCATGGCCCTGTGGCACAGCAGCTGCCTTGGCATGTAGTTAACTGATGGCCAGTGACCTGGTAGTCATACTCAGAGGTATCTGTCCTGCAGTTTGGAAGGCCCAGCTCTACCGATGCTGGATGCTGTGTAGCTGCTGGCCCAAGGAAGTTTGAGGCTGTATGGTGAACAGATGAGTCCTACCCCTGGTTCCAGTTGCAGTCTCAGAGCAAAACCAGCCTGTTTGTGTGCAGTGATGGCAGTCCCTGGGGTATTGCACTGCAGGCAGTCTGCATGCTCACACAGCTCTGCCCTCATTTGCAATTGATTTCTGCCATTGAAAACATCCCAGTGTCATTTTGCAGCACTGAGCAGGGTGGCTTCTTTGCCAGAAACCCTCTCTGGCCCCCAGCAATAGGGGGGAGCTGCCCAGAGCTGTCTGTGTGTGCATGGGCCATGCCTTGCCTCAGCTACTGACTCCACTTTGTTTTGACAGGACCAGGATGGAGCCCTTTCACCCTCAGAGCTGCAGAACTTCTTCAGTGTCTTTCCCCGTGCGCCCTGGGGCCCCGAGCTCTACAACACGGTATGCACCACTGATAAAGGCCTGCTTTCCCTGCATGGATTCCTCTGCCAGTGGACGTAAGCTCAGTCCCTCACCACCCCCCACTCTTAGTCACACTATCTAGCTCTTGATGACCTTCTTGGCTACTTGCTGTGCTCTGTATCGCCAGGCTTGTGGCTTACCTGGATGTGCGGCACTGCCTTGAGTGCCTGGGCTACCTGGGGTACCCTATCCTCTCGGAGCAGGACTCCCAGACGCAAGCCCTCACAGGTACAGCTATGCCCTCCCCTTCTGTCACAGCTCAGGTCCCATCTTGCTCACCCATCTCTCTGTCCCATCAGTGACCCGGGAGAAGAGAATCGACCTGGAGAAAGGTCAGACCCAGAGAAACGTCTTCCTCTGCAAGGTGCTGGGAGCCAGGGGCACAGGAAAGTCTGCCTTCCTGCAGGCCTTCCTCGGCAGGAGCCTCTCGGTGAGTAGCTGCTCCCCATCCATGGCCCTATGCTGTGGCTGGGCATCATGGCTGAACAGGAGGCAGAGCTGTGAGGCTGTTAAGCGATCCTGCTGCATGACAGCTCCTCCCTGCCCATAGCCAAGTCTCTGCAAACTGCTTCACACCCTGCTCTGGGCTGGCAGTGCTGGTTGCTGTGGCTCTTTGTGTCCATAATTTTGCCTAAAGCAACAGGCCTTCTCCCTCTGCTTGTCCCTGAGTTTTACTGGCCTTCAGGGAACTGTTAAACTGTGGCAGCTTGGAACAGTGCAGAATGTTCTGCCTGCCCCAAGTACTGCCCTTGCCACCCACTCTCTGTGACAGTGTTTTCTTTGACAGGTGCAGAGGGAGAACCCAGGAGAGCTTTCCCTCTATGCTATCAACACGGTGCAGGTCAATGGCCAAGAGAAATACCTTATAGTAAGTGAGGGAGAGGTGGGAATTGCTGCTGGATCTGGCTTGCGACAGAGCTTAGCTGTGTCCTGGCACCCCAGACTGGGCTGTGGCTGCACTCCCACTATCTCAGTCCATGTGCTGGTGTGAGAAGGAGCCAGTCTCCTCAAGACAGTGCTGTCACTTGTCCTTTATCCCCTTCTCCAGCTGTATGAGGTCAGTGCTGACGCAAAATTCACAAAGCCATCGGACACAGCCTGTGATGTTGCCTGCTTCATCTACAACCCGGCTGACCCCAAATCCTTCAGCTACTGTGCCACTATTTATAAGGTAGCTGGTACGGGCCCTGTGGGCCTACAGCCCCACATCACCAGGGTTTGGTCATTACACTCACTGGGACCAATCCCTCTCTCTGCAGCTACACTACATGGACAGTCAGATCCCCTGCATATTTGTGGCCTCTAAGACAGACCTGCCAGAAGCAAGTCAGCAACCTGGGCTCTCCCCTGCTGACTTCTGCTACAAGCACTGTCTCCCACCACCCTTCCTCTTCTCCTGCCACAGCCAGAGCTCACCAGGCACTGCCATCTACACCAAGCTGGCCACTGCTGCCACCTTCCCGTACGTATCCTACCTATTTAGGGGGCTCTGCACTGGGAGCAGCCCTCAGAGAGGGCTTCTGCCCAAGCCTGGCCTCTGTGCATTGCTTCTAGTTTGGTTTTTCTACAGTTCTTTGTGACATGTACAAGTAATGGAACCTACTTGGAAAGGGTGGAGGCTCTGTTCTGCCTCATGTCTCTGGCAGACTTATTAGATAGATCCTGCCACCAGAGTTTTTATTTTTGAAGCTTAAGAGAAAAAACGCCGAAGGGGAGTAGCCAGCCTGTGGAGGGGGGTGGCAGCTATTTTCTCCCAATGAGATGGAAAAAGAGGTCAGTGAAGCAAGACCTCTGTTCACACAGCTACCCTGAGGAGGGAGCCCATGAGAGGGGCTGGATAAAAGGCAGTGGCCAAGCCACTTGCAGGCAATCTGGTAAGGAGATCGATCGTGTCTGTGAGTGGCATTGCTCTGCTTGAGGGCTGAGGGGGCTGAAAGCTGAGGGCCAATGTGGGGGGCAGAGCCCTTACAAGGAGAGAGTGTGGGTGCACTGGAAGACAGGATGGGATTACTAGTAAGTGGTTTTCCCTCTAGCTTCTCTTCAATAAACAACTTTATTTTTAGAGCTGACACTTTTTTTTCCCCCTTCTGCAGTATTAAAATTTAAATATTCTTAATATATCTTAGGGTATGTGGTATAAATAAATAACAGCGTAATGGAGGGCCGGGGATTGGCTGTTCTCCCACTGATTTAGTGGAGAATGAATAATGCATGTGTCTTTCCTCCTTGGAGGGCAGTGTGATGATGCAGGACAGCACGTGCAGGGGAAGGGAGTGTGTGTGCTGTGGCCAGACTCTCCCCTTGCCTTGCTGCCCTTGGGTCAGTGGCACCAGCAGTGGCAGTATTCCACTTGTGTCCACTTCTGGGTCTCGGTTGAGAGCAGCTTGACCTAGAAAGGCAGATCTGTACCTCTGTGCTCTTACTAATTATTTAGTTGGTGGTGTGCTGTTTCCAGACTATGGGAGGGTAAAACGACGTCCCTCCTACTGGCGGGGCAGGGAGCCATCATTTGGCTCAGTGGTGGTGCTGGGCAGTAGGTGGTCTGGTTGGCAGGGAAGTGAAGCCTCTCACTGTGTCCGCCTATGCTGGAGCTGTGCTGTGGTTACCCTCTGTCCTCCCAGGACACCCCAGCCTCCCTACTTGTGATAGAAGTGCTCTGGGCTGCTGTGGACCTGCCATTTTGAACCTCACTCACAAGTTCTTCTCTCTTGCCTTACAGCCACTTGAACGCCGTGGAGCTGGGAGCTGCTTCCTTCTGGCTCCGGGTGGCTCTGGGGACAGCGGTCACAGCCCTAGTAGGGTTCACGCTGTACCGCCTGCTGGCCAAGAGCAAATGAGAGCTGCTCACTACCCCATTCTCCCTGTGACACCAGCCTTCCCTGTCCTCAGTGATGTCCCTGTAAGGGGCCCTGCCTCAAACTGATTGCTCATGGGAAATCCTTTTCCCTCAGCCTGGATTGCAGGACCAGTGAAACCCGACTTCTGAGCACCAGCAGCAAAGATCCCCCAGCACCAGCGGCCTGCTTGCCCTGCCAAGGCAGCTCTGCCAGGGGCTTCCACCTCACCATCAGCTGGGGAATCACCCTCATCTTTTATTCTGTTGATTTTTTTAATGTTTGTTTTTAAGCTCAGCCATGAGTGTTTCAGTATCTGTTGGGCCAGGCACTTTCCTTCCCAAGAGGGCTGTGCTGGTGCCCTTAATTCTGATGGAGCAGGCAACACTCTGGGAGTCTGCAGGGAGCGGCAGCAGAGCTGTGCAACAGGCTCATGGCTCCAGCCCCCTGGGGCACGTCCATCCCGTCCCACTTTCCTGTAGCTCTGGAAGGCCAGACACTTGCAGCCCCCCAGCCTTTGTGCTTTGGGGACACTCCTTGCCCTTCTTGCTTAGATGCTTGTGGCTGCCAGAGAAGGGAGTGATACCTGGCACTTGTCCCATGCTCGTTCTTTCATTTCAAAATACTCAAGTCCTGTCAAGTATGGGCTCTCAGCCCCTCTGCCCTTCTCCCCTGCTTACCTGTGTGGGCTGTCCCCACCCCTGGCCACCAGTATTGCCAGGAGCACCAGTAAGCTGAGCAGGGCTGTGAGTGCCTGTTGCCTTTTTTGGCCACAGAGCTGGTGTCACACTTTGACACTTTGTTCGTGTCCTACTGACTCCTGGCCCTACCAAAGCTTTTCCTAGCAGCAGTGCCCTGGACATTGTTTCTCCTGGTAGGACTGGAAGCTCTTATTTCTTCTGCTGTGACTTTTGACCAGTGTAAATCTGGGACCAAAGTCCCCCAGCACCCCTGTCTCAGAAAGCATGAGGGCACTGGTCCCCATGCTCAGCACACACCCACCACCTTGCTCCCTGCTGTCCTTTCAGGAGGAGCTGAGTCAGGTTGAGTTGGTGACATCAGCTCTTGGGCTTTTTGAGCCCTCTCAGGGTCGGTTTCTCTGTTTTGTGTCTGCTTAAACTTTTAACTGTGGCCTGGAGCCTGTGAGGGTGTTCAGAAGTCTTTTGGCAGAAGGAGCATCTCCCGTGGAGGTAGTCTCAGGGTGGTGGCCTGATTCCAGTGCTGGGGACCAAATGTGGTCCCTGCCTGTGCCACTTTGCCAGTCACTGCTAGCCCATGTCCATTTTCCATGCCCAAACCAGGTCCGTGTCCACTGGTCTGACCACACTCCTGGCACCAGTCTGTGTTTGGCAAAGCCATACCAGTTTAGGTTTGTTCTCTACGCAAAATAAATTTTTACACACCTCCTGCTTGCATGCTTTGTCCTGCGTTTCTGGAGCAGTGAAACCCAGGGCTTCCCTTGGCTGCAGCATGAGTGAGGAAAACGCTTATGAGCTGCCCACCCACCCTGTTTGGGAGTAGTAGTTGTGGGTCTTTAGGGAGAAGAGCTGCAGGGGACAAGGCTGTTCCTGTTTCAGGGCTCCTTGGTGTTTGGGAAGGTGAGTGTTGGCAACAAGTGAGAGTTGCGGAAGGAGAGGATAGGTCCCCAGATCTGGTAGGATCCGCACAGCAGTGAGAAGTAGGAGGCCTGGCTGTCCTGGTGCTGTGGCTCTGCAAAGGGTTAGGTGCACAAAGTTAGGGGCTCCCTGCTCTGCATGATGCAGCTCCCGGGGCTGTGTCACCTCCTGCCTGCTCTAAATTCCCTGCAGTACATTTTCCCTCAGCCTTTTCTGTTTCAGGCTCAGCTATGTGTGTCAGGGCAGGGTCAGTACCATGAGCAGGGTGGAGGAAGCTGTGCCAAGGTGAATGGGATGTGTGGTGCTCCCAGGTGAGTCCAAAACAGGCTGAACCCCATGGGAGCAGCAGGCCCACATGCTGCAGTGCTTATTAATAGCGCTGCTGTGCTGGAACCTTGCATACCATGCTGAGACCAAGAATGCACATGGCAGAGCCATAGGAACTTGCCCCTAAAGAAGACCCCTGTGCCCACTGGCAACATCACTGGCCTGCACAATCCTGCATGCTACCCCCAGTCCGACCCTCGTGCAAGGGCAGCCCCATGCCAGAGTGCAGCTGTGAATCCCAAGAGATCCCTGACCCATGCAGTAGGATCAAGCTGTGGTGATAATGCCAGGGATAGGTCCAGGTGACACATTACCCCACCATGGGACAGGGCAGTAAAGGGATGGAGATTCCATGTGCCCTGTGCCTGGCAGAGCACCCATAGTCTCTCATGCACCCAGACTTGTGCTGGCATGTGAGTGCCAGGGTAAGGGTGGATGCATGTATCAACACTAGGACATGGGTGCCCTACCGAGATACAGATGCCTGTGGCCTGATGTGGATGCTATACTGTGAGGCAGGTACCTGTACTAGGATGCAGGTACCATAAATGCAGTGTGGGACCTGGCATCACAATGCGGGTACTGTGCTACGATGTAGCTACCAGTACTGGGATTTAAGTACCATATCAGGATACAGGTACCGCGCGGGGATGCAGATACCATACCACGCTGCAGGTACCACCCCGAGCTGCCGGTACCCGGTGTCTGCTCCTGTACAGGGCGCAGGGCTGGTGCCGGTGGGGCGGGTCCCGGTTTCCCCCAGAGGCTCGGGGGGGATGTTGGTGATGGCGGGGAGC
>VZRI01002760.1:163002-175942 GCA_013397515.1 Upupa epops
GAAGCGGCGCGGAGCTGGGCTGTCGCAGTGCGCGGCCGGAGGCAGCGGAGCTACCGGCCCCATCGGGCCGGGCCGGGCCGGGCGGCGCCATGAAGGGGAAGGACGAGCGGGAAGGCGGCTCGGCGGGGCCCGGCGCGGCGGGACCCGGTGCGGGTTGTAGCAGCCCCGAGAAGAGCCACAGCGCGCAGGAGCACAAGGAGCAGGGGAACCGCCTCTTCGGCGGTCGCAAGTACCCAGAGGCAGCCGCCTGCTACGGCCGCGCCATCGTGAGTCCCAGCGGCACTCCCCGGCCCGGGCTGGGACACCCTCCCCCCGAGATTGGCATTTCCCCTCCGGGCCGGGCTGGTTTCCCTTGAGGTGGGACGCCCACCCATCCCGGGACGACACCCCACTCGCTCCGGCCTTGGCAGCCCCACCCCTGGGCCCGAATCCTCTTCCCCTGGCCCAGAACCCCCTGGCCTGGATGCTGCTCTAGATCTGTCCTTGACCCCTGCCTTGGCCTGGACAGCCCGCTCTGAACCCGGCCTAGAGCTAGTCCCTTCCCTGCGCTTGGACAGTGCCCCGGCAAGGTCTGAACCGTTAAAATGTTGGACCTTTCTGTGTTACATCCCTGGTCTGGGCTCTGTAGGACAGGCACAGCTGGAGGTAGAGGGCTTTGGTCCTCCTCAGCCAGTGTCTGGTACTAGGGTGGGCTGTCCCCTCCCCGTAGCTTGACACCACTTCCCCCATGGGAAGCCCTCATAGGGCTCGTCTTCAGCTTGTCCCACATCCATGCTGGCAGCTCCCCACGGGGTGCAGCACTAATCTGGCATTGTCAGCTCTCACCCAGTGATAGCATTGTGTAGCTGGCTTGCCCTGTCACCCTGCTGTCACCATGCCTTGACCCTGCTGGCCTGTGGCAAGAAGCAGGCAGCTTGCTGTCACCAGCCACAACCTGGGTCTTGCCTTGCAGAACCGCAACCCACTGGTGGCTGTCTACTACACTAACCGAGCCCTGTGCTACCTGAAGATGCAGCAGCACGACAAGGCACTGGCCGACTGCAAGCGAGCCCTAGAGCTGGATGGCCAGTCTGTGAAGGCTCATTTTTTCCTGGGTCAGTGCCAGATGGAGATGGAAAACTATGATGAGGCCATTGCCAACCTGCAGAGAGGTGAGCAGGCACAGTGTTGATGTTCTTACCTTTGCTGTCTATTGGGAAAGGGACAGTGATGGCAAGAACAAAGCTAGTGCTGACTCTAAGATGCCTTTTCCCTCAGCCTACAACCTTGCCAAGGAGCAGAGGCTGAATTTCGGGGATGACATCCCCAGCGCACTGCGCATTGCCAAGAAGAAACGCTGGAACAGCATTGAGGAGAGGCGGATCAACCAGGAGAACGAGCTGCACTCCTACCTGACCAAGCTGATCATCGCAGAAAAGGAGAGGTAACAGGGCATGGGGCAGTGGTTGTATCCATTAAAACAGTGGTTTTAGTGTCATGAAGCCATCAGCAGACCCATGTGTGAGACCTCTGCCTTCCTGGCAGTACAGGCCGAGCCCTGCGGTGAGTACTGCAGCAGGGAAGGGGGCAATAACATCCCTCCATTGCTTCTCATCTCTGTGCTCTATCCTAGGGAGCTGGCCGAGTGCCGAAAGACTCAACAGGAAGAAAATGCAGATGAGAGCCGCAGCCGAGTTCAGCTGGCCAGCATTGAGGCTAAACATGTGAGCTGGGGTAGCCAGGGCTGCTCCCAGAGCCTGGGAGACAAGCTGACCCTTCCTCATCCTCTCCTTATCCCCTGGCTCTGTTGTGGCCAAATATGCTGTGGGTGAAAGCCTGCAGCAGTGTTGACTTGTCATCCTTCACTGTGTGGGTTGAGCTGTTGTCATAGGGCTCTTGTGTCCCCCCATGATGGCTGTCTCTGCTCTGTCACCTGTGGTTCCAGCCTGGCAGCAGTAACGCCTGTTTGCTCTATCTGTTGTTCTCCAAGGGCTGTGCTGGCCTGAGACAGGGGACTAATTCTAGAATAAAAATAACCCCACAAAGGAAGGCTGTTTTTAAGCTGTATTACTCCTGCCTGAAGCCATACAAATGCCAGCCAGGGACTGTGAAGGCAGTGAGGCTGTTAAGCATCTGCCACCTTGTCTCTGCCTTCCCCAGTGGTGGGATGCTACAGGGCTTGTTCCCTGCAGCCATAATACATGGGGTGCCCTTGTCCTCAAAATCTTCTCTTACAGGACAAATACCTGTCAGACATGGACGAGCTCTTCTCCCAAGTGGATGAGAAGAGGAAGGTGAGTGTGCCCTGGCCTGTGCCTCCATCTTGAACTGCTCTGTAAACCTGATTTTGTCCCTGCTACCACCTCTGCCACATTCTTTGCTTTCCCCCCAAGCTAGTGCCACTTCCTAGCTCCTCTAGTTTTTTGTACTCGACTCACTCAGCTCCTTCTGACCCAGCTCTGCTTCTCCTGAGACAGAAACGGGACATCCCTGACTACCTGTGTGGGAAGATCAGTTTTGAACTGATGCGAGAGCCTTGCATCACACCTAGTGGGATCACCTATGACAGGAAGGACATTGAGGAGCATCTCCAGGTACTGCTGCGTCAGGGACTTCCCCGACTGTGCCGAGTTGTTCACTGCCTGGGCATGAAGGCAGCTCCCAGCTGCCTAAAAACACTCCGTGGGTTTGGTCCCAGGTGCTGCCAGGGCTCATGTGCCTTAAATTGCTCAGTCTGCTGGGAGGCACACAGGGAGCTGGGAAATTCTCCCTCTGCCCTGCTCTCCCTACCCCTGGCAGGCATGCGAATGCCTGGCTGCTGTATCAGATGCCAGCAGAGTGCTGGCCTCATGGCTACCTCCACCCCAGGCTGAGGCTGATTATGTGGAGTAACCGGTTTGCGGCCATCTTCTCCTTTGCAGCGCGTGGGTCATTTTGATCCAGTGACACGGAGTCCACTGACCCAGGATCAGCTGATCCCCAACCTTGCCATGAAGGAAGTGATAGATGCATTCATCTCTGAGAACGGCTGGGTGGAGGATTACTGAGGGGTCAGAGGAGCAGCACTGGCCATCCCGCAGCACAGCTGACTCACATGGGGCTGGCACCATGCCTTACTCACTCTCCAGCTGTTCCCCTTCTGCTCCAGGTGTCCAAAGACCCAATTCTGGGCAAGGGCATGTTGCTGTCTCCCCTTGCTGAGGAGCTACATTAGCTGGGTGGGCATGAAGGCTCCCCAGGCTTCCCTCTCTGCCAGCTCCTCGATGATCACAGCACTGGCAGGAAGACGTGCCCAGCAGGTTGAAGAAGGCTGTCCCAGCATGATGGCCTGGAGTCTCTCACCCACATCTTCATTGCCCAGTGAGCTGACAACCCCCAAATCTCATCCTGCTCTGGGGAGGCATTGGGACTAGTGCCTGGTGCTAGTATGGCCCTGTCCTGACACAGAGTTGTTTCTGCCTCTTCCACCTCCTACCTGGCCAGGGTTGGGTCCTCCTTGTTCCTGTAAATAACCACTTGTGAGGGGAAAGACCAGCAAGACTTGGAATTTTGCTTCCAGCTTTTCATGGGAAATAACCTGACTGAGGTGGAAGGAGCTAGTGTCTGTGTCCCCTGGCCTGTTGGAGATGTGGTTCCTTGCAACCAAACAACTGACTGAGTTAAAGTTCATCCTTTTAATTAAATCCCTTTAAAAAAAACCCAAACAAGCACCCTAAACAACCTGACAAACAACTCCATGGCTGATTGTGGCTCTGGCATTTCAGTCAGCTGAGAGCCTGCCTGGCTTTTGAGTGTCCTGAGAGTTTGCCAATGTCAATTAAAAAAAGTCCGTATATTTAAAAAATAAACTCAGCAATAAACGTGGGAAAACAGGCTGGAGTGGTTGGTGGCAATGATTTTGGCACTGAGCCAGCCAGGGCCTGGCTGTTAGAGGTTTTGGCCTGCTCTTGTGCCACAGCCTACATTGCAAGTGCTCTGGGAACCACCGTCATACACAAAACTATGGTAGAACAGCAGTTTTAATCGAAGGGAGAGGAGAAAGGCCAGTGAAAACTAAAACGTCTTCAGGCACCTGCTTCTGACAGCAGGAGCTGGATGGTCAGCCACAACCATTGGCAGGAGGCTCAGCATACTGTCACTGCAGCTGGCAGTGGCACATCCTCAGCCTTCCCAGCTCTACCCCAGGAAAGTGGAAATGAAGACGCTGGTGTCCAGGTTGAGAGTAGCATGCCACCAGCGGTCAGGGAAGTACAGGACCTGCTGGGAGAGAGAAGGGTGGAGGGGGCCCATGGGTCCTCCCAAGGGTGCTGGTATACCCCCAGACCTTCTTGAAGGGAAGAGAGGCTGAGGGGGTCACACAGGCCAGGCCTGACTCACCTCCCCAGGGCGAAGGGTGCACTCAAGTGGGCGTTCAGCTGGCGGAAGCATAGGGTATGTGTGCTGCAGCCAGGCCAGTGTTGTCTCATTGGGGTGGAAGTGAGGTGTGTGATCAGGTGGGTACAGAAACCAGCGCTGGAAGAAATACGGAACCCTTTTCTATTTCCCCTCAGACTCAGCTCCAGGTTCCCTTATTTAAGGGGGGGAGGTGTGTGCTTTTGTCTCCTCCTCCCCCAAATACCACCTGAGGACTCAATTCTCACCTTCCTGCCAAAGATCACCTCAGAGTAACCAGGGCCGTGCCAGTGAAAGGGAACGCCAGTGCCTGAGCCTACAGTGGGAATGTGTGGGACTGGCAGTTGGTGTGGGGCAACTCCAGTCCCACCCCAATGCTCTACACATTCTCCACCAGCACCCACCTGCAATCCCAAAACTGTAGGCAGGGCTGGTGCCAGGGATACGGAATGGAGGAGGCACGTACTGCTGGAACAGGGGACCCCATTCTGTGAAGTTGTTGTCCCCAAAGAAGTAGAGGGTGTCTGGGGGGGGGGAGGCAAAAAAACACAGGCAATATGAACTAGGAAGAGGGGGAGAAAACACAGGGACAATAAGGCCAGCAACAGGAGATGGGTACCCGTTGTGAGAGCAGGATGGTGCCACTCACCAACACCCAGCTGGGCCGGATCCTGTGGCTTCAGCAGCTGCTCCACATACTCCTGGAAGGCCACATCCACTGTGGGCAGGGATAGCCATGGGAGGCCACGCCAGCATCTCCGGAACAGGCCAAGCTTGACAGAACCCTTGGGCAGGCCCTGCCTGGCAGGACGGGAGTCTGTGGTGTAGGAAGCCCCCCTCACCTTTGCGGTACGAGTAGGTGTTGGCTGTGCTGAGCCGCACCAGGCGTGTCCCGAAAGCTGCCAGCAGCTTCTCCCGGGTGCAGAGAGCACGGAAGGCCTAGGTCGGGGGTACAGACGGGCTGGGATACCGCTGCCCCTCCCAGGGGGACCCCCTGGGAGCGCTGGACCCCACCCCGGTCCCTCCCGGCACTCACCGAGTTGTCCGTGACCCCGCGGAGAATGACCGGCCGGGAGAAGGCGAACCTGGAGAAGAAGCACCGCACCGGAATCCTGCCCCACTCTCATCCGCGGACCCCTCCCCGGTACCCGCTCAGAACACTGCCGCCGCTGCTCCCGGCTCTACTACGCGCCCAGGTCAGCCCGTACCTCTCCAGGAAGAGGGCGAAGGTGAGAGACGCGTCGGCCCGCTCCACCGTGCACCGCTGCTCCTCCGGCACTGTGCCCGCCAGCCTGCAACAGCACCTCCGCTTGGCACCGGCCTCCCCAGGCCATCACCTCCGCCCTCCCCAACCCTCCCTTACCAGCCGCCGGCCGGTGACCCGGTGCCGCTTGCGGGCTGGGCCCAAACCAGCGGCAGAAGCAGAGCCAGCAGCGGCCGCGCCGCCATCGCGGAGCGGACCCGGGCCATCACGGCCGGTACTTCCGGCAGCCACAGCGGCGCTATCCCATTGACTGAGCTCCGCGCTACGGCGGCCGGCAGGGGTGCAGCTTAAGGGGACAACGCTCGGGAAAACGCCTTAGGAACATCTCGGCGGATCCCACAAGGCAACGGGTCCCCCTGCCTCCTGGGACTGGGACCCTCGATCAAGGACTCTAAACAACACCCCCCCCCCTCCACCCCCCCCACCCAGCTGAAGCAATGACAAAGGGAACTGCTCTCAGTCCAGCTGCTTGGGTTTATTTTATCCAGTACAAAAAAGTAGGGGCAGGCTGGAGGCGCAGGCAGAGCCCCACGCCCACAACAATAAATAGAGAGGGGGATGAGGGCAGGAGGCCCTGCCCATCCTTCCCCCGGGCTGTTCAGCTGTTCAAGAGTACTCGCAGAGGTGGCCACAGCCAGCAGGGCAGTGGGAGCTGGTCTCCAGCCACTTCATGATGTGCTGGAGGTGGCCACCATGGCTGCAGCCCTGGCACCAGACAAAGAGCCCCTTCACAACGTGATGACAGACGGCACACATGCTGGCACACTGACGACACCTGCGCCATAGAAAAGAGAGAGCCTTTAGCAGGGACACCAGGCCCCATCCCCTCCCATTCTACAGCCTCCCTGTGATCTAAGCACAGCACCTATAACCCACAACTCACTCAATACTCCTCACCTGTCACAAATCCAGCCCCTATTGCTCATGGGCCTCTTGCAGTTGCTGCAGTTGATGTGCAGGGTGGTGGAAGCCTGGTTGAGGCAGTTGATGGCACGGCACGTGCTCAGCTTGATCACCTCATTGGAAATGTTCCAGAGCTGGAAGCGCTGCAGCAGGTCAATGTAGGATGTGTACCAGTGCTCCTGGGGATGACCACAGACAGATGAGCATCAGTGCCTCTCAAAACCTTCTGTGACCCCAGTACAGTGGGAACTGCTCTCAGAGGCTGGGAAAGAGGTGTCCTTCCCCAGATCAAGAGGCCAAGGCCCATTCCCCATTTCAGCCATGCAAACCCCACTACAGCTTTCTGTCAGGCCTGGTGACAGAGTAGACAGTTGGGTACCATAGGCTTGGAACAGCCCACCCTGGGGTAGAGGGGCCTGGCAGAGTTTGGAGGTGCCCAGAATCCAGATGCAATCCCATTGCACTGGGATACACCATCTCTGAGTCCCACAAAGGTGTTCTACTGCATCCAGAAGGGGGTTTCCTGGGATCTACCTGGGTCTGTTCATCAATCTCCTTGCGGATGCGGTCTCCCAGAACAATCAGGACAGACACAGCCATCTGCACATCTCCCTGCTCAGCATAGAAGAGCAGTGTGTCCCGAACAATGGGATTGAAGAAGTCAGAGGGCAAACGATTCTCGTAGATTGAATGGGAGATGGAGATAAGGGAGAAGGACTCCACTGGCGTCAGTGACACTGTCTCAGCCTCATTGCCACTGACGTGAGGGGAGTCAGCCTTGTCTTGTAGGTGGTCCAAGGCTGATGGGTTGTCCACAATTTCGTGGCGCAGGGGGAAGGCTTCCTGGGGAAGGCTGTATTCCTGCTCTTCAGCTGCAAAGAGAGATCAGGAGTATGGAAGAGCAGGAGAAAATCCAATCATGTGGCTGGGATGTGCAACACCTTCCAGCACCAGCCACACTTACCATGTGGGTTCTCATGATCCATCATGTACAAATCATCTTCATCCGCTTCCACATCTCCCAGCAGATAGTCTGCAGGGACATCACTGCCTTCTGTCTCCTCATTGTCTGCATGCCCAGAAAAAGGGAAAGTAGCTCAGGCATACTGTTAGATCCACATGCCCCATGCCTTGCCCCAGTGTTCCAGATGGCTCAGGTCCCCACCACAGTTGTGTCATGGCACCTGCATCCACCATTCTGGGGGTCACAGGGGCAAAACGTCCTTCTGCAATTGCCAAGCGCTCTGTGTGCTTCAACTAGGGGCTGCAGTCACTCACACAAGTTTAAATGGTAAATGTACCACTTTATCCCATGCTAGGGCCACCTACAGCTGAGGAGAGAAGAGCTGCACAACGTTACCCTCATTGTTGATCAGAGTGGAGGAAGAATCCATGAGGATGTTCTCAGAGCGGCTTTCTCCTTTGCTGCGGTCCAGTCTTGACTCGCTGCCCAGCCCAGAGGGGATGTCCTTCAGGTTAAAGCTGCCAAAGAAGCCAGATTTAACAGTCACAGGCTTCTATTTCATCCTGGATATAGGTCTCCAGTTGTGATTTGAATGGTGAAACACAAGACCCAGAGCGCAGAGGTCATCTGTCCTCCGATTTATAATAATTTATAATACAGACACATTGTTTCCACAGCCCTTCCTTTGAGCCTGGCATCTCTGTGCTTGCAGAAGGATTTTAGATCTGCATGCAAGCTCATGACTCCAGTTCTTTGATATTTACCTTCACCTCAAGGCAAGTAAACTGAAGCTGCCTCACTACAAGGGGTTTTCCTGTTTCTTTGGCATCACTGTTCTCCAACTTCACCCAGATGGTGAAGGAAGGGGATGGACTAGATGCAGAGCCAGGCTCTACAACATGTTGCTGGCAGTTTAAGGCAGCAAGCAACTCACCTGGATGCACAGCTTGGTGGAGGAGAGCAGCTCCTCTGATGCTGTTTGAGGATTTGACACCTGCCCTGAGAAACAGGCCCTGAGAGGTCTGACAAGTGTCATCAACAAGAGGAAAAACAAGTTTTCCTGCTTTGTGATGCAGTGATGGGGCTCAGAGCAGAGCTGTCCTCCCCCACTGAAAGGCGGGGCACGTTTTCACACCAATAGCTCTGGCTTCAGTGGCAGGATGGAGGTTCTCCATCCCAGCCCTTGGTCACAGTCACCAACTACAAAGGTGGTACCCCTCTCCCCACTCCCAGATCCAAGTTTCATTTCATGGAGGAAAGGGAGCAGCTTGAGGCCAGGCTGGTCACTCACTTCTTATACCCACACACAAAACAGCTGCAGCCAGAGGATGCCAGCCCACAAACCAACCCTGCACTCACCCCTCCATGCTGCTAGCTGTGGCTCTGGCAGCCTGTACCTGTTCATGAGCGGGAGGGTGGCGCTGCCTTTCCCCATGCTGTGGTTGAGGTTGGACGATGACACATTACCAAGACTGGAGTAGATGATTCGTAGCATTGTCCATGTTTGAGCTACCTGTGTAAGACACAGCTGCACTCAGACCCTGCCAACCTGAAAACCAGGAAGAGATTGAACAGACTGGGACTGACTACAGCCTGATTCCCTGCACTGCTGAGGGCGAGGAGGCACAGAACTGGGAGTAGAGCTGAGCCTACAAACAAGGGAGGGGCAGGTATATTTATCTGTATTTATCATTGGCCAACCAGGGGTGATTTTGCTTAAACTGATTTTGTGCCCCTAAGGTGAGTCTTGTCTCGTCTCTTGCCATAACCCATAACTGGTGAGTGAGCTCCTCTGCTGCCCTTTGTCTCGAGCCTTTTGTTGTATTCTCTCCTCCCCATCCCACCCAAAGAGGGTGGGAGTGAGTGAGCAGCTGCAGGGTGCTAGGGTGAAGTGGCAGTGCTGGGTCAACAGCTGGAATCAATCTTAAAGGGCTTTTCTAACCCAAACAATTCTGTGGTTCTGTTGCTGTCTGGGCAAACTTACATCACCACCTTTTAGCACAGCTCTGCACCGTCTCCAGCCTCACTCTCACCTGGTTGCGATCCAAGCCCTTGGCCACCTTGGCATTGTGGTCGCAGAGTTCAGCCAGGGGCCTGCCAGCCAGTGCATACTGCTTGGCAGTGTGCACGAACCAGTCCATGCTGCCACTCTCCATGTCTGTCTCGAAGACGCTGAGGGCGCTGGAGGAGGAGATGTATTCAAACTGCTCTGTTGGGTCCAGCTTGCGCTTGAAGAAGATGGGGTGACGCCGGTCCCCGATGTAAGGTTTGCGGTTTGAGTCAGAGTTGATGAGGCTCTCTTTAGCAGCGAAGGCCAGGTCTCCATAGAGGCTATAGCAGAGCCCCTCGGGGTTGGCCCGGTCAATGGGCTGGCTGGCATCCTTGAAAATGTGCTGGTAGAGGGTGCTGTCCTTGGATCCTGACAGGAGGAAATAGGGGTCATGGAGGTGGCGCCACACGATGCCTGTGGTGACATCCTTGTGCTCCTCAAACATGGCAGAGGGGATGAAGGGACGCCGCACGTCCCACACATAGATGTTGTGGTCCACCATCATGGAGCAAGTGGCAATGTGGTGCTTGCACTCTGGGCGCCACTTCACCCGAGCCACAGAGGCAATGGTTTGCACGCAGTAGATCTCCTTCGCCCGTGTTGTGTTCATGTCCCACACCTTCACCATCTTATCCCGGCCACCTGTAGCCAGCCAGCCCCTGGGCAAACAATGGAGAAGGACAGTGAGGTGTCAGCTTGGGTCAGGATCCACACCCATTCATCTCTCCGTTCCTGCCCCAGCAAAGAAGCACTCCCGACATAAATGGGACCACAACAAGGGAAGGGAGGCAGCTGAGCCACAATACCATCCTCCCACACAGCATCCTAATGCCTCTGGTCTCCAGTAACTGGGTCAGGCAACACCTCTCCTCCCAACCCCATTTGAGGCCCTGTGTCTTTAGAGCCACACTCATCTGCAAGTTCCTCCCACCTCTGTTTTCTACTTGACAGGGACAGCAGGGAAGAAAAAGGGTAGTTTGAACATATTTCAGTGTCGTTCTTGCTTGGCTCATGAGGAGGAAGGAGGGACCCACACACCCCTGGAGCTCTTTCCAGATACACCCCAACTTCCTCTGGGGAAGAGCATGGAAAAACAATCCAAAAGCCATGCACAGCCTTCCTGGAGCTGAGCACTGGGCCTGATGTGACACAGGGGGCAAGGCAGCAGCTTGCTATTCACAGCTATTAGGAACCCATTACCTCAGAATCCCCCAGTCTGTCAAAGAAACAAACCCAATCCAACTCAGTACACTCCCAAAACCAAGAAATAACTGCTCCCCTCTTCAAGCAATGCTCAGCCCCTGGCACAAGTGGCCAGAGTACCAAAGACGGTTTTCCCCTTCCAACCCTGTTTTTAGGGCCTCCCTGGTCTCCACTGACATGGGGCAGCTAGCAAGGTCTGGCCCTGCCCCCACCTGTCCTCTGGGTGCCAGTCACAGCAGAAGACAGGCCCATTGTGGGCTGTGAACATCCTCTCGTAGCGGTCCGGTCGACGGATGTCCCACAGCTGCACATTCCCATTCTCAAAGGTGGCAGCAAAGGTGAAGTAGTCACGGATGCTGAACTGGACATCACGCACGCTCTCCGACTGGCCTGAGTGGGGACATGAGTTGAGATCCAGCAGGACAAAGCTGCAGCAAGCTCCAAACCCCACTCTAAGAGCCATGGTGGGGGATGGTTCTCAGCCCAGAGGAAAAGGGAGTGAGAAACAATGTGATGCTTTCTAGCTCCCATGTAAACCCCCCACTGCTGAGTGGCAAAAAAAGCACCAAAATGCATCTCAGCTCCCTCCCTGCTCCAAACATGGTACCCTGAACAAACCCTCTTCCTAGGCACAGGAAAAGGGCAAAACTCCCAATCCCTGCCTCCCACCAGAGTAAAGGGACAAGAAACAGTTCAGGGTCATACCAGAGAAGGTGCTGACAGAATCCTTCTTGCGCAGGTCAAAGCATTTCATGTAGCCATCCTGGGAACCACTGAGGAGCATGTAGACCTCGGTGGGGTGGAAGCAGACTTTATTGACGGTGCGCTTGTGCTCGGTGAAGAGCTGGTCCTGTTTGTTACGGGATGGCTTGCCCAGGTTCCAGGTGACGACCACGCCATTGGTGGCAGCGGTAGCTAGCAGGTTCTCATCCATCTGGTGCCACACTACATCTGCGCAGCTGAAGTTCAAGGAGGGCTTCCGGCCAACACGGAGGTTCAGCTTCTCCACAAACTGGTCCTCCTCAATGGAGTAGATCTTGAAGATGTTGCGGCCAGCCACCACCACCTGAGCAGCATCACGGCACACACTGATGGCATTGGCAGGGGCATCCAGGTGGCAGTACATGGTCCGGCCAGCAAGAGTGTTGCCCCCCAGGGCAGTGGTGACCCTGGCCATTTTCTCCATGGCTATCCTTGGGGTGCAGTCCCCTCTCCGGGAGCAGGCTCGAAGATTTGTGTCCCCACAGGCTGCATTCACGCTAGTGCGCCCGCCCTGCTCTACCTCCGCCAGAGCTGGGAAGGGACAGGATCAGCTCCTGCAGTTCCTGGCAGGCCCAGGCAACTTCAAACACAGCTTTTTGTGGCCACATCAACGGGCCACAGAGGTGAGGGGCTGCTACCTGTGGGTAGAAAGACAGAGCTCCACGCCACACTTCTCCTCCTCCTACCTTCTGTAACTCCCTTGCAGGAAGCTCTTGAAAACCTTGTCTGTGATCCTTGTCCTCTCCGTAGTTAAACCCCCTGAGATGGTTCGCTGAGGAGAGCAGCAGTTGCTGATGTTATGGCAGGCTGATTACAGCAGTGTGGGCTAAGGCAAGTGACATCTCCAGCGTGAGGCTGGGTGAAACAAGGGTGCAGTCATCTCCACGGGGGACTCCCAGTGCCCAAACCCCTGCAAGCACCATGGGCAGGGGGTTAACCTGCTTCTCTAGGAGAGGAGGCCGGCAGCTTCCCCTTGTCAAAGGAGCAGCCCGGAGCTCGTGGCTACTCTGAGGGAACCAGCAAGATTGCTCGGGGATCACAGGGACCCAGGCGCCACTCACGGGCCGCTTCTCCCAGACCCAGGCCAGGCTTCTTCCCCCTGGCAGCCAGACCCTCCCTGCCAGGCCCCCAGATGCTTCTTAACCCACGCTGCTCCCTCCCCAGGTCCCGCTCCTGACCTATAGTCCCCGCAGAGCCCCCTGCTGTCCCTCAGTCCCCAAGATTGCCCTCAGCCCTCTCACATCCCCCAGGGCCCCCGAAGGCCTTCCCGAACCCCTTCGGAGCCTCTTCCAACCCCTCAGGGACCCTCCCACTCGACAGAGGCCCCATGCCCGGTACCCAGAGCGATGCTCGTACCCCCCGCAGCCCAGCGAACAGCAAAACCGAGCAGGCCCCGCCGCCACGGAAACAAATCCCTACCCTT
>VZRI01002760.1:176018-189831 GCA_013397515.1 Upupa epops
CCCGAGCCTGGCGTCTGGCTGCATCCCCGGCGCGGAGCGGAGAAGGGGCGGGCGGGCTGAGCGGTGTGGGGGCCGTTGGGGGGATCTGGGGGACATTGGAGTGGGAGAGTGGAGGGGGAAGATGGAGCTGTCGGGGAGGATATGGGGTGAATGCGGGGTCGGGGTGCCGGGAAGATGCGGGGTCCGTGAGGGGTGGGGGGACATGGGGGCGCAGGAGGGAAATGGGGTTGTCCAGGAGAGATATGGGGTACGCTGGTGTGTGGGGATGGACTGGGATGTTATAGAGGTGCACTGGGGTGTGTGAGTGCACCGGTGGGTACCGGCGTGACCTGGAGGCGATAGCGAGGTGCAGAGCTGTGGGTTTGGGGATAATCTGGGACTGGGGCTGTGCTGGACCTGCCGGCGTGGTGGGGGTGGGCAGGATGGCCCCCCAAAATGGCTGCTGGCACCTGCAGGGGTGGGGCGACCCTCCATGTGTGATCACCCTGCTTGTGCCCAGCTGCTGGCATCTGTGAGGCAGCCCGCACCCCGACCACTACCATGCCAGGGTGCTCCGAGTTCCAGCGGCGCCACTCTGTCTCGAGCCACCAGTAGCTCCTGGTGCATCCCAAACCCTTCCAGGGCCATGAGGGTTCCTGCACCCTTTGGGAGCCAGAAAGGGGCGTTTTGGACAAAGGAGGGCATGGAGGCAGCAGGTGGTGCAGCAGTTCCTTCCCGCCCAGTACAAAGGCAAAACAAACAGAGAGCATGTCCGTGCCCATGTCCGTGCCCGTGTTCCTCCCAGGGCTGTGTGGGCTGCCACTGCGGCAGTGGATGATGCCCCAGCAATGACCACTGAGCCCCATGGGCATCCCAGACCCGCATCCAACTTGGTCCCAGTTTGGCTCAGCCCAGGAGTCCTCCCAGCCCCCCACTTGCTGCTGGCATCGGAGTGATGGCTCTCCAGCTGGAAGAGTAGTGGCAGCATGTCCTAGGCGCCACCTCCTGTCTGGTGTCCCCATGGTGCCTCAAACCTGGTCCTGGTGCCCCAGGATGTCCCATCCCAGCCGGACAGGTCACTCCCTGGTGCCAGCACCCCATCACTCCACCAACCCATATAGACTGGGGTGCAGCAGGGTCCCCAGGGTGAGGAGGGAGACACTTGCTGGGAGACCCTGGCTCTAAGGTCAGGATCTGGCCAGGGCAAAGCCATGTGGAGGGGCGAAGCTGGGGCTATCACTTGTCACTGTGTCCCCTGGGTATCCCCGAGCCTGCCATACCACAAGACTGAAGCAAGCGAGCATGCGAGGGCAGCGGGAGGGTGGAGAAAAACATCCTATTCACCAGGAGAAAGCGCCAGGTACCCCAAGGGCAGGGCCAGGGGCTCAGTGGGGACACGCAGCACAGGGAGAGGTGGCTCGGTGACCCGCTCCAGGGGAGCAAGGGATTCATCTGGCCCCTGCCTGCCACCCACGGCTGCCAAAAATAAACATCCTCTCCCCCATCCCTGGGAGCAGCCTTTGGTCCTCCATGACAGGGCCTTGTGCCATGTTGACAATGGGGTGGGGGTTGGGGTGCAGCCAGGGTGTCAGACTGCTGCTTTCCCACTCTAGGTTTCCATGATGTCCATTTGTCCGTCTGGAAGGGATTGGCAGGACACCAGGAGGAGGACAGGCAATGGTGTCTGTCTGGGGAGAATTTACAGGGTACCCGGAGCCCTACATCCCTTGGGGGTGTTGATGTGAGGGGTTATCCAGGATCAATGGCGTCGTTCAAGCCCCTCAACAGACAGAAAGAAACAGCATGGGCGATGTTGGTCAGGGTGGTGGTGGGGTGGGCGTGGGGCCAGGTCCGGCGCTACTCGATCACCATGCAGCACGGGAGGTGCTGGGAGAAGTACTTGAAGAGCTCTGGGGTGGCCCCTGGACAGTTGGTGAGTTCCAGCTCCTCCAGGTCTTGCAGCTGCACCAGCCCTGACAGCCCAGTGGTGGTCAGCAAGGGGCAGCCTGTGAGCAGACAAGGCCCACTGTCATCTCAAACACACCAATATCCCAAAACACCTGCACCCCACAAGAACCCCAGAACGACACCACCAAAGAAAAAAAACCATCTCAAATAATCAGCACTCCAAAACACCCACATTCCAAAACATCACCACCCCAAGCATCCCAACATCCCAAAAGCCAGCACCCAAAAACCCTACATCAAACCCTAGCCCCAAAACACCAGCACCTCAAAAAAGTATTACACCATGACTCCAAAACTCATCAATCCTCAAACTCATCAACCCAAAATTCCTGTATCCCAAAATCCTAGCCCCCCAAGCTCAGCCAAGGTGCTAGGCTGGATCAGGTGCCTGGGTAGCAAAAGGGGATGCAGGAGCTGGGCCATGCTAGCTTGAGGGGTACTGGCTGTTCCCAGCACTGTCCCCAGGCTATCCCAGTCCCCACAGCCCAGGGGGACTGATGGAAGCATAGGATGGCTCACCAGCCAATGAGAGGAGGCGCAGACTGCCCATGCTCAGGAGATGCTTCAGGCCAAAGTCTTGCACCTGGAAAAGAACACAGAGTGAGAGGGGGTGGAACAGTTCCCTCTGCCATACTGGGAGATGGCATCACTGGGGCAGGGAGCTGGGTGCTGGGGCACAGTGCTGGGGCTGAGTGCTGGGTGCAGGGGTAAGTTGCTGGCCCAGGTGCCTGGGCAGGGTGCAGGGACAGGCTACAGGGTGCTGGGACAGGGCACTGGGGTAGAGTCCTGCAGCTCACAGGAATCCAGCACCAAGTGATGGAGAGCACAGCCAGCCACAGGGCTGGCCCTGAGCTCTGCCACCAGTGCTGAGGGAGGTGCCAGCTGGGATGGGTGCAAACATGTGCCCCCACCTACCTGGCAGCACCAGCGCAGGTACAAGCTCCGCAGGGACGACATGGTGGACAGGTAGCTGAGGCCAGTGTCAGTGATCCGCACGCACCTGCAGGGGACACGGGGTGTCAGGGCTGGCCATGAGCAAAGCACCCATGGGTGTTCCCTGACCACAGACCCCCACTGCACCCATTGCCTCCTGCATGAGTCAGCAAGGCTTGACATAGTTTGGCACAGCACAGCTTGGTATGGCATGAGATGGCATGGCTTGGCATGCCTTGACACAGCTTAGCATGGCCCAGCATAGCATGGTTCAGCATGGCATGACATGGCACAACATGACATGGCACAGCTCAGCACAGCATGGCATGCCGTAGTGCAACTCAGTGTATCTCAGCAGGGCTCAGCATGGCATAGAACAGCTCAGCATGGCCCCAGACCTGTCAAGCACCAGCTCTTCCAGCTTGTGTAGGTCACAGGCGATGTACTCCAGAGCCATGTCGGTGATGCGAGGACACCAGGAGAGGTCAAGGCTTCGCAGCTTCCGCAGGTTCTCAGCCACCAACTCCACACCATCATCGGTCACCTTGGAGCAGCCTGAGAGGCTGAGGACACTCAGGTTAGGCAGGCTGTGCACCATGTTGACGACACCGTGGTTGGTAATTTCCCAGCAGGAGTTGAGGCGGAGGGTATGGGTGGTGTAGCCCTGCTTGGCAGTGAAGTAGGCAAGAGCGGTGTCTGTCACGTGGTAGGCTTGCAGGTTGAGCTCAGTCAGGTTGGGCAGGAGTTGCGAGATGGCAGCGATGGCATCGTCAGCCACATTGATGCAGTCACTCACGCTCAGGGCTGTGATGCGGGCATTGAGGCTGGACCACAGCCCGGCCTCCGTGAAGTCATTGCAGCCCGACAACTCCAGCCGCACTACCCCCTGCATCTGCTCCAGCATCACCTGCCAAGGGACAGTGGGTCAGGGCATAGTGGGCACTACTGCCCACCCCTCATCCCCACTGCAGCCCCCTCTGAGGTCCCAAGGGCTCATAGACCCCACTCTGTTCCTGGTGGAAGATCAGTGACCACCCCCAGCCTGGACACTGCTGGAAGGAGGATGCAGCTGTGTAGCAGCTGGCACTGGGTCTGACCACAGCATGGGACAGGGGACCTCGATGGGGATCTTGTCTGGCCCTGTTGCAGGACCACAAGTGGTCCCATCTTCATCTGCAGGTAACCCCTGTTTCCGGAGAGCAGCCAACCAAGCATGGCCAACTTTTCTAGCCTTGTCCTCCCAGCAGTGTACACAACAGGAGGAATGACCCCAACATCCTTACCTCCTGCCCAGAACAGGCTGCCATCCATCCCACCACCCAGACTGCATGCAGGAGCTGCTGACGCTGGCTGTGCCTGTGCCCATGTCACCCACTGCTCCTGCCCACTCCTGTGTCCCCAGCAATGCTGGCAAGGACCCGCCACTGCCATATCTCAGCCGACCCAGTCACCTTGCTAGGGTCACTTACCTCCAACCCAGCATCTGTGATGGTCGACCTCTTAAGGCTCATAGACTTGACCCCCTTCTTGGAGAGCGGGTAGTTGTCAATGAACTCACAAATGTCCAGATCAGAGACACCCACAAGGCAGAAACCGTCGAAGCCACGTACAGCAAAGCCCTGCAGACTGACAAATTCCTTCTCACCGCCGGGCAGGACGTTGTAGAGCTCTTTGGTGTGAAGGACAGGTGTCAAGCCCACCCAGAACTTGGGCTGGTAGAGCACCCGCCGCCACGCCTTGCACACCTGTGCCAGCACACACTTCTCGCATGCTGAAAAGTACCAGAACAAGCGGTTGAGTATCTTCTCATCCACCGCCAGCTGCCTTTCTGAGGGAGAGCCAGGCAGTCGCTCTGGCGAGGGCTGCTCAGAGCCTTCGCTCGTGTTCAGTCCCACCAAGGAAGCGCTGGGAGGGGAAGAAACACTAGCCAGAGTGGCCAAGGAGAGTGGAGAGGCCAGGCTGGGGATGGGCAGGTCGCTGCGGTGGGCTAAGGCCGGGCTGAGGATGGCAGGCACAGAGGAGGGCTGGCACAGGCGGTTTTTCACAGCAGGGGTGCCTTTGGTGATGCTGGCAGAGCCAAGGCCGTTGGGTTGCGTGGGGATTTTCACCAGTCCATTGCGGGGCAAACATGGGGGCTTGGTGTCACCGTTTCTCGGGTTCGACATCTTCCACAGGTGTCTCTGCAATGTAGGGACAGGGGCTGAGGGAGGTTGCTGATCTGGCAGGGAGGGGACTGAAGGAAGTTGCAGCACAAGCAGGGAGGAAGATCCTGGGGGTTCCTGGACAGGGAGCAGTGGGGCATAGGGGAGTGAGTGGTGTAGGGCTGCTGGGCATAGCCACAAGAGGGGACACAGCTGGAGCAGAGAGGAGTCTTCCAAGGTGCTGTCCTCCATGATGGGGGATGGATGGGAATTTATCCCAAGACATTCACATCCCTTTATAAGCCTGGAGTCCAGCCACCAATGTGAGGTGGAGTAGGATCATAGTATTATGGATTGGTTTGGGTTGAAGGCACCTATAAACCTCATCTAGTCCAGCCCCCTGCCCTGAGCAGGAACATCTCCAACCAGAGGAGGTTGCTCAGAGCCCAAAGGGCCAAGCTTACCTGGGATGGTTCCAGGGATGGTGCTTCTCCCATCTCTCTGGGCAACTTGGACCAGGGTGTCACCACCCTCAGCATCAACAATTTCTTCCTTCTGTCTAGTTCAAATCTTCCTGTTCCAGTTTAACCATCACCCTTTGTCCTGTCACAGCAGCCCCTGCTAAATGTCTGTAACCTTCTTCCTTATCACCCCCTTTAGGCACTAAAGGCTGCACTAAGATCTCTCTGGAGACTTCTCTCCTCCAGGTGGGTCAACACCAACTCCCCCAGCCTGGTCTCACAGCAGTGGGTTCCACCCTCAGAGCAGCATCTCTGTGGAGAGTAGAAGAGGTGGTAGTAGGGTGTAGAGGTGGTAGTAGGTAGTAGGGTAGTAGGGTGGTAGTGTGTGTTCACCACACCAGCAGGAACCTAGCACTGGGCCTGTGCAGGTCAGGAGCCTCCTGGAGCCGTTCCAAGCCCCGCGGCAGCCAGGCAGACCCCAGCAAACCAGGCCAATAAATATTTCAGCTGCAGCAAGGCCGGCTTTGCAACAGCCCTGCCACATCCTGCCATCCATTATTCAACACTTTTCCCTCTATAAATACAGAGGTGAATAATTGATGGGGGCTCAACCCCCCTTCTCCTGCTCCAGCCAGTGACTGGCACAGGGCCCTGCTGGGTGCTGCCTGTCCTGCCTGCACCCTGTTTGCCAATGCCATGTCAAACCCTTCCTAAGAGCCAGGGCTGAAGCTGGCAGGCACTGGAATTCTGGCAGGCACTGGGGATATAGTGAGGAGCTGGAGTTCAGGAAAGCAGCTTCAAGTCCAGGAATGAGGGGACAGGGACATCATTCCATGGACCTGAGTACTCTCTCCCTCACCAGCTTCCTCCAGACCCAGCATAAAGGCAAACGAATTTTCGTTTGAGTGAGAGGTGGCCAGGCCCTGATGGAAGGCACTGAAGGAGCAGCATGTTGGTCAGTGATGCACATGGTCCTGGTCCAAAGACTCTGAAGACACCCAATGTAGCCTGGGTGAGGTGGCTACCAAGCAGGGTGCAGCCCATATCCCTCACTGCCCCCAGCTCATTTTATTGTCAGGGCATCCCCAGGTCTCATCTGGCCTTTCTGGAGCAGCTGTGGAGGGGATCTGCCACCCAAAAGATGCTGTGGAAGAGCCCAGGAAGCTGCCATAGGGTTTCTGTGGAGTGTGTGGTGTGTGGCACCTTCCAGGGATACCCTTCCTGGCTCAGTGAAGCTGCAGGATGGGGCTGGTGGAGCTGCCAAAGCTTCTCCCACAGTGGCATAGAGGTGTCTGCAGACAGCCCAGACTGATGGCAGCGGGATGGCAGAGCCTAGTCTCTGGGGATGACCATGTGCAGACAGCCTGGCGCCGCTCCCTGCTCAGCTGCAGCCTCCACTGCTCACACTGTCCCAGAAATGAGCTGGGCCTCCACTATTTGGGCATTTGTTAGATTTGCTTGAAAGCAGAAGAGGAGGGGAAATAAGGAAGAAATTTAAAACCAGTGTCTGGTGCTGGACAGCAATTAGTGAAGCAATCAGGACATGCATTGGGGTGTCTAACACAGTCAAACACCACAAATCCAAACAGGAAATTACCAGGTGGCACAGGAAGACCATGGCACTCCAGCACAGGCCCACAATCAGAGCTGTTAGACATGCTGGTTGTCCCTAGGGAGAGGGCAGGTGGTGGCAGAGGGACAGCCTGGGGCCTCAGGAGCCCAAGGAAGCAGTCACAGGAGAAAACTGATACTGACAAGTCGCTGGACTGAATGCAGCCAGTGGGAGGTGCTGGCAGTGACTACAATCAGCTCAGACCATGGCAGGTCCCCAAGGCTAGGCTCAGGGGGTGCTGAGTGGACTCAGTAGCTTTCCCAGTCCTGCCTTGGAAATCTGAGCCAGGTCTCCCTATCCCAAGCACTGAGGCTAGCTGGCTGGCTCACAAAAATCCTGAACAGTGAATGAGCTGGGAGGTCACTTGAAATAGAAAGATGGCCAAAGAATCAAGTCTTCTGGGTGCAGGAAGGGTCCCAGCAACAGCAGTGGCAGCAGGCTGTCTGTTCACAGCCACACCCACTGTGAAGATGGGTGGTCAAGGGTTTGAGAATTCCTTCCCCAGAAGGAGCAGGACTGTTCTTGGGAGGAGGACCCCAGCCTGGAGAAGTCATTGTTGGGGCATGGACTGGGATCTGCCCTCTGCTGCTGCAGGAAGCCTCTGTCTCACAATGAAGCAGCCCCCCAGGTTTCCACACTCCAGGCTGTGGTCACATCACATCTGTGTACAAAGCAGAAGTACTGAATCCCACAGCATCAGGGCTGCAACAGCCAGAGCACCCCCTGCTCTGCGCTAGACTCTCCTTCCAATCCACTAAGTCAGTGAAGGGATAGACAGACACAAATCCAGCAGTAGCCATCAGAGCCTCTCTGATGTTCCAGCAACTCTATGAGCACCTCTGTATGCTTTTGGGTCACCTGAAAGCAGCAGAAGAGAGATTTGGGTTTTTTTCCTCTCTCCATCATCTTACTGTTTGCAGATTGAATGATTGACCAACCACATCACTATCACAAGGAAAGTTCAGCATTTGGTAGAACAATCATTGCTCTGGAATCCACAGGATGGGCCCAGCTCCACATTCCTCTCTTCATGTAACTACTCCCCTCTGCTCTCACAGGCCACAGCTCACTGGGGAAGCAGCTGCTGGCAGGTCCCAATCCACAGTGGAAGGAAACAAGGCAGAAGCAAAGGGCAAAACATTTGAATCTCCCAGGGTGCACATTTCACAGAGAATGTCATTGTCAGAAAAGTCACTCCAATCATGAAGGTTTTGTCATCCCCAGCGAGCAATGATGCAGTTGTGGGGTGCGACTTTGGCGCAGAGAGAGAGAGAAGAAAGAAGATGGTCTAAAAACCTGTCACTACAAACATTTCACAGCCTGTGAAGATGCTGGGGAGCACAGGACAAAAGCTGCAAGGGAGACAAAGCATGCCCAAGTCATGGAGAGTTTATCATCTGAAGGGAAGCTGTAGATAGGTAGGGGTCAGGCTCCTCTCCTAGGCAACTAGTGATAGGACAAGAAGTCATGGCCTGGAGCTGCACCAAGGGAGGTTTAGGTTGGATATTAGGAAGCACTTCCTCAAGGAAAGGGTGTCTAGACACTGGAATGGACTGCCCAGGGAGATGGAGTCACCATCCCTGCTGGTGTTCAAAAAAAGACTGAATGTGGCACTTAGTGTCATGGCCTAGGTGGTTGTGGTGACGTTAGGTCATGGACTGGGCTTGATGATCTGAGAGGTCCTTTCCAACCTCAGTAATTCTGTGATTCTGGGATTTCCATGAGGTAGTGAAGAGAGATGAAGGCTCTGACAGGTAGGCAGGATGATCAGCCACCTAGTTAGTGCAATCCTCGTGTGGGTCTTCACTGTGAGAACCCCGCAGCCGTGGCAATTGACACCAGACATTCCTCCGGGTTCAGCAGCCACAGGACAGCTTCGTTCAGCACCGCGGACAGCGGCCGCGCACAGCACCGCGGACAGCGGCCTCAGGCGCGCCCCCTCCCCCCCCCCCCCTTCACGTAGTACTGACAGGCAACGCGAGGGACTGTCGCACCAGGGGCCTGCGAGGACCCGCTGTCGCCCTGCCAGAACCTTGTAGAAGGAGATGCCACTATTGGGCTGCCAGGTCCACGTGAGCAGCCTCTGTTGCCCCACCGGGTTCCTGCAGTGTCCCCTCCTAGCCTACCAGCCTGCCGAGAAGCCTGTTGTTGCCCAGCCAGAATCCAACGCTGCTGCAAAATGATTTGTGTAGAGGCACTGCTTCAGCGACAGAGCAGCTCGGCAGCGAGCAGCCATCGCTCACAGCTTCCTGCACGCGCACACACACACACACACACACACACCCCATATGCACACGCAGGCACGCACAGACATACAAACAACCACCCCGCCAGTGCCTTGGGAGCTGGCGAATGCAGCTTGCACAAGCCTGGGTGTTCAGCTGCATGTATACATGCACAGACACAAACAGAGATAAGCGCATGCATGCGCACACACACTGAGGGTTGCATCAGCTGAATTCATTAGCCCATCTATTTTTACTAATGCAGCAAATCAAGTTGCTCTAGGGGCAGAGAAAACACACCCAAGACAGTGCTGGGGCAGAGCACACAGATGAGGCTTTTGTCCAGCACTCCTGAGGGTAATGGATCCTGGGACTCTCTCAGCTCAATTCCACATTGCCAGCCAGCAGTGATGATCTTGCTCTGGCAGAGCTGAACCTGCCAATCCAAGCACATGGTAGTGATAAAGACATCCCACTGCAAAGATCACCTGCTAAGCAAGCTGCCTCATGCTTTGCCCCATCAAGTCAACCCACTGGCCATGCCATGACTGGTGGGCAAGTGACCACTGGCCTCCAAAGCTGGGTCCTTTTGAAAGGGTGGGATCACCCAAGCAATGCAGAGGAGCTAGAGAGGGGCTGGAGAAGCTGCCAGATTCCCAAGCGATGGAAAGCAGTGGGTAGGTTTGGGCAGGGAACATGAGTGTATGTGTGTGTGCTCCTGCGGTCAGCACTCACACAAAACAGATGGAAGATAAGCTCAGAGCACAGGTTCAAACTCAGTGCTACCTATTCCCCTGTTGCACAAGCTGGGAATTTGGGCTGGGAAAAGGCCTTGCTGCTCTACCTGGCCACCAAGACCTGCCATTTGTGTGAAGGGGACCAGGGAAGACCTTCCTGAGCTTACCCTGAGAGCTCCTTGTGAAACTGGAGGACTGAGAGGTGCTTTCCTGCTCCCTCGTTGGCTCCCAACACCACTGATGAGCTTGTCCCACCTTACAGTGGACAAAGAGGCTCAGGAAAGACTGGGAAAATAACTAGTTTGACTCTCATTCCTGTCAGTTGCTGCTCTCAGCACTGGGCTGGCTGGTGAATCTGTTTCCAGGTCTCATGGCCAGGCAGCAGAGCTGGCATGGTAGGGTTTCCCACAGGTACCACAGCCCAGCTCTGTGGGGCTAGCCCCATTCCTTGGAATCTGAGAAAACACTGGCTGAGGTGCCAAAGCCATTCTCTGTTCAGGTCCAACCCCACATTCTGCTTAGCTGCAAGAACAACTCATGTCCAGAAGCACTGGAAGATGCAGCTTCTGTCTCCACACAGCCCATGGCATGGGGGAGTTGTAGGGAGGAGACAGAGCTCCATCACTCAGGGCCTGGCCACACAAAACTTCCTTGCAAGAGGAAGCAAAGTGTCCTTCCCAAGCAAGGTTTGTCTTTTCTGAGACCCAAACCTCCCAAAACCACTCTTCCTCCCTATTCAGGGCAATCCATGTCCCCTGGGAGGAACTCCCCCTCCCAAGAGGAGCAGGAGATGCACACACAGATCAGAGCATAGCTGGTCCTCAGTGTGCTGCCCTGCTCTGGGTCCAGCTCTTCCAGTTTATTCTGGAGGTCCCAGCCCCATGAACTTTATGCTTCGCTCAAGTTTGCCCTGTTTCCCTCTGACTGAGGGAAAAAGGAGTAGCTCCAGTCCTGCCTGGCCTGGCCTCCCTTTGCTGCACATCCAGAAGAGCCCAGCCCACATGTTACTGCCTTTCTCTTCACTCCTCTTCATCCTCCAGGCATGGCAACTGCAAGAGCAACACAGGTGCTTCTCGGTCTCCAGACCAGAGTGTCCAGTTGTGAGCTGGGTTCAGAGTGAGGCAGGCAAACACCTGCCCAGCAAGGGGCCATCATCTTGTGGGATGCCAGGGTAGAGTTCAGCTATGGGACTCTTTGCTGTAGGGGGTTACAGGTGCTAGATGTCATCACAGGCTCTAAACACCCATTAGATGCATCCTGGAGGCAAAGGCACTGGCCTGCCCAGGCAGGAGCTGGGCATGGTTCACACCTCCAGCAGGGAGAAACCCTGGAGAAATGGCTTTGGATGATGTACACTCTCCTCACTTTTCCTTTTAGGCCTGGCCCCCTCCTGTGGAGCACCTGGCAAACATTGCCCTCCCTATGGCAGGTGGGCAGAGGTTGGGTGGTGACGGGATGCTGCTGAAGGAGACTGGCTTGCCTACGCACCACATCCTGTTCCTTCTCACTCTATCAGCACCCACTTTCCTCCCAAATCTCCTTTCTGCTCTCCAGGCACTACTCTCTCTGCACAGGTACTGGTTGGGTGCAATGGGGCCATGGCTTGGAGATGGGAAACTGAGTCAGGGTAATGCAGCTTTGCCATGAAGCTGCCAGAGTCTGAGCGAGGCACAGCTGAAAACTGCAGGGCGTGAAGGCAGGATCCAGCCACCAAAATCAAAGCAATCCTGCTCCAATCACCCTTCTGGCTGGAGTACAGCCAGTTCCCCATGGGATAATCAACATGGAGGTGACCCTGCTGGAGGGGACAGAGGGACTCTTTCTTCCCTCATGTGCCACCTCAGACTAACCAAGGGATCCTTGATCCTCAGGAGTGGGATTTGGGGAGGTGGGAGATACTCAATAATGAGGAAGCTCATCCCACTTCTCCCCGCTACTGTGGAGCTGCTGGCACAGAGAGGAGAGCAGGCCTGGTGGATGGCAAAGGGATCGATGTGGGGGAAGCCAGCTCGGGGAAAAATAGATATCTAGCTCATTAAAAATGGATGTTCGAGTGAGTCCTCCCCACTCCAAAGCCACCTCCCTCGCTCTTCCTGGTAGCTGAAGTGAAATCAGCACCTAGCTTTCAGATGAGGGGAGATGCCAGCACAGCACTCACTCTGTGCTTGCTACTCCCACTCTGCTGTATGTTGAGACCCCTGGTGCTGTGGAGGGGACCCGCTGTACCCTGGGCAGAGGGTGGTCATGGAGCAGGACCTCTGCCAGGAGCATCTGGCTGCTCTGGCCTTTACTGCCCATACACCACCACATCCCACCAGTGCCAGCTGATGCCCAGCCCAGTATCCCACTGGACCCCCACCTAGTCAGGTCCTAATGGTCTCTGCCTGGGTGCTGTCACAATCCCATGCCTCAGTTTCCCCCATTCATTCTCTGCCTTTCCATGGAGCTCAGTGTGCCCACCTAATTGCTGGCCCCAGCCGGCCTCATATATATAGACCCCTCCACCTGTCCCCATTCCCTGCCCAACAAAACAACCTGTCCCTAGCCCCTTGCCCTCTTCTTGTGCTGCTGGGGGTCTCTGGTTCCAGTCTGGGCTCTGTGGGACCCTGCTATGGGACTCAGCCATATCCCAGCGGGGGCCCTACTCTTCCTCCATCTCTTGGGCCCTGGAATAGGGGGTAGCTGCTCCTGTCCCACCACCCACCCCTGGCTTGTGTCACCTTGCATCCAAAGAAAGCCCCACCAAGATGTTGGGGTGTGAGGTGTTGGGGTATCTGGGGTGCAGGACCAGGGGTGCAAAAGGTCCCATGGTACCAATAGAAGACGACAAGGAACAGTTTAGGGGCTGGCAGAAGAAGCAGTAGTCCCACATATCGATGACCATGTCCCCTTACACCCTAAAGCAATCCCCCAGTAACCCCCCCACCACGTTATCCACCCGGCGATGCCCAGCCACGTTGTGACGGGTGGAGTGGCATCCCCTAAACTCGCTTCAGCCCAGCAACCTCTCCGTCCCCAACTCGGGTGGTGGTGGGGGGGAGCAGCATCAAAGCGTGAAGAGGTGTCACACCGACCACCATCCTCGGCTGAGCTACCAACAGAGGAGAAAGGGGGGGGCGGGGGGCGCCACCGGACCGATTGCCCCGGGGCCGGGCCGGCTCCGCCGCCGTTATATAACGCGGCTCCATGATGCGGGATGCGGCGGGTGGTGGTTGCGGTGCCGGTTTCACAGGCACCGATACCTGCACTGACATGGACACAGGCTTTGTGTTTTGAAGGCTTTCCCGAGCGGATCTTACCTCCAGCAGCGTCTCCCGAAGCTCATGCCATGCCTTGTGCCTGTCTTCTTGATCGCAGGAAAAAACCCACCGGGAAGAAAATCGGGAACCCACCGCCAAAAAAATCCCCTCTGGAAAAGGGGCCGGATCCTGTCTGGCCCCCGCCCCAGCCCCGCTAAACAACAGGGAAAATAAGCGGGGAGTGGGGAGGAGGAGGAGGGGGTGGTGGTGGAATGGGGCCGGATCCGGATCCTGGGAGGGGGGGATGGAGAAGGGGGGTCCCTCCTGCCAGCCAGCCCGGGGAGCTGCCCGCACACGCGCGTTCGCACACACGCACACGCGTGTCAGCGGCAGAGACTGTTAAAGAGACACGGACGTCTCGGCGACGGCCCCAGGAGCAGCCCCGAGAGCGCTGATGTGCTGGTGAGGGTGCGGGACACGGTGAGGAGAGCTGCGGAAGGGCTGGGTTGGAAGCTGGG
>VZRI01002760.1:195357-386083 GCA_013397515.1 Upupa epops
GGGGGGGTCTGTGTGCAACTTCCCACCCTGGGCAGGCAGAGCGGGGGCGCCACGTCTCCCGTAAGCAGGCCAGGGGCGCGATGCTGGCACCTGCCTCAGTTTCCCCACTCGTGGGTGCTGCTCTCCCCCTGTTTAAGAGGGATGCTGAGCCCTCGGCGTTGGGCCCGCAGGAAGCACCCCCCGCAGCCACACAACCCTGCGAGATCCCTCTCTCGGGCCCGGCGCGCTGTGGGGAAGGCGCCGAGCTTCGGAACAAAGAGCCGGTCCCAGCGGGAGAGGTTGCACAACCCCCACGGGAGTGGGGGGCCACTAGCAGCATGGCCGGGACAAAGCAGCCCCAAGGCTGCCACCCAGCCTGGCTTTCCCGCATGTCCCCCCGCCACTAGAAATGCAGCGGGCAGGACCGCTCTCCGGACATCGCTGACACTGGAGTCCAAATCCCGCGGGGGCAGGGAACGTGAAACCCCCCGGCAGTCGCTGGGGATGCTCCAGAATGGGGAGATGCAAGAAAACAGGAATTCAAACCCACGGGCACTCCTGGCTGGGGTGGCTGGAGAGCCCATCCTGGGTGTGAGGGGGTCTGTGCTGCTATGTGTGTGTGTGTGTGTGTCCCCAGCCCCTCTGGGAAACACTAGCACCCCGAGTCCAAGGCATCGAAGGTTTGGTGCTGTTCCTCCCCTTGTGCACCTCACATGCCTCCAGCAGAGCATTGTCACTCCACTCTGAAGTGCTGGGATGCTGCCATGCTTAGGGGGCGAGGGGCGGAGGTCAAAGCTTGTGTGGGGAGGGGGGTGTCCTGGCTGACTAGGGTGCTGTGTCCGCAGCGGGCTGTCGCAGGAGGCAGGCAGTGTGGAGCAGCTCTCTCTGCAGTGTGCCGAGGGCTCACTGGAATGGCTGTACCCCACGGGGGCCCTTCGCCTTCGTCTGCAACCCCGGCTGCCCCCCCCCACCGCCGCCATCAAGGGCAAGAGTCCCCCGCATGTCACTGCCTGCGTCAAACCCGCCAGTACCTTCCGGGGGGCTCAGCTCTACCTGGAGAGGGAAGGAGTGCTGGAGCTGCTGCTGCCAGAAGCCCCACGGCCTCGTGTCCGCTGCTTCAGCTGGCTGCCCCGGGAGAAGGTGGCCCTGTTCCTGCAGGCCACCCCACACCCTGACATCAGCCGCCGCATCGCTGCCTTCCGCTATGAGCTGCGGGGGGACTGGCTGGCCCGCCCGGCCTTGCCGTCTGCCAGCCTCAGCGCTGAAGGTGAGCACCCAGTGCCCCAGCCAACTTCAATGTCCTGAGGCTGCCACCACCATGCTCCCTGGGGTGTCCCTGGTCTGCACAGAGCAAGGGAATAGAGGGTCCAGAACTGGGGTGGTCCCTGCTTTACAAGGACAGTCACTGGGAGCCATTGGGTCGGCAGGGTGTGATGGTCACTGGAAGCTATTGTGGTAACGGGGGGTCGCAGTCACTGGGAGCCAGGTGGGGGGTAATGATTGCTAGGAGCTGTTGAGTTGGTGGGGGGTGGTGGAGCCACTGGGTTGGTGGGGGATAATCACCTCTGGAAGCCGTTGCGGTGGCAGTGGCTGATGGGTTGTGCTTGGCATTTGCAGGGGCCTGCCGGCCATGCAACGACACCGAGATCCTGATGGCCATTTGCACTAGTGACTTTGGTGAGTGTGGCCCCCCACTGCATGCTGAGGGGGTCCTTGAGGAGAAAAAGAAACTCAGACTAGGGGGACAACAGCCTCAAAGACAGCCTTGGTCACCCCTTCCTGGGCTGATCTCATTTGGGCAGTGGCCATCAGTGTCACAGAGGCTGTTGCAAAATGGGGACAGGGATGCAGATGGGGACAGGAATGGGAACAAGGACATGGATGGAAATGGAAATAGAGATGGGAAGGGGGTTGTGGATGGAGACAGGGAAGGCTACAGGAGTAGTGAAGTGGATGGTGACAGGGATGGGGGTAGAGATGGGGTGTCCTGATATTCCTCCCTGCCTTCTCCCTTCAGTGATCCGTGGCAGCATCCGGAGCGTCTCCAACAACATCGAGCTGCAGGAATCCATCATTGGGGTGAGCACCACCCGCATCCACCGCCAAAAGTTCCCCCTGTTCCAGGCTGGGGGATGGCCAGTGGGCAGCATCCGCACCCCACTGCGCTGTGGTGTCAAGCCAGGACCTGGCACCTTCCTGTTCATGGGGTGGCTGCACTTTGGCGAGGCCTGGCTCAGCTGTGCACCCCGCTACAGGGACTTCCAGCGCATCTATGAGGCGGCGCGGCGCTCACGCCAGAACCCCTGCGAGTTCCCTGCAGACTGAGGGGTTTGGGGAGGGCAGCCCTGCCCCATGGGCATCAGTGGGGGCTGGGGTCCTACAGGCAGAGGCAGCATCCCTGGGGAAGGCTGGGGCAACATGCCAGCAGGGACAATGCCAGGAGGGAGCACGGCACTTCGGTCTTTGCCATGTAGCTGTGCTCAAACAGCACCTGCTGCCAGGCTTCAGGATCCCAGGAAAATCCTGCTGGAAGGGAAGGGATTTTCCCAGGGTATTCTCATTCACAGTCCCCAAGGACCTGCCTGGCAGGCAGCAGCATTAGGCAGGGGTTTGGGGGCTCCCTGGGGACTGGGTGCCGCAAGCTCAGAGGATGCTATGGGGCACAGGGGGTCCAGTACAATGGGGGCAGCCATGTTCCCCCACACTCTGGGAGGTTTCAGCAGTGGGTGGCCATGGCGGGGGGTGGCTGCGGTGACAGAGATGGGGCACAGTGGGCATGGCGGGATGCATAAGGGCCAAGAGGTGGATTTGCAACGTTGGGGGAGAAAGAGGGAGTGGGATGGCAGGGAGCCTTGCCCTGGCCCTGCCTGTGATGCAGGGTACAGGCAGGAGCTGCAGGGAGGATGCTGAGGAAGAGGAGTGAGGGTGAAAGCAATGAGGGGATGGCAGTGTGGGAGGAAGGCTAGTGTGGGGAGCAGAGGTGTCCCAGCACAGCCAGGCAGGACCAAAGTGCTGATGAAGGAACGGAGAGAGGTTGGGTTGTGCCACCCATCACCTGCAGCTCTGGCTGTGGTCACCGGCAGTGGGGCACATCATGGGAGGATGTTCAGCCGTGAGGGTGGGGAGGCATCTTATGTGCACTAAAGTTATAATGATACCAAATCCGTAACTTTTTTCCTATAAATGAAGCTGTGTTTGTAGCATGTGCCTGGGCAACTCCTGTGATTTACACTGCTGAGCAGGATGTTTGACAGTTGGTGAGGGCTTGTATTGGTCTGAGCCACGGTGTGAAGCTCTGCCCCTTCCCAGCCCCACACCAGCACCAACTGGGGTACTGGGAACAACCATACTATATAGATGTATAATCTATATCTATACTAGTGTTTGTAATTGCTGCCCCCCCCGGCATCTCCTGGGGCAGGTTGCTTTGGGGTTCATTTCCCCACGGCAGCACTGAGTGGGCCAGAAATGGGGGGCCACATGGCTTCATGCCAGGTGTGTGATCCCACCAGTGGAGCTGCTGTTAGGGCCAATTCCTGTCAGCTCTGCTGGTCACAAAGCCTCATTCTACCAGGCTGTGCAACATCATCTTCCCAGCCCTGCCTGCTCCTGCCCTGCTGCTGCCCCTCTCTGCAGGGGCTCCAGCCCCTGGACTCTGGTTCTCACTCCTCTGGGATGGTGCTGAGAGGCACGGGATCCCACCAGACAGACTTGGTGCTCAGAACCCCCACACAGGGAATTTCCCAACAATGATGCCCTTCAGTTGTAGAAATGCTCAGCAACCCAGACCCTCTCCAAACCCTCAAACCGCTCAGGCCAGGGTCATGGCAGACATCAGCTTGTGATTTAACACCTTTTCAATATCATTTGGTGCCTCCACTGACCATAAGGTGTTTTTCCAAAGAGTGGTGTAGGCTTTGGGGCTTAATTCTATGTGTGTGTGTGAGCATAAAACAATCTGGTTGTGATCTGATCCTGCTTGCGAGCTCACGGTGGGTTTGATACTCAACACATGTTTTCCCTTGAGAAGAGTTTGATGCTTATTTTATGCTTCAGTGCTACGAGGCTGGTGCTCATTTTGGGGCCAGACTGGACCCGAGAGCAGAATCCAGCCCTGGGGGAGACGGATGCTCCATGCTGGGCTCTCAAGTGGGGGAAGGAGTGGGAAACTGAGCGGAGGAGGAAAAATGAGGCTGGAAAAGCAATAAATGAGGTGCAAAGGGAATTGTGCTGCCCACGACATCCTCCGCAAGCACTGGGGGTAAATCACGGCTGCTCCGACCCCGCTGCAATCCAGCGCATTCCTCTGGGCTATGTTACAGCAGTTAATGTGTGGAGCATCCGGCAGTTTTCTGGCCAGCACTAGAATCCCTTGTTTTCCTTCAAATATGTTTATTTGGCCAAACCAGTTCGTTCTGCTGCAGCGGAAAGGGCTGTTACTCTACTCGTTCTGTGCTGCAGAGGTTTTCATGCTGTTTTTGGTGCCCTCTGCCCCACGTCAGGTTGGGTCGGATGCTGTTGCTTCCCTCGGCTGCTGGCTCTCGCTACAGCTGGGGCCTGGCCAGGGCACAAACACTTCCTACAGGAGCATCCTACAGAGGGACTGAGCAGTCAGCGCCTCAGTTTCCCCACTGTAGGGTGGGGATTATGGCCCACCCATGCTGCTCAGGGTGCTGTGCACCACCATTTACCTGGGGCCAGTCATCCTAGCACTTCCTCCAAAACAGAGTCCCGCTGCAGCCCTGGCAGATCCTTGCCTATCCCCTTGGCACAGAGCGTGATTATGCACAGTAAACCAGGAGCCAATCTCCATTCCAGTTAGTGTTTCCTCTAAGGTGGCAGGGGGTGCACAGTGTGCCATGGGTTGCTTTGGGCAGACTGAGTGGGAGATAGGGACTCTGAAGGGGCAGCTGGAGCCTACCTAAGCTCAGGCAGCAGTGAGCCCTGGGAAGAGTCCAACACCCCCCTGGAATCTGCAGGGATGGTCCAACTCCAAAAGGTCCCTCCCAATCCAGCCAGCCCCTCCGAGAGTGAGTTTGGGGACACTATGGGAAGCAGCATCCAAAAACCAGGTCTCTCAGAGGAAATGTGCCCAGGTTGATGCCCAGGGCTCTTTGTGCTGTAGGATTGTTGACCCTGGCTTGGGGGAAACACACATGTTCCAGCCCAGGGGACCCTGTGGGGATGGTCACGCTGCCGATGGGTGTTCACGGGGATGGCAAAACACAGAACGATGGCACTGGCTGGGTGTCACCTCATCCCTGTCCCTATCCCTGTCACACAAAGGGAGATGCCGTTTCCCGCCATTTCCCCCTTCCCCAGCCTTTCTCCCCCCTCTCCTGCCCCCTTCACTCTCCTCCTTCCCTGCCACTGGATAAAAGCCCAAATGTGAATCGCAGGGCACAAAGGGGAGGCACAAAGGCAACAGCCCAGCTCAGCCCCTCTGGGCCTCATGTCCAGCCCAGGGGTGGCTGGGCAGCCTGTCCTGCCCACCCTGCCCAGAGTGTCCCCCATAGGGTCAGGATGAGGCCCTTGAAGTTTGGTGGATGTTCTTTAAGTTCAGGATGACGATCCTGGAGTCTGAAGATGCTCCACAAGGTCACTTTGCTCCAGATCCAGAAGATGCCCCATCCCCTCATGCTGTGAGATAACCTGCAGGTCAGCACAGTGCTCCTGGGGTTAGGGAATGCCCTATAGGTTTGGATGGTGTTCCTGGGACTTGGGGGTGCCACATAGGGTCAGGGTATTGCCCTGGAGTTCAGGGATGCTCATCAAGGTCAGGAAATTGCCTTGGGGGTCAGGGATGCCCCCCCAGGGTCAGGACAGTGCCCTGGAGCCAGGAGATGCCTGGCAGCAGGTAGGACAGGGCTGTTTGGGTATCCATGTTGGGCAGCAGAGAAGAGACCAGGGATGGGTACAGCCCAAGCCCTGGGCAGGATGGAGTGAGCCCTGCCCCACACCCCTCAGTGAGAGCCTGGTGACCCTGAGGACACACACCCCCTGACCCCTCACTCTGCCTCCCCTTTGGGAACTGTGCCCTAAAGCCTGCCATGAGGGGCTGCCTTGAGCTCCCTGCCTTGGCCAGGTCATAGCCAAACAAGCATCACTCCTGTGCCAGGGAGGGATGCGAAGAACTGTGACAGGACCCTGGCCCACAGCAGGGCCCCCAGGGCCCCTCATCCCAGCTCTTCCCAGGCCGAGACGCCTGCGCCCAGCAAGCTGAGTGCCGACAGCTGGTGGGAAGGAGCTTTCCCAGCACATAGTGACAAATTCCTGGCGGTCAGGTCTGCTTTGCAGCCGCCGCAGCCTCGGCAGGGGGAAGCTGCTCTGGGAAGAGGAGGATTAAAAAGCCCTTTGGCTCCAGCAGTGCATCCCAACTGGCCCTCTCGCATGGCCACCTGCTCAGCTCAGCACCCCAAGATGCTGCTGGGCACCCTGGGGCTAGGGCAGAAGGGGATCATCAACCAGCTCCTGCAGCCGTGGCCAAGTCTCGGGGGCCCAGCAAGGAGGGCTCAGCCTTGCCTGGGAATTGCTTCATTAATTAATTTGCTTGGCAGCAGCATGGGGGGGCCTTAAGCTGCCCCAGGGATCAGCTCTTCCCCATGGACCATCCTCCTTCTCCTCTTCTGCAGCCTCCCAGCCCCCTCTTCCCCTAGCTCAGATTTCCTCCGAATTTTCTGCTCCCTCTCAGCCCCAACTGGCTCCACCTGCCAGCCAGCACCAGAAAATCGGAGCAATCTCCAAGCACTGTAAAATCGGGGCAATCCCCAATGGCCCCACATTTGGTCACAGCCTTGTGGGGAAACAGCCATGGACAGTCTTTTTGGGTTGTGCACAGGGGGTGGGGACAGCTTTGGCTCCACAGTGGAACCGCTCCAGGTTTGTGCTTAACGGTGCTGGGATAGAACACATGCGTGGGGTGCTGCTTGTGGATTCAGGTGGGTGTAGGTGCATCCTCATTCCAAGAGAAGAATATTCCATTCCCACAAGTCAGAGTGAGATCAGGGCAGAAACACCTGCTGGACTCAGGCAGCATCTCCTATGGTTCATTGGCAAAGGGGAGCTCTGGGCAGGTGGGTGGCAATGCCAGTCCCCAGTCCTGCTCCCCTGCACCTTGACACTGCTGTCAGGCTGGGGCTGGTCCCAGACTCTTCTCCCACACTCACGGTCACACATGGGTGACATCCTCCAGGAGGCCTGTCACCCTATGGCAAGGGACATCGAGGGCTGTCCCCGAGCTTTCAGGGACACGGTGCTGGAGGGGATCCCTACAAACACTGTCCCTAAAGCCAAGGAGGGCAGGAGTGGGAGGCTGTGGCCGTGACCCCCCGTCGGGATGCCGACGAGGCAGTGCAGGCAGCGAAGCCGCTGTCCCTTTGTGCACCCGCTCCCGTAATTGGGCCGTTATTGTTCCCGGAGTTGTTGTGGGGGTTTTATTAATTGCGGGTGGGCAGAGGCTGTGGGGCCTGGCTGCCCTCCCGGCCCAGCGCCGCCTCCCCCCCCCTCGATTCCCACACGCTGGAATTTTCCCACAGTCGTTGCTCCCTCGCAGCAGGAAACCCACCGCCCGCGCCCGAGCAGCACGCACAGCCCCCAACAGCCACGGACGGCCCCACAGAGCTGTGTATGGCCCCTATCAACTGTGTACAGCCACCATCAGCCATACATGACCCCCTCAAACCCTGTGGCGATGAACACTCCTGCACGGCCCCTAGCAACCGTGTATGGACCCCCAACAGCTGAGTATGGAGTCCAAAATCCGCATATGGTCCCCAACAGGTTTGTACGGCCCCCGACAACGGTGTACTGTTCCGAACAACCGTGCACGGCCCCCCACAGCCCTACACGGCCCCAAATAACTGTTTATAGCCCCCAGCAGTTGCGCGGGGTCCCGCACACCCTCACCCCACCGCAGCCGCTGCACCCCACTGCGCGAACCACTGCGTCCACAGGGAGCAGCCGTCGCCCCAGCTCGGTGCGGGATGCCGGGGGAAGGAGGCAGGAGTGGGGCCGCCCCTTCCGGTACAGCCATGGAGGACGCGGCAGAGCCGAGTGAGGCGTTATGTGGGGAGTCTCCGTTGGGTTGGCGGGGGCTGCTGCAGCTGGGAGTGGCCACTGGTGTGGCCGCCTGGGCTACCTGGGCCACGTTGCTCATGCCCGGGTTCCGCCGGGTCCCTCTGCGGCTGCAGGTACCACCCAGAATCCCCCGTCTTCCGGAACACCTCCCCCTGCCCGAGACCTTTCTGACCGTGCGCTCCCCTCCTGCAGGTGCCCTTCCAGCCCTCTGGGCCCCGGCAGGTGGCCAACGCGCTGGCGCTGTTGCGGGGCCGCACGGGAAAGACAGTGGATCTGGGCTCGGGAGATGGACGGCTCGTAAGAGGGTCTGGGGGGCACTGGGCGGCATTGGGGGGCTGCCCCGGAGTGGAAGAAGCGTAGGGAGGAGGGATCGTGCTCATGGGGAGGGCATCAAAGGGAACTCCCACCCAGCTGCTGCCCTATTCCAGATGGGGGGGGTCGAGGTGGCCCTGGTAGCTGTGGTCCTGGGCCAGTCTAGGTGGCCTAAACACTCCTAGATGGACCTGGAGAGCCCTAGAAGGACTCCCATGGAGGTAGCAGGGTGGCAGTGAGCACTCTTGGAGGAAAGAGCTTTTGCACCTGCTTGGCCTGCAAGCAAGCAGGATGGAGCAAGCTTGGCAGCAGCTCCTGTCCCTGGGATTGTTCCCCCAACTCAACACCGAGGTTCATTTTGGTGGCAGCTCTCTCTGTCCCCAGGTGCTAGAGGCCTACAAGCAAGGTCTGCGCCCAGCCATTGGCTACGAGCTCAACCCCTGGCTGCTGTGTCTGTCCAACTACCGGGCCTGGCAGGCTGGGTACCATGGGAAGGTTTCCTTTCTCAAGAAAGACCTGTGGAAGGTAACGACGGCCCAGGGGGTCTGGCAGTGCTTCCTAGGGCAGCTGGTTTTGCAGGCAGCAGCATGGCACGAAGAAGTCGTCTTTTGTGCTGTTGGCACACAGTGACCTTCAGAGAGATGACACGAAAGCTGGTATCAGGTAGCCAACACAGGACTGAAGAAAAGCCAATGCAGTGCTGGAGGCAGGTGCTTTGCAAGAGGGTGCTGCTTTCACATCTGGCTCCTGGTCACACCAGTACATCCCTGTCCCACATATTGTGGGCATCTCCTTCCTCCAAGGCTCTGAAGATCGGCCACAAGACATTGGGCCATTCCCTCCCTCTGTCTGTTGCTTCTTTTATCCCCCTTTTCCTTCTCTTTTAAGGTGAATCTTTCTGATTGCCACAATGTGATTGTGTTCCTGGCCCCCAGTGTGGTAAGTTGGTCCCTTGTGCTCTGACTTGTTGCAGGTGAGTTCAGGGAAAGAGAGATCACCAGAGACAGTGGCAAAGTCACTTCAGAAAACAAGGTCAAGTGAGCATCACTGTGAGCAAGCAGTTTGGTGCTCAGCACTGGGGAATTTAGAGTCTTGGAATAATTTTTGACTTTTCAGATCAAGTCCAACCACTCCCCCAGCATTGCCAGGTCCCCACTAACCCCTGTCCCTCATTCCACGCCTCCACAGCTTTGCAAGCCCTGCAGATACGGGTGTTCAACCACTGCCCTGGGCCAGACTTGGACAACCCTTGTGTAGCAGGCGTTGTTCCTCAGGGCCAACCTCAGCCTCCTCTGGCACAACCTGAGGCTCTTTGCTCTTGTCCTGTCACTTGTTCCATGGTCCTAGTCCCACAATGCTATTACTAGCCCTGTGTTTTGGAATGGTTTTTGGTTGATGTTTGAGACCAGTAGCCATATGGAGAAGCTGCCCTGTGGTTCCTGGAGGCACTGCCACTACAGGACCATTTTCTAAGGCCACCTGGCCCTGGCTGTCTTTCTGTCTTCCCAGAAACCTCCCCTAGCCACCAAGCTCCTGGCAGAACTTCCTGACGAAGCCCGGGTGGTAGCTGGACGCTTCCCATTCCCTTCCTGGACCCCCACTGTCACCCTTGGGCAGGGGTTGGAACAAGTGTGGGCCTATGACATGAAGAAGGTGCGGCGAGCAGCACAGAGCAGTGCTGAGAGGAGCCCAATCTAACAGCATCTCCAGCTTGTCTTCAGCTCAGGACAGCAGCAAGAGGGCTGCTTGACTGGGCTTTTTCCCAGGGACCTGCAGGGCTTCAGTTCTCCACAGAATGGGCAATTTGGGGGTGCCAAGGGAGAAGGAAAAAAAGAAGTCAGACCTAGAAATGCTAGAATTATCTCAGTATCCAAGGGCTGAATCTCCAGTGCCTTTCCATATGTTTGCTACTTTATTTCTAGTTAATTTTTCAAAATAAACATCTGGTTGGTTCTTCACTTGAGACTTTGGCTTTGCCTTTGGGACTCAGTGCTGCTGCTCCTACCCTTGAGCTTTGCTCCTCCATCCTTCTTGCTGGCAGCTCAGGAGGCCTGTTTGTCCAGCTCATCTTCTGCTGAAGGTCAGTTTGGCTCGGTTCACCTTATATAACATTCCCTTTCACACTTGAACTCAGGAAAAATCTCTTCCCACCTTAAAATAGTGCTGGTCTCATCTTTAGGATCTGAGAGGGCAGCGGAAGCAGAGCTGTCTCTTGGGTCTGACTGCAGGAATGGGAAACTGTCCCTGCAGGCCTGCAGTGAAACCTGCCTGGGAACCTGATCCCATGGTTTGCTCAGTAACAGCAGAATTCCCGCTGCCGAGGGCTCCGAGGACAGACGAGATGCAGTTGTGTCATTTTAGTGCTGTGAATTTGAGACTGAGCACACCCGTATGGTTTCCTTCACTGTGCCTCCCAACTCAGCCAGGGAATGATACTCACCCTGGCCAGTCCGCACCACAGAGAACTCCTTAATTTGAAATCTTTCCTATGGTGGCACCACTACCCAGAGCCAAGCTAGCAAGCTACAGGTCGTGGCTGACCACCCGCCTGGCTCTGGCCAGTGAGTGAGTACTGGCTGCCCCAGCACTGAGCACACGTGGCACCTCGCTGCCAGCAGCCTTCCTCAGACAGACCATCTCCTGCTTGTACCTGCAGCAGGGAAGCAACACCCTTAGTGCCCACACATCTGCAGGGATCTGTTTAATTGTTTGTGGCAGTTGCTGTGTGTTAAGGACATGCAGCAACAGGTAAAGCAGAGCAGACAGCACCGGTACTGAGTTGCACTGGGAGCTGAGCCCCAGCCCCCAGGAACTCACAAGCCAGTTCCTGAGAAAAAGGTGTTTGTCGGCTCTGCCAGAGAATGGGACCAGCAACAATCCTGTGAACCTGAAGTGAGCTCCGGGTCAGGCTGGCTAGGGGTTTACAGCAATTAGACCATTACCCTGCTCATTGTCCTGCTCATTCTCATCCTTCCTTCGTCTTTCAGCTGCAGGGTATGGCAGCCAAGGAGAGAGGAATGGGCTGCTGGAAGGTTACTGATTGTAGGCAACCCCTCTCTTAACCTCCTTGGAAGGGTGGGTGAGCACACAGGGAAAGGGATATGTGTCTGGGCAGGCAGAATCCTGCCTTCCCCATGGAACAAGGGCTGGTGGCAGCTGCCTCAGTGCTGGACTTGCTGCAGGACACTAGTTGTGCCTGGAGTGCTGTGGAAGTTAGTGGGAGGGCAACACCAATTCCATAGTGGGCACAGAGACATCACTAGCAGTAAGCCTGTGAAAGAAACTTGGAGTGCAAAGCAGAGAGTGTTTGAGGGGGGGATCTGACAATCTTACCTTACCAGATGCTTATCTATGTACTCCTGCAGCTCCAACACCTGCTCTTCTGCCACTGCTGCCCGCATCAGCAGCTGGCTTCTTTCCTGTTCCAGATCCTCCTGGAGAGGCACAGAAATGGGGAGACAATAGGCAGCTCTGAGATGCAACTGGCTTGGTCTCTCTGACAGATGAGGCTGGTCACTTCACTGAGCCCCAGCACAGAAGCAGCTGAAAATAGCTCAGGCAAAGGATTTTGATGGTGAGGGTACGGGTTTCTGCAGGCACTGCTGCTCTGGAGCATTATCTGGGCAGCCCAGGCAGCTGTCACTGGCCAGAGTGCAGGCAGAGGGTCACAGCCCGCTCCCCCCCAGACAGGCAACAACTCCCATCACCAGGGTCTTCACAGACAACTTGGGTGGCAGTTGCTGAGTTGGACACTTGGACACAGGTTTCACAGCTGCTGATGTATTGTGGCAAGGGGAAGTGACCTGCCCTTGTATATTAAAAACCATCTGTTTTTTGCAGCATCTGAGGTCATGCCCTGCATCATCACCTGATCTGATGTTTGACCCCAGCCCAGGACACAGGGCAGAGCCAGAATCAGGGCCTACTTCCAGCATGGTGCTCCACCTTCTCAGCCTTAGCATCACTCTGTTTAGATGTTTGCTCTGGTCACATGGAGCCAATGTGGGGCAATTCCCTCAATCCCTGTGAGCAGCAGAAGGCAGCACGTGGCCACTGGCTGGTAGCACGCCTATGGCCTTGTCTTGCACACCAAACTGAACCTCCTCTGGGTTCCCAAAGACCTTTTTCCTGCACACAGCAGTCAGCAGAGCAGGGAACCCAGCATTCAACCCTTCTTCCCACCACTGCCATCACTGCAAACCCTACCATACCCAAGCCCACTCCCAGCCAGCATGCCATGGACTCTGGGGTGCTATAGGGCAGCACTGTGAGCTGGGCTGTACCTGGGTGGTATGTGTGAACTCTTGGAGCTGCTTCCTCAGCTCTGCCCAGCCCTCTGCATCCAGCTGCCTACAAGGGAAAAGACAGATTTTGGTCATGGCCAGACACTCCAATCCAGCCCATCCGCAGATCACACATCTCTATTGAGGAGCTGCACACAGCTTGTGTCCATCCAACCATAAAACCCAATTCTCCTGATGCTTCAAAACATCTTCAGGGCATGTGGTGCCATCCCTATGCCTGAGGCCCTTTGCTGGCCTGGGACTCCCCACTGTGACTGTTGGATTTGCTCCAAGTTCCTATCAGAAGATGCCATGCAGGAAGAGTTCTTAACCTGACACTGAATTTGATGGGAACAGAGAGTGATCCATGCCAAATAGACACTTTTGATGTCCTGGGGCACAAATGTGCCCATTCTGGTCACCGAGCACAATAGGTGAGGTGGCCATGCCACCCAGCTGTGGAAAGTCTTCCTATTCTGTCCCAGTCTGAACAAGTAAAATACAGGTCACCTCATGTGTTTTCTAGGCTCCCATATCATAAAAGACTGAAAAATCCCACCTCTCCAAAGACAGGAGTTTCAACCGAATAATGGAGCAGAGGGGAAACCCATCACAAAAGGGCATGCCAGGAAGCCAGGGAGGTTTGAATATGGGGTTACCCACAGGTTACAGCTCAGCTTTCTCATTGGGAGGGAGGGGAAACAAGACAATCACAAAGTGGTGGTGTTTCACTTGCCTTTCTCAGGTTATGACACCCCAAAGCACTTAGGTGTCTGTTTAACTTGGGCTTCTAAAGAGATCAGGGGGACTACAAACATGATTAAACTAAACATGTGCCTAAGGGCTTTCTTGGCCCAAGGCCCAAATGACCAAGTCCGTTATCTGCTGGAAAGGCTACACTGAGATGCCAGCTGGCTTTTCTTCTCTGAGAAAGCCCTTTCAGCTCGCTTTCTCCCCATTTATGCCCATCTCTGTGCCACACAGCATAGAGAATTCAGATTTACAAATATCCCAAGAAGCAAACAGCACTTACTGATCAGGCGGCAGTGGCAAGGCAGAGGTTTCTTTCAGTCTTTTCTGAAGGCAAACGAAGATGGAATTCCCGTCAACATGAAATCGTTGCGACCTCACCACATACCCTGCTGCTCTGAGGTGGCAAAGTGGCTCCTGGCACCCTGATGACTCCCAGGGCCTCAGAAAGGCAGTGATGTGCACTGCGGTCTTTATGTTTAGGTCTCCTATCCTATTTTAAAGTACTTGCAGATCACAGTCCTAGGTTCTGCCCAGGCAGAACCATGGGAAGACATGCAGCAGACTGGGATGTTTCTGGCTGCAGTTCCCTGCTCAGTTTGCTATTCACGCTGAGGCAAAGGCACTCAAGAACAGAAAGCCTCATCTTATCTACTTACCTCTTCCTTCAGCACCGAGCAAGTCCTGCTAGCCTGGCAGCCCCCCCATAACACCTGCTACTACTCAGTCCTCTCAGAGCTCAGTGACCCTCATCTGTGGCACTGCCCAGCCTCCTGGATCTAACTGCAGCTTACCCCTACACAGCTATGAGGTGAAAACTTAGACATCCCGTTCCTTCCCACAAGGAGAGGGGAGCAAGCTGCCCTGGCCCATGTCACAGGCACAGCAAACCCTCAGGGAATGCTGAAGAGAGGGGCTGAACCTATCGCTCGTGAGGCTCTTCCCACTGGCCCCCAATTCCAGCACCTTCTGCACTTCATACAGCTGCATCTCCAGTTTTGCTTTAGCCTCCCGCAGCCGGTTTATCTCCCGGGTCATGTTTGTCAACAACTCTGGGTCTGTGATGGAGAAGTGGAGCTCAGCGGGGCCACAGTCCACAGCACTGCTACCCAAGGACTGCATCTGCTCTCTCTGAAGCCTGTAACACACCAGACGGGTTTTAGTCTCTGGCAGCTTTGGGTACAGACCATGGGCATTACAATGACATTGAGTATTTCTGCTTCTGGTACAGACACCATTTACTTGGGATCTGGTGGTTTGTGGCCACCAAGAGCAAATCCACCTGCAGAGGAGGAGTGGGAGAGCCCAGCAGCATGCATGATATTCCTGGGAGTGTTTCTGAGGGGAGCTTGTCCTCAAGCTATTTGTGGCTTTTATGCCACAAGAATTTCTGCTGCTTCCCACAACCCAAGCTGCTGAGATTGCTGTGGAGCAGAGCTGAGAGCACTGCAGGGACAGGCTGGGAGGCAGGAGTTATTTGTGGTACCTCTGCAGTTCCACATCATCCAATGTGGAATCTATTTCTCACTTTAAATTTTGCACAGAAGAAATGTATGGGCAAGGCAGCTCCAGGGTGGCCAGAACACCCTGACATATAGCTGGAGACACCCTGCTCTTGGCTTGTCAAGAGCAGGGAGACAAATAGGAGCTCCAAATCCTCTGCTGACACGCCATTTTCCACCCTCTGGGTGAGGGGTCTGGGTACCTCAGGGAACCTCTGCTTGGTCCTGAGCAATAAACCGGAAAGAGAGACAGCACAGACCCTGGCTTATCCTTACCCATAAGCAATCAGCAGGCTCTCATGCTTCTTTACCAAGTTCTTAATACGCTTCTTGTAGCCACGTGCTGCTGTAGCTAGCTGCTCTTCCCGAGACTTGTAGGAAGCCCTGATATCCTTCAGCATGCTGTCCACAAAGCGTTTCATGGCACCATGGTCAGCTGGAGCTTTGCTTGGCCCTGCCATGTTGCTGGATTTGCTGTCCATGTACTCCTTTAAACATGCAAGAGAACAAAATCGAGGTCATCAAGTCTTTTCCTAATGTGTATAACACAGAGAAGGCCCAGACTTATCTGTGCTAACAGCACAGAGAATAGGGCACCTCTCCCACTTTTGAAGAGCAGAAAAGACTAACTTCCACCACAGTCCTCTGAGACAGAGAAAGCACCTGTGCTGTACCAGTGACCCTCCTGTGGAAACACGAGCTGGCATCCCGAGCTACCACTTCGAGTCCTGTATTGTTTCCCCTGTGCCCCCTCTGCTAGTTGGAGATGCTTCAGCATTGCTCTTGTAGAGATGAAATTATTCTCAAGAGTAAATTTCCTTTGGTTAGTTTCCTGATCCACCATGCTGTGTTCTTTGGTACCAGCCTTCTACCAGTATGAAAGCTCTTGCCAAAATCTTACTGCTATCTAGGTGGGTAGAAGCAGATTTCTTCCCAGTCCCACTGCCAGCACAATCAGATTTCCATGACTGGAGCTGCCTGAAACACCTTGTGCCGAGTCCTAGCTATGACTGGTGAGCTCTACTCAGCATCAAAGGAGCGGGTCCCAGGCACTGGGGCCTGGCAGAAATCCTTATGGGGACAGCAACAGAGTCACCATAGAGGTGGTGACAAAACCAGCAGTGGCATCGCCTGGCTTGCTCAAGGAAGTTGTCAGGGCAATAGAGTTTAGAAGCCAACTGGAAGGCAGCCATAGTAAATAAGATCTTTCAATCCAAGCAGTCTGACCAAGGAATGGCCCATAAGAAACTCACAGACAGGAAAGCTGGGTGAGGAGCAGGGTTAGCATCTCCTCTCCCAGACTAAGCTGAGGATCTGGAGCCCCCTTCTAGCTGCCTGCCCTGCTCCACAGTCCCACAGGGAGGAAAAACAGCCTGTAAGGAGTGGGTGGCCAGCACTGAGAGACCTCCCCAGGGCTGGGGATACCTACCGCCACATCCTTGATGTACTGGGTGAGCCGGGAGCGATATTCCTCATTCAGCTCCTTCAGACGGAGCTGCAGCTGGGAGTTCTCAGCCTCCACCTCCTGGATCTGGTTCTGACAGCTAAGCAGCACCTGGGCACAGCAAACACGGGGCACTAAGAAGATTTCTAGGAGATAGGTGGCTTAATTTCCAGATATTCAGCCTACCAAGCTCTGGAAAGGATTTCACAAGAACCCTCTGGAAACATTTATTGTCTCTATTCTCCTACTACCTTCTGTCATCTGCAATCCCCTCTAGCCTGCCCTGATGACTTCACCATCTCTTTCTAAATATTGGTGAACACAATTCCTCCCACCACCAATGGCAAACAGCACTCTCCACCATGTGTCTCATGCCCCTAGAGAAGGAACCTGTGCAGGGAGGAGCACCTTGGTACAACCAACCCCCCTGAGATGTGTCCCAATAGCTTGATACAAGGATCCCATTCCCTGTGAGCTCCAGGAGAAGCACATGGTACCCTGAAAGCCTGTCCTTACCATTGACTGCTCTGTCAGCCTGTGCTGGGAGTCCCCAATCACCGTCTTTGCCTCCTGTAGCTGCTTCTCCATCGTGATCCTGGGCATATGGGAAGAAGGTGTGTTTATACCCAAACCCTTCTGTAGGTCCACTACAACCATGTGAAAAAAATCACTGTGGGATGACACAAATCACACCCTTGGTATGTGCTAACTGGTAGTCACACAGCTCTTGCAGACAACGGTGGATGTCCTCCCCAGCCAGAGGGTCTAGTTCTGCAGTGTCCCTTTGCTGGGACACCAACCCATCTCAGCCTGTCTGTGGAAGATCCACTGTGGGGTGCAGGGCTGGGTTCACCTCTGGGCTGTCACAGCTGCTGTGTGTGTGTCACACAGGGTAGATTTCAAAGGCCTGTTGGGCAACTAACCTCCACTGACTTTTCAGCAGTCAGTTAGGAGCTTTGAAAACATCAGCTTGTACTTCCAGGCCTCATTCTTTCCAAGGGAACTTCAGTACTTCCCCTGTCACACCTCACCTCCACCCTGGTCATAGGGCCAAATTCAGCTGCCTCAAGCTCTGTAAATGCAGAGCCAAACAGAAGGACACAACCTCCAACACTCACACTCTCTCTTCCAGCTTCTTCTGCTGTGAATTGTAGGTTTCCTTCAGTTTTTCAAGCTCTGCTTTTATGTGATCCTGGTTTCCAAGCAACTGAGAGACAAACAAAGAGGAAGATGAGAAGGTGGGCTGAGCTGAGAGAGATTTGAGAAGAAGTGAGGAGAGCCTCCAGCTAAGCAGTGGCATACTGGGGAAAGGACAGGCTCAACTGGGAGTGACCAGTGCTGTGGAACACAGCAGAAGCAGGGTCTGATCTGGAGACAGGGTGTGTGGTGGCTGCAAGCATGTTATTCTCCCAAAGGAAATTCTTGCACTGAGCATCAGATTCCCAGCAGGAGCTGGTGGGGGGAGCCCAAGCTGGTTTTGGAGGGGCTGCAGATGGGGAGGAGGCAGAAGCATCTCTATGCTCTCAGTTTTGGGTGCTTCATCACTCCAATCTTTCTTAAGTATGGACAAGAATTAAAAACATGTGTCATCTGTGCTTGTTGGATTTTAAACTCCTGGGCTGGTTTGCCCAGGGGCACAGACTGAGAGAACCACAGCTGCTTTCTCCCAGCTTTTGCATGCACAACTTCTGGGGTTATCCCAGTCATGTTTTTCAGTTGCACAGCTTAGAAAATATTCATCAAAATAAGGCATCAGCTCATCCACAAAATTCAAGTTAGCATGAGGAGAGGTGCCAGCCACAGCCAGAAAAAAAACAACCCTCTGCTTCTCCCAGGATGCAGCAGCAGGACCCCTGTCTCCCTGAGGAGAGAACTCACGTTTCTCTCCAGTTTTTGCTGCTGGTGTTCAGAAGCAACTGTGTCTTCTGGCTGGTTCTAGTAAGAGAAAGAAGGTTCCTGTTAGTTCCTTGTTTCCTGAGGAGCTGGCAACAGGGCAGAGAGGTCCTTACCTTCCCCTTCTGACACATCACTGCTCTCACTCTTTCCAGCTCGGCAGAGAGTTTATCGGCTGCAGCAGGGGGGTGGACGCTCCTGGTGTTTGCCAGGTTGAGCAGCTCTAGGCTGAGCTCTTCATTCTTCATGACCTGCCATGTCAAGAAAGAAGGAAAGAGTTCCTGAGCTTCCGTCTCTCTGTCTCTGCATGCTCGCTGCCTGTTCAGCAGACCTGCAGCAGTGTCCACAAGGCAGGCACTCATGTCTCCTCCTGAAAGCAACTTCGTTTCGAGTTTTATCTCCTATGCCCAAAGACATCAAAGAGTGTCTAATTTTCATGGAAATGTAAAGCATCATTGCTGGGCACCAGGATTATCCACATGTGACCTCACTCCCCCTAACATTCATTTGGATCCTGGAATGATCCAGCCCTGGGCACAGCTCTGCCACCACCTCTCCAACCTGACTTCTCTCCTCCCACTATCCCTGTCCCCTCAACCCATCTTTTCCCAGCTTTGAGCAGTGCTGGGCTCCATCATGCAAGGAGACAGGCCAAACGTCCCTCCGTCTTGGCTGATGGCACCAGCTAATCCCAGTTGTGTGTGACTGCACCCTCCAGCAGCAGCCAGCCCACAGCACCCACTGCGTAGGCAGCAGATTCCAAGTGATGCTGGTGTGAAGTGACACATCTCGGAAAGATAAAGAGGAGCTGAATGAGAGAGGCTCTTGTTACAGGTGATCTGGAAGGAACACTGGGGGAATTCATGTCTCACGGGAGGGTTTCTATGTAGATAACAAAGCTTTGATGGGGTTTATGACTGGGGACAAGCTTGAGTAATTGTTACCATGGCAGTGAATCGGGAGGATGGGAGGCAGAGGTCATCTGAGTCATCCGTGGAGAGAATAACTTATCAAAAGATAGCACAGGGTGGGCTGAGGGAGAGAGGAGAAGAGAAAAGAGGCTGACAAAGAGGTGAGATATACAGCTGTGAAAACTGACAGCTTTGCAGAGACAGGCTGCTTGTTCCCCAACCGAAAACTATCCATCTGCAGCTGTCAGCCCTGACAATTTGATCAGAGGGGGTCACACAAGCGCAGAAGTACCAGTTTGGCCAAGGAAAGAGGCAGCCCTGGCTTTGCCATGGCCTTCACTGCTCCCAAGCCTTGGCCCTACTCCAGGGAAAACCCCGGTCTGGAACCAGGTCGTGGCCATTTGGGTTCCTCCACTTTGTGCCGCCACCGCAGATGCTGCAGACAGCATAAACCTGCTGAACAAAAGAGGAGGAGGAAACAGAGAGGAGAGGAAAGGTCAGAGTCTTGAAAAGGAAGAATTTACAGCGAGTTAGAAAACAGGCACAAAGCGCCTGACTGGCATCTCCTGGAGGGCACTTCCCCCGGGACAGACGAGGCTGAGCTCGGCGCTGCCTTGCCCAGGACAGACGCAGGGATGTGTGAATCAGCTCTACAATAGAGACCGCGACAATTCAGAAGCTCTGACTGTTCCCGTACAAGGGACTGTGAATGAGCTCGCCGAGCTGCTTCTGCGCCCAGCAGCCATGACAACATATTGGCAAGGTCACAAGTAGCACTTGTAATTGGGAATGTGTAAAGGGTTCATTGTCTCCCTGAGAAGGGGAGGGAGCAGAACCGCAGGCTGCTGTTCCCATTTCCTTTGGGAAAGTCCACACTGGGAAAATAATGAGCAAGAGGCCCATGCTGCGATAAGTCTCAGCCTGCCAAGCTGGAGCCTCTTTTGCTTCAGGCTGGGATGGATGCTCAGTGCTCAGAGCCAAGAAACTGGGGTAAGCCCTGCAGCCTCCCAGTTACAACCTTTGGCTTCTGGACCCTGCACCTCCAATTCTCCAGGATGCTCTGCAGGTACATGACTGAATCCATGGGGTTTAATTTCCTGAAACATCCCCAGATCCACGTGAAAGCAGCGTGTTATTGCTGCTAACATGCTAAACGCATCCTTCAGAGACACCAGCCACCTGAAAATCCAGTTTTTGACAAACATCTTGCACCCCCTTGGGGACAAGAAGCAACCAAGCTTGCTAAACAGCAAGCAGTTCCGCAGTGCTTGTGCCTCTGCTGTGCTGGCAGCTGGCTGCATGTGCTCTGCCTCGTGCTCTGACAGGACAACGGCGTGGGTTCACACTCCTGCGAGCAGCTGAGCTTGCCTCCTCCTAAGAAATTTCCATTTCTCAGCTTGCAGCAGGCAAATGAGCTGCACAGGAGTCACTCACACACTTATTTGCAACAAGGTGATCATAATCTTGCAAACTTCTTCACTGGAGCTCTGCAGACAAATTCTCAAACCACCGGGACAGATCAGATGCTGTGGAAATCAGTGTGGCCAGCCCCAGCCCCACAGCTGGGAAAGATCTCCCCATCACAGCTCTGTGTGAGGCCAGCATGGACAACCAGGTAATTTGGCTGGACCAGCTAAACTATCTGCAGAGGATCAGAGGCCAGAGGGTATTGGTCATCTCATCCAATTTAGAAAGAGGGAGAAGTGGGAGTGAGGGAGAAACATGGAAGGGAGGAAGGTCTGTGGAAGTCACGATTCTTGACAAAGAAATGCACAAATCCGGGTTCAAAAGACTCTAGCTGATAGCTACTAAGCTGAGAGTCACTAGGAAATATCCCCTGTTCTAAAGAACAAGCAAACAAGCAGAACCTTGTGCACATCCAGTGGTTTTAGGAAAGTGCCAATATTACAAATATCCAGGCCCCCTCCCCGCCGCTGCCAGACGAAATCAGAGCAGCCACAATTAGTTCCCATGGGGACCATGCAGACAAAAAGAGAAGCAAAGTGTGTTGGCTTCCAAGAGAGACTTGTGACGTGTCCTCTGGCCAGCCCCACGGTGACCTCCTTGCTGCTACTCACTGTCCCTGGAAGCCCCGCTAGAAGATGACCACGGCACGAGAAAACCCCGAGCCCTGAAAACAAAACTGTGCCTGAGCTGTGCTGCTACTGCCAACAAACCTGCCTGAACCCAAGCTGTGACACAGATATGCAGCCCAAAGCGTCTGCAGCTCAGGTAACTGTCCAGGGCAGTCGGGAACTGTCTCACCTCCTGGTCCAGTTCTTTGCTGAGAGCCAGGTAATTGCTTTTCAGAATGATGTACTCATCTGCCAACTCCTTCCGGCTGCTCTCCAGAGTGTGCAGGCGGTCCTGTAATGCATCTCGCTCCCCAGTGACTTTCTTGCTCCAGAGCTCCAGCTCTAGCACGCGGTTCTCCAGGGCCAGTATCTGCCGAGGAGAGGCAGCAGAATTAGAATGTGACAGAGACCAGCAGCAATCACAGCGCATTTATTTGGCCAAGAAGTTCTGACATGCTGTGACTTAAAGAGTTTCATGAGAGTTTCATGCTGTCTGGGGTGTCAGAGAGGGAATCCATTGCTCTAGTGAAAGCCAGGAAAACACGCCAGGCAAAGCAGAGATGGGCGCATAATGATCTGCAGTTCTGGATAAAGGTATTGGCAGAGCTGAAACCAGCTAATGAAACCTTTTGGATACCATGTTTTTCAGTTCAAAGCTCTCTGTCTCATACTGCTCCTTCATTTTGTTTGTCTCGATCTGGATATCAACGAGGTCTTTAGAAATCTAGGAAAGAGAAAGGACATTGCAAAGGCCATGGACTGATTCAGAAGCCAATGTACTGTTGCAAAGGTTGTGCCAGAGCGTTTGAGCACAACACCCCAAACCCAACAAACACCCCAATATTTCCCACCAATCCACCAGGAAGTTCTAGTGGCCTCATAAGGCTCAGTTCTCTCCAGCTCCCCAAAAATTCATTTACCTTCAGTTTTGTCTCCTCACTGAAGACCATTTGGGCTGGCAGATGTGCTCTGGCGCCAACCATCTTCTCCAGAGTCTCCTGACGGTCTCCAAGCTGATCCAGTCTCTTGCTCCTGTCCTGCAACTGCACCTACAGCCACAGGAGAGCTTGAGCAGTTGGTGCCAGCCAGTCAAGCCCCCCTCTGCCCCACCACAGCACTTGTGGAAGAGCAGGGCGGATCCAGCTTCGTGTGTGCTCTGTCAGGGGACTTACATTCTCATTCTCTGCAACATGTCCCAAATCCATGTGCTCGGGGGCCAGGATGTCCGCAGGAGATCAGGCAGGCAGTAACTGAAGAGCCAAGGAAGGCTCTAAGGATCACTACAGTAACGACTTTCCCCTCAGGGTCCCACACCAGGACGGTTGCCATCAACTTTGGTTACTAGAGGGTGCGGCCTTGATTTTAAGGTGGAGCAATCTATTAGAGTCACCTCAGGAGCTGTTAGAGGAGAAGAAAAATGATTATCAGGACTTTTCCACATGCATAAATGTGCTCAGCAGACCCTGCCGTTAAGCCATACTGCCAGCTAGGAGGTACCACTCTGTTTATAATATGAACTGTTCCCAAAACCTGGCTGTAGGGATGGCTCCTATATCTACTGCAGGGATCTTTACAGAATTTAAGGTCTGATTAACCCATTAATTGATTCTTTAAGCCAACCATTTTCTCCAAGATGACGCTTTCACGTCCAACAGGTTACTTCCAGGCAATTTCCCCTTGATCTCTACTGTTCCTGTATCTCCTGTGTCATTGAGCCATCCAGAGGTATCAGGATCTTTGAGTTCTGTCCAAGCTACAGCTGAAAGGACCTTCTCCAATCTATCATAGAGTTGTTTTCGTTGGAAAACACCTTTATGCTTGTATCCAGCTCTGGGTAAAACAAATTCCAGTTCTCAACCTCCTTGTTTCAGGCTGATATTCACTGCTATTTCTGTACAGTGGGTGAGTTTAGGTAAGAACTTTTCTCTTAGGGAAGAGAAGTTTTGACAATGTAACATTAAAAAAGTCCATAGCCCTGAATAACTCCTTGGGAGCTGTCAGAGCTAGGAGGATGAAAGAGGAAGGGGGACCATTCTGTAGAAGCTCAGTGCCAGGTAGCATCTACCCCAGCTCCTTGCCTCATTCAGGCTCTCTGAGAAGCACCCATAGGCCCTTGTCATGGAATTCACAGATGGCCATGGAACTGAGACCCAGGGGCTGAGCTTTTTCAGGGCTAAGGGGTAGGAGAAGCCAGTGAAACATGCAATTATATCTTCTTTTCCTGCAAAAGTACTTGACAGACCTAAAGTAATTTTATTAAGGTAATGAAAGTGCTGATGAGCATTCACAGCCCCTTCACACCCACTGCTGAAAGCCAAATTTGCATGCCGCCCACAGCACTGGGGGCTCACAAGTCTCCGGCAGGTGCTCTGGCACATGAAGCAGCCAAGCCACAGCTCCCCTCCCTGGGCAAATGCCATCTCCACTGGCTTTAGGCTCCAACAAGCTCTCCAGGACAGATGTTTGCAGCCCACAGTGGCCCAGGGACACATGTGGGCCAGGTCACGCCGCTGCCCTGGACAGCCCTGGCTCTGGCAGCCCCCGAGACACGCAAATCATGCAGGTGAACACCTGGCCCCAGGGTGCTGACAGAACTAGGTGCTCCCTGAACCATGGAGATGCCCCTTCACCTGGCACACAGCAGCTCAAAGCAGTCTTTGTGACAGGGGCAGCTAGTGATAGGCAGAAATTCCTCCCCGTAAGGGTGCTGAGGCACTGGAACAGGTTGCCCAGGGGGGTTGTGACTGTTCTATCCCTGGCAGTGTTCAAGATCAGGTTGGATGGGGCTCCCGTGAAAGGTGAAGGGTGTTGCTGCCCATGGCATGGGGTTGCACTGGATGGGCTTTAAGATCGTGCGGGGAGTCACTGGGAATCACATTAGGACCCGCGTGACACCGCGGCGCTTCTGCATGCGGGCGGGGTGATGGTGGCGCCCCCTGGCGGGAGGAGGCCGCGCGGAGCCCGATCCAGCCGATCCAGTCCCGCAGCCCTTTATCCCGCAGAACCCACGGCCCGACCCCTATCTCCGGGAAAGTCCTCTTTGTTTGCTCCCGTAGCCCGTTACATATTTGCAGGCTGCAGGGAGATCTCTAGCTGCACAGCCCAGTGGTCCCTGCCTTCACCCTGCAGCAGAGGCTCCTGCAGCACCTGGCCTATGCTCCGTCCATGGTCTGACGGGTCCAGCTCTGCTCTGGGCTGGACCTCCATCCAGGCGGGTGCATGACCTGCTCTCACCACCACACCACTGGTTGCCCAGACCAGGCTGCTTCCACCAGCACGTATTGATGGGACAGGCTCTCCCACCGTTCCCTGTCCCCTGCATCTCCCACTCCCCGCTCCTAACAACCCCCCTTTCCCCTCAAAACTCAATGTCTGGGAACTTCCCTGCCTGTGCCTCCACTGACAGCCCTGGCCACTCTGAGTCATGGCTCAGAGATGTCCTCCCCTGCCCAGTCCAACCAGCCTGGCTGGACTGGTGGTGGTGATGTGGTTCCACGTGGCCACGGAGGCCACCAGCATCACAGTTTGTGTCCCTGAGTCACCAGCGCTTGGCCACCCTTTCTAGTTCCCCACAGGAGCCAGCTGTGGCTGCAGCAGGGTGTGAGCTGACTCACAGGGATGCCAGGGCAGACCTTTGCCAGCAGCTGCCACATTTCACCACCTCTGCCAAGACCCCATGTCCACATATGTGGGGCTTTTTGAGGGACAAATGCTGCAGCACACCAGGGTGACCAGAAACAGACAGACAGCAAGCACCGGGCAAAGCCACTCTCTGCCTGAAGGGTCCCCCCAGGTGTCCCCAAGAGCTCTGGGGTCTTGGTGTCATCCATCCCAGCTGTCCTGGGTGGCAGCATCAGCACCTACTCATTTTTCATTTGGGATGAGGAGTGGAAGTGTCCATCACCTGGGCATCACACAGTGCTCTTCTCTGGAGAAGGACAGGATTTGCCAAAAGTACTTCCTAGCTCAGGTCTGACCCCACTGTCTGTGCCACAGCCCCTGGGGCTCAAACTGGGCTGGTTCTGTCCCTACTGGTACTCAGTGCTGGTGCCAGGACACTTGCCCTGGGTTAGTGTGGTGGACCAGGAAGTTCCTAGGGCTCCACTAGCCCCACTGCTCAGCCATATCTGTCCCTAGTTCTGGGGACATAACAGGGAGCCAGGGAGTGCTGGTGGCATTTACCCACGTGATATGACAGCAGGGAGATCCCTGGGTAGGGACCTGCCAGCTGCTGGGGAAGGTCATGATCCTGTAGAGTTTAAATAGGTTTTAACACTTTTTTTTGTGTAACGATTTTGCTGCTTTACAGCCTTCTCCATGGCAACCAGGTGGGGTGGCCTAGACTTTGGTCCCCACTGAGGAGATTAGCAGCCAGAACTGAAATGGTGGGGGGATCGGCTGGTGGGGGAAGTCCATTCAAGCTGGCCAGGGCCACAGAGGGAGAAGGACATCCAAGCAGGGACACAAAATGAGGTCCCTGCGGTGGCTGCAGTCCCCTGGTATGTGATGCTGGAGGGACCAACCACAGGCTCTGAGCATCCTACATGGGATTCACATGGAGAAGATGCCCTCAAGGAGGTTCAAAGTTGGGGACAGGTCTAACTCCTCTGTGCACCACAAACATGTAGGAAAGGGATTTGCTTCTTTACCCTTTTTATTTCTCCTCCACAGCCCATTTGGTATTTTCCCTGAGAGAAGACTGCTGGAGGCAGGGACAAACCCACTCCTGGCCACAGGCAGGGCTTGTTTAACCTTCCCAGAGAGGTTTTGTGGGTTTTGGCTGTCTGGCCCCTGCTGGTTCAGCTCTTTCTGGCTTCCCCATTGATTGCTCCTTGTGTCAATATGTGCTCAGTGCCTATTAGTGGGTGCGTGTATCTCCATCGCTCATTTCTTCTTTCTGATCTATAATTTCCCAGAAGAGAGAATTAAAAATAGAGGGGGAGGAGAGCACCAAGCAGGGCCAAAAGGAAAGTAAGAAACCAGAGCCTGGGGAAAATCTGGGCTGCACTTCCTTCCAATACTTCTTCTCAAAGCATGGTCCTGCTTAGGCCAGTGCTTAGAACTGCCCAGGTTCAGTGGTGAAGAGCTGAGTTGTGTCCTGCAGAGCTGGGGGAGATGCCAAGTTCCCCCATGGCATGAAGTTGGTGGTGGAGAGCATCCCTGCTCCATCTCTTCCTTGGGGACCAGCATGGAGGGGAGCCAAGGTCAGAGAAATCTTCAGCACTGGTGGGAGATGCCCATTCCTAGAGTTACAGCCCCACCCTGGTGCATCTTCAAGAGGACTAGGGCTACCAGGTCACCAGGAAGGGCTGGCCATGGCTCTTCCATCCAGCAGCCACTGGGCAACAGGGCACCTCTCACTGGGGCAGAAGTGGCTTTTTATTTATTATTTCCTTTCCTGGAAACTGGTAAAAGATTCTGCAGAAGCTATGTTGGACACTGGTGGGGAAATGACCTGGGACACAGAACAAGGTCACCAGCCTCTCTGTGGTGGTTTTGATAAGCTCTTGGGCAGAAAGCGTGATCCACCAGCCCCAGAGCATCATCCACCCTCATCTCACCACGTGTGGTGCTGGTAGAGGAGCCAGGGGACCCTCACAACCAGTCCTTCCCTGGTGGGACCTGGGCTTTTCTCTCTGCTTGGCACAAAAGCCCTTTGCCAGCAGCGTGTGGTGCTGCCAGCATCATCTCCACCCACAAGGCAGATATACCCACAGGAGGAGGAGGCAGGATCAGCCCTGAGGCTGCTGGTGCCACATGGAGATTGTTTTTTTCCCCATTTTTGAACAGATTTCCCACTTACGTCACCACAAAACGGGAGGAGGGGGGCAGCCCATCTCCTGTTAAAGGTAATCCCACAGCTCTACCCCCTGGGACTCTGTGGATGCTGCAACCCCCAGGAAGCGTTTTCGGGGTCCTGATGCAGCAAGAGCACCAGAGCTCACTCCAGAGAGCAGCGAGCAGCCCACCCTTGGTGATGCTGGCCCTGGCTACCCTGCCTGAGGGGTCAGCCTGTGTCCCGCCCCAGCAGCGGTGGGGTTAAGCCTGGCCGGGCAGGCGGCTGGCCGGGCGTCAAGGTGGTTGCTCCATCCATCGCTGCACAGTCCGCGGGACAGGGGAGCTCAAGGGAGCGAGAGCACTGCCCTGCCTGACACCATGAGCGCAGGCAAAGGTAGGGCTGGGGATCCCCCGGATACGGGACAGATGGGGGGCTGCAGGGGGGGTCTCTCAAACTCAGATAGGGCTTAGTGTTCCAGCTACCCTTTGCTTTTCTCCCCCCTCCACTGCTAGTAGGATGTTTCAGGAACTCCTGGGGTGCTCCCAGGAATGTTGGGCAGAGCCTAAACTTGGCCAGGGGCTGCGTGGTTGGGCAGGGGTCACAGCCTCGGGACATCTTAGCTCCAAGTTAACTGCGGCCGGGGGGGAGGGGCTGAGGAGGAAGGAGGAGAAGGGATGGGGCACCTGTTATCATGGAGGGGAGAAGGGGTTACTACAATACAAAATAGAATTTTGAGGATCCACACTGATCTGTGAACCTGGGGCCAGGATTGTCCCCCGCCCCGCCAGCCCTCACCCCTGAAGGCATCAACAGCAGGGGTCCCATGTCCCTATGTTGATGCTGTACCCCCTTTCTTCCACAACCCACAGTGGACATCACCCTCCTGCTTACCCTGGCCCTCGTGCTGGCCACCACCTCCCAGCCACCTGGGAAGGACATCCCAAAGGACCAGGGGGATACAGAAGCCCTCCGATGCCCCAGCCTGTGTGCCTGTAGCTTGGACGACTACAGTGAGGAGCTCAACGTCTTCTGCAGCTCCCGCAACCTGACACACCTGCCTGAGGACATGCCCCCCAACGCCAAAGCCCTTTGGCTGGATGGCAACAACTTCACCCTGCTGCCAGCTGCTACCTTCAGGAATCTCTCTGCCCTGGACTTCCTGGACCTCCAAAGCAGCCAGCTGGTGGCCGTGGAGCAGCATGCCTTCCATGGGCTGCGGAACCTCTACCACCTCCACCTTGAACGCAACCGCCTCAAGCACTTGGCTCCCCACACTTTCCTGCACACCCAGAACCTCGTCTCCCTCAGCCTCAACAACAACCACTTCAGTAAAGTGGAGGAAGGGCTGTTTGCCGGGCTCTCCAACCTCTGGTACCTGAACCTGGGCTGGAACTCGTTGGTGGTGTTGCCTGACAAGATCTTCCATGACTTGCCCAACTTGAGGGAGCTGATCTTGGCTGGGAACAAGCTCCCCTACCTCCAGCACCAGCTCTTCTGCAGCCTTACTGAACTGAAGGAGCTGGACCTGAGTGGGAATGCACTCAAGGGCATCAAGATCAACATCTTTGTCAAGCTGCAGAAGCTGCAGAAGCTCTATCTGAACCACAACCAGATCAACGCCATCGCTCCCCGTGCCTTCATGGGCATGAAGTCCCTGCGGTGGCTGGATCTCTCGCACAACCGACTGGTTTCGCTGTTTGAGGACACATTTCTGGGCCTCCTGAGCCTGCATGTCCTGCGCTTGTCCACCAACTCCATCACAAACCTGAGGCCCAGGACTTTCAAAGATCTGCAATTCCTGGAAGAACTGCAGCTGGGGCACAATAGGATCCGGAATCTGGCAGAAAGGACCTTTGATGGGCTGGGCCAGCTGGAGGTCCTCAGCCTCAATAACAACCAGCTGCAGGACATAAGGGTTGGGGCCTTCCTGGGGCTGTACAACGTGGCAGTGATGCACTTGTCTGCAAACTGCCTCAAGGTCCTCCCTGACTATGTCTTCAAGGGGGTCACCAAGTTGCACAGCCTCCACCTGGAGCACAGCTGCCTCAGCAGGATCCGGGCCAACACCTTCTCCAGCCTCTCCAGCCTGCGGCGGCTCTTCTTACAGCACAACACCATCTCCATCATTGAAGATCAAAGCTTCAGTGAACTGCATGAGCTCCTGGAGCTTGACCTGAAGCATAACAAACTGAGCCACCTCTCACCCCAGATCTTTGTGGGTCTGAGCAACCTTGAGTACCTCTTCCTCTCCTCCAACCAGATCCTGGAGATCTCCAAGGACACTTTCAGCCCGCTTCGGAGACTCTTCTGGCTTGACCTCTCCCATAACCAGCTGGAAATACTGGACAACATGGTCATTTCCCCCCTGGCCAACCTGCGGTACCTCAGCTTGAGGAATAACTCACTGGAGACCTTCTCGGTGGGCTTCCTGTGCCCCTCCTTCACCCTGGAGCAGCTGTGGCTGGGGGGCAACAACTGGCACTGCAACTGCTCCCTGAAGGGCTTGCGGGACTTCTCCCTGCAGCACCCTGTGGTAGTTCCACGCTTTGTGCAGTCTGTGGCCGAGGGGGATGATGCTCACTTCCCCATCTACACCTACAACAACCTCACCTGTCTCCATCCCCCAGCCATGGCAGGCCTGGACCTCCGCGACACCACTGAGGACAACTTTGCTCACTGCTGAGGAGCAATGGCCCCCCCTCCCAGGGGAACTTGTTGCTCTTCAGTTACCAGCCACCGCCTTGGCCCTGTCCCAGGTTACCCAGGGCAACGGCAGGAGCTCTGGCTCCACAGCCACCCCAGATGAGCCCCGGTGGTTTGGCACCATCTCCAGTTGCCCACCCTGGAGCTGCCACAGCAAGGAGAGCCATGCCTGGCCAATGCTGGGTGTGCAACCGGCTTCCCAAGCCTCAAACTGAAATATCAGTCCTTGGGATATTTAAACAGTGGCCTGAGGTCCACGTGGTCATCTCCCAGCTCCCATCGGGAGCACAAGCGCCTCTGAGCCCCTGGGATGGGGGGAAGCTGCACCCCCAGCCTGAGTCCTCCCCACAGCAAGGAACATTCCTTGCACTAGCAGGTGTGGGCGAGTGCAGGAAGCTGCTCACAACACTCACCTGATAAATCGTAGCAGACAAATAAACCTTTGGAGCTATCGCAACCCATCCTGTGAGAATGTTTTTTCTGAAGCACGTGCTGCACACAGCCCGGGTTTCTTATTGGAGGCCCTTGGGGTCTGCAGATGCAGAGTGAGGGCTGCTGCAGGAGTCTGCAGCCAGTGGGCAGGTGGCATGGGCCCAGGAAGGGAGCAAGCAAGGTGCTCGACCATCCTGCAGGCACCAGTAGCCTAGTCAGGCTCAAGTGCCGCCACCTCGCTCTCCAGAGGCCAGAAAAGTGACCAAAGGTCAGACAAAATTTTCCTGGAAACTTGCACATGGTAGGGAAAAGCCTGGTTGGGTGAGAGTCCTTGCGGTGGGTGCAGAGGCAGCAGGGACAAATGCTCCTCTGGCTCTACTCCAAACAATGGTTGCCAATTATAATCCAGTTTGGTTAGCAGAAATCTGAGACTTCTCCCCCACTGCCACACAATGGCACTGCAAGGGTGAGTTCTGAGCACAGAGACAGCACAGAGGCAGGAGGGAGCTAGGCTGCAAGGACACTTGAGTTTGTTTTACCAGCTTAACTCACCCTGCAAGAGGGCAGGTCCCAGAGGACCAGTAGCTCTGGGGCCACAAGTCCAAGAGAACAGGGCTCTTGGAGCAATGAAGCAGGAACCACCTGGGCATATGGATGAGAGTTCCATGAGTGGAGAAGAGCCCAGGCAAAGCACCCCCACACAGGACTGCCCAAGGCCAGCTTTCAGCAAGGCAGGGCACTGGTTGAATCCGGAAGGAGGAAAAGATTTGTTTAAACTCCAGCAAGGAAACTGGAGAAATTTTCCGTAGGAAATACGGAGGCATGTGTGAAGTACCCGAGCACAAAGGCTCACGGCTGTGACAGCGCCCGAGACTGCGCAAACACTCAAGCTGCAGACTTGGATTTTTAAGAAAAGTGTTTACTGCTTGAAAACTCTGAAAAGATTCCTGAGTCACAATAAGCCCCAGCAGACCAAACAGGCCTTGTCTCAGCATGACCTTGGCCAGCTGGTAGATCTCTGGAAGACTTCATCTCCTGCAAAATGCACACATGGCCCCCACCAGTAGATCCCAGAGGGCAGCCTGGCTTCGGCACTTCCAGCACGAGCTCACCAGTCCCAAGCAAATAGCGGCTCATCACACATGGGAAGCAGGAGGTGAAGGCAGCAGCCCATGGAGCCATGATCCAGGTGATCAGTGCCATTTGGGTTCATGGAGGGAAGAGCTGTTGATTCCATTTGCAGCAGGAGCTGCGTGAAACAATCAGCTGAATGTGACACCACAGACATGAGCCAGAGCTCCCTGAGCCCCTGCACAATGGTTTGCAGGGGATGAAAGTGCAGGAACGATGGCACTGCCTGGGCCAAGCACAACCACAGTGAGAAGGCAAGAAGCTGTGCAGGCAGGAGCACTTGTGCTGAGGCTTTTTTGATCTGGGGTGATGGAGCAGTACTTCCCTTTCTAGATCATCATGAGCATTGCTGAAACTGTGCTCTCCCTCACCTTTAACTCCAACAGTTCTATGGTTGAACAGCTTTTGGATTGCTGCTAGGGGTGAGCCAGCCCAGGGGCTCAGCCAGCAAGAGTCCAGTTTCACAGCTCCTCAGGAGCTCTGCTGTGATGTCCCATCCAAGATCTGCTGGGCAATGTGAGCCAGAGCAGGGAAGGCTGCACTCTTAGGAAACTCCTGGATGAAGTCTCTGCCTTCTTCCAAGCTCTGGCTGAGCTGAGGGTCCAGGGGAACAGAGCCTGTGGGATGGGAGCAATGGGAAGTGACTGCTTGCTCAGTGTAGTCAGGAGATGCGGGAGGGTCATAAGCCATAGTGTGCTGCTGACCATCATTGTCGGGAAGGCCAGTGCCCACTCTAGCCATTTGTATAGCAGGGAAGCAAAACAAGATCCACATCTTGCTTGTCTGCTCACTGGGACAGGAGTCCAAACCCCTGCCGTGTGATACTGCATCTCTCTGCAGACATTACCTTAACCACTCACCAAGAAAGGGAACCCCAGCGTGCTTGGCCAGCTCCTCACCTCCCCCTTTGGAAAAGATGTTTGTGCACTCCTGAAGGAAGAAGTGCAAAAGCCAAGAGTCACAAATCCCAGAGCCTTGCACAAGTGAGCAGGGACAGCTGCCCTTCAGCCCCTGCCCTCCCCCAGCTCTGTTAGGAAACCAGAGCCAGTGACTTCTTCCAAAGCTGATACAAGGCACTTGGCAACTTCACATCTCCTCATACAATCCTTGTGGCATGTACCCATTTTCCACCCAAGGTGCTGCATCCTACAACACCCCATCCTGAACAAGGAGCTACTGTAGCCCAGAGGTAACAAACTTACTGAGCAGTGTGGACAGACAAAGCTGCTCATGTTCTCCACAATGCCAAGAACCCGCAGACCCAACTTCTTGCAGAACGTCAGTTCTCGCCTCACATCTCCAACAGACACAGCCTGCAGGAGAGAGCAGCAGAGCTGGATGTGTCTGTCCAAGAACCACTGCAGGTCTGAACAGGCAGATGGATAGAACAAGCAGCCACGTACAGGCCTGTGTACAAACACACACACGGGATGTGCATTTCTCCCCCCAAACCATGCCTAGGGCAGAAGCCTTCCAGGAACTCCAGTTCAGCCCCAGCCAGCTGCCCTAACCTGGGGTGTCGTGACCAGGATTGCTCCAAGTGGCTTGTAGGGCCGCAAAGCCTCCACTGTGGAGATGTGCTCATCAGATGTGCCTGGTGGAGTGTCCACAATAAGGAAGTCCAGGTCCCCCCAGGCCACGTCAGCAATAAATTGTTTGATCAAAGCTAAGAAAATAAGAGACGTATTAAAAAAAACCCAAACCAAACAACCCACAGGTTTCAGCAAGTCCCCTGGGAACCATGCACCAGGGGGCTCCCTGGGTGACAAGGGCCCAGGGAGTGAGGGCATGGCTGCTTCATCAGAGTCATCTGAACCCACTTCTGCAGACCAGGAGCCCTGTTCCTCCAAGGAACGACCCACTCAGAATAGTGGCCAGCAGCAGCAACAGAGGGGTCACAGAAGGTTCTGAGCAACAGCAAACCCCGACTATACCATTTTTTTTGGGTCCTCTCCACACCACAGCATCATCTGGCTTTTCTAGCAGGAAGCCAATGGACATGAGGGAGATGCTTTTGCCTTGATCCACAAAGACAGGAACCCAACCGTTGTCACACTGGTGCACAGCGTTGTCCTGCATGCTGAACATGCGGGGTATGCTGGGACCACATAGGTCCACATCCAGGATCCCCACCTGCGGGCAAGGAGGCAGAGCCCTTCAGATGGGGCTAAGCATAGCGGCAGCCCCCAGCCACCCTCCTGCCCCACGCCAGGGGAAGCAGCATCTGCATTTCAGATAAAATCCTTCAGAGAAGGGGCTATAGAGCTCAGTTTGAAACGCATTCCCCAAGAACTGCTTTAAAGCCAGGTGCCCTCCTGGAGTCCTGTCCTCTGAGGAGCATCAACTGGGTATTGTTCAAGCACCTTGGGGAGATCTTCATGCCAAATATCTTGGGCTCAGAGTGGCACTGGCTTGACAGAGCCTTTAAGAAGTTGCCAGAGAATTCAGCCCGTCTCCTGTCCACACAGTTCCCTTTCACCCAGCTGTGACATTGTCATTCAGGTCATACACTATATCCCACAAAGGGTAAGGGTGTTACACCACAAACCAGCAGTCATTTCTCAGCACCTCAGTTTCCAAACTAACAGCCAATCTTCCGGGATTTTAGTCTCTTGGATGAAGGACATGAACTGCAGATCCCTGCGCTAGATCTAGCAAATAGGCAACAGAACCACTTGAACTACTTGAATCCATACACTGCTCACACAGGACATAAAAGAACAAAATCTAGCCTGGCTGGAGGTCAGGAAGGAACAGACAGAGCTCAGCATCCTGCAGACCCTCACTCACCTTCTTTCCCGAGTGATGCAGCGAAAGAGCCAGCTCAGTGGAGATGGTGCTTTTCCCCACACCACCCTTTCCAGAGAGCACCAGGATGACATGCTGCACACCAGCCAGGTTGTTTCTCTCTGTGAAGAGTAATAATGAGGCACCGGAGTCTTTTGACTGAGAGAGAAGCACCTGCCCAGTCAGCACAGAGCCATAGGTCTCTGCTGAGGGTGATGGTGGGTGCCACTGCTTCAAGAGGGGTTTAAACGTAACGGCAAGGAGGGGTGGATCTGCTAAGGGGCTTCTGCCATCAGGAAAGGAAACTCTGGCAGGGAACGGGCTAGGGGGAAGCAAACGCTTCATTCCGGTGACCTCAGGGGCCTCAGGCATGAAAACACCCGCAGGCGCCCATCACGCTGCTCCTGCGCCAGGCCCGGTCCGGGAGGTCGGCGGTGAGCTCAGGCCCTTGGCGTTTCCTCCCGCCGTCACCACCGGCCCTGACTCACCGCGCCAGGCCTGGCCCGGCCCCGCTCCGCTCCGGCATCACAGCGGCCCCAGGAGCGACACGGGTGGCATGGAACCGGCCCACAGCATGGCGGAGCTCATCCGCTCCTGTACCGACGGTAACGGGGGACGGGAGGGAGATGGGGGTGGGGCGGTCATGTTGGAACACGATACGCAGCCCCGCAGTGAGGTTCGCTTGGGACATCGGCCAGGGGCATCGGCGTCCAGGCTCGGCCCTGCGACTGCGGCGCGGTGTAACGAAGCTGCGCTCACCAAGAGCCTGGGTCAAACCCGGCCACTGCAGAGCTGCCCGGGACTCCCAACCCACGTGGTGAAACAGAGCCCCCCCCCAGTCCCGGTCACCCTGGTCTCAGCCCCGTCCTGGGACTCCCCCGATCTCATCTCATCCCGGCTCACCCCCCTCCGCCGCCTCCTCCATGCTGGTAGCCGGCAACCCCCGCTTCCGCCTTCCGCCGAGTTAAAGCCCCGCCCTCCCGGACTGGCAGGCGCTGTGGCCAATCGCCAGCTGCGTGCTCGCCGGGAACTCGCGCAGCCAATCCCTCACCCCCGGCCACGCCCCTACGCCAGCCAATAGAGTGAGTGTTTTCCAGCCGCTATCCGAGCTCGCCCTCTGCAGTAGCCGCCCAATAGTGCTGCTCCCCCAGGATTGACGCGCGGCGCAGTCAAAGGAGATGGGCTTCCCTCAGGCATCGCCTCCTCCAGCTGTGAGCGACGGGGCGCTCAGCCAATGGGAAGGGGCGCTGCGCAAACGCAGCCAATGGGCGCCCAGGGAGCGGTGCCGAGAAAGGATTGTTTATGTCCCGGGAGGGTAAAGTAGGTCAGAGCTGCGCGGGGCCAGGGCACGCCAGGCCGGGCCGGGCAGGACAGGGCAGGGCAGGGCAGGTGGGCCAGGGCCGGGGTAAGGGCCAGCGCGGGTGCGGGGAAGGAAGACGAGGATGACGACGCCGAGGCCTGCTTTGTTGGGTCCGTGCGGTGCGGCCTAAGCGCAGCCCAGGTGCGGCAGCCTGGCGTGGCCTGGTTTGGCTTGGCCCTGCCCAGCCGTGCCGCAGCTGCGCGTCAGAGGAGGTGCCGGAGGGGCCGGGCCGATGATTTCCCACCATTCTCTCCCTTCGGTGGAGCGGCGCCACCCGCGGTTGGGGCCTCCGGGAAGGCCGTGGGAGGGGGCGGGTGCCCCAGTATGGGGTAGAGGGCAAGAGGAGGCCGGTGCGGTGTGGCCCTACGCGGGGTCTGCAGACTTTCCGTGTCAGAGCCGCTAAAGGCTCCTGCAGCCCCGGGCGCAGGACTGATTCTGTCCTCTGTGCCGCATCCTGAGCTGGGCCACGCGCCCCACCTCGCCGTAACTCCTAGTCTGGACGGACCGTAACTTGCTCTGCTGTGCTGTCGCTCCCCCCAGCTTATCTCTCTCGGAACAGCATGGCGCGGCGCCCGCGGAGCAGCAGGGCTTGGCATTTCGTCCTGAGCGGGATGCGGCGCGAGGTGGACACCCGGGCCGTCGCCTTGGCCACCAGCACACGCGGCTGGGGCTACGACTCGGACGGGCAGGTAGGTTGGCGCTCAGTAGGCTCCCAGGGGTATCCTCTCCCTGGTCCACGTAACTAAAGAACTGCTTCAGCAGACAGAAACAGCCAGCATTGGAAACAACTTAGTAAAATACAGAGGCCGTATAACTAGTCTCCGCCAGGCTCTGTTTTAAGTGGTGATTTAAATAGGTGTTTAAACTGGATCACGTTTCCAGTCTGGCTTGCTGGACAGCTGGTGGAGGGAGTGGATCTACTTCAGAGTGAAGTTACACAGTGGTGAGGATGTGAGGAACTACTCTAGGAGCTTCAGAGCTCAGTTAGAGCCTTCTGAGGGCACTGCTGGAGTATGTTGTCCAAACTCAGACCTGGTGCTTTTGGAAAAAGAGTAATTTCTCTGCAGTCAGAGCAGTTTTGTGTAATGTGGGCTGATGAAAGACAGAAATCCAGCTTTTGAGTGTGCAGGCTAAACAAGAAGGGGTGGGCAGCACATCAGGAAGCCAAGTCATTTCCAGTCCCACTGTCTTACACAGCTACAAGAAAATGAGTTTAAATGAGTTTTGTTTTTTCAAAGTCTTCCCTGGGGGCAGACAATGAACAGGGACACATAACTGGTGTGTAAACCCAGTGTAGCTCGCTGCAGTCTGTGGTAAGAGACCCCATTAGGTGGTGACACTAAGCCTAAAATATCAGTAGCAAGAAAGAGCTTTGCAGTGTCTGGGGCAGGCACATTTCAGTCTCTTGGCACTGGAGAACAGTAAATCAAGTTTTTGTGTTTGTGTCTGAAAGTAAACAAAAGCCTTTGAATCCTTCTGTAGGTTCCCTGGGGGCCCCTCTGTAGTGCAAGCTGATTCCCTTTGTCCTGCCTCTCCCCAGCCCCTTTTCCTCCTCTGACAGCTCCCAGCTCTCCAGAGCTGTGGTTTTCAGCTACAGGCTCTGCTTTTGGGGTTGCTTGGCTGGGCTCTCCAGTTGCCTGTAACCTGCCTGTTGAAAACTGCTGCTTTAACACTGTTTATAAATATGTGACTTTAACACTGTTTATAAATATATGACCTGGACTGTCAGGCTGCTTGTCTGTGACAGCTCCATGCCCCTGGAAGGCGCATAGACCATCCTGACCTGTAGAGTGCCTAGTGCTGACAGGTCTCTGCAGTTCAGACAGGTGCTGGCCAGGTCCCAGACAGGACCTACTCAACTGCTTGTTGCTCTGCATGGTGAATCCAGATGGCATGGAGAAGCTGCAACACCTCTGCTGTGAGGATGAGCTGGGACAGCGGAGGGTGTTCAGCTGGAGAAGAGCGCCTCTGGGTAGACCTTGGTGTGGCCTTTAGTGCTGTGAGACAGGACAGGGCATGATGGGTTAAACTGAAAGAGGGAGATTCAGACTAGAGAGAAGAAATAAGACGCTGGCCCAGCTTGTCCAGAGAGAGGTGGGAGAAACCCCATTCCAAGTCAGTTGTTCCCTGGGGATCTCATTGACCTCTTGTTGAAGATATCCTTGCTTTCACTGCAGGGGGTAGGACTGCAGGAGCTTTGAAAGGACCTTCCCAACACAAACTAGTCCATGATTTCTTATCTCTTAAGTTGCAGCTGCTCTGCCACTGCCTCTGGCATGAGCTTAGACACTTCCAAGCGCAGCTCTTGGCATGTGGTACCTCACAGATACCCTCTAGACCAGCTCCCCAAGCTTGAGGACATTCAGGAGTGACCATTGCTCTGTTCTCCTTGGCAGCACAGCGACTCAGATTCGGAGCCGGAGTTTTCATCCCTCTCCCCTTCCATCCCGAGTGCAATCCCTGTGACTGGAGAGTCCTACTGCAACTGTGAGAACCAGAGCGAGGCACCTTACTGCTCCAGCCTGCATGCCCTGCATCATCTCAAGGACTGCCGCTGCGGCGAAGAGGATGAGTGTAAGGAAGGGCTCTGTGAGGGCCTACTGTGCTTCTTTGGGGTTTGAGGTGTCCTTTGGGGTCCTGCAGAGATCTTTTCCCTTACCTGTGTTTCAGTGACTGGTGTTGCTTTGTTTACATCTTGAGGCCACATAGGTTGCAAGAGGATTATGAACATGTGCCTCCTGTGCTGAATAGTGGGGTAGGGAATGCGTCTGGTTCACCTCTGAAGACCTGCTGTCGAATCCAGCTTGGGTCACCACTGAAACCAGCCCTTGAGGTTACAGCACGCTAATCCCTGGGCTGGCTGGTGGAGTGTGTGTGGAGCAGGGAGAAACATAGGCATGAGATGGGCTCACCTGGCTGGGAAAGAGCCCATGAGAAGTGTAGGAAGAAAGGAAGCCACGTTCACACTGTGCTCAGCACTTGCTTGTCTTGAGGGATGTTGGAAGGTCATTACTCCTGCCACAGCTTCAGTTAGATCTGAGTGCTCAGGGCTTTGTCCTCCGGAGTTTTGGAAACCTCCAAAGATGGAGATTACACAGCATTGCTGTGGCTCATCTTAACTAAGATGGAAATGGATTAACACTGACAGCTTTGGCTTTGGAGCACTGAACCATCCCCAGTGGGACACTGTAGAAGAATAGTTTAGGCTGCAAACTATTCTCATGCACATTTTATGATTTACCCCCTTAAATGATAAATAAATAGAAATAACCATCCAAAAGATCTCCCAGAGAGATGTGCACCAGTGCTGCAGCCTGTAATCACTGCCCATCCTTGTCCCCTCTTCCTGAACAGATTTCGACTGGGTGTGGGATGACTTGAATAAGTCAACGGCCACACTGCTGACCTGTGACAACCGTAAAGTGAACTTCCACATGGAGTACAGCTGCGGCACTGCCGCCATCCGGGGCAACAAGGAGCTGGCAGATGGGCAACACTTCTGGGAGATCAAGATGACCTCCCCGGTCTATGGCACAGACATGGTATGTGGGCTAGAGGCACTCAGGGGCACATAGAAATGTCCAGAGTTCTTTGAACAAGGACGTGAGAGAACGAAGAACAATCTGCTGTAGGAGAGTATCAGATCTGAGGTCTCCTAAGGAACCTGAAGGTACGCAAGTCCATGGTACTCAATGAGGTGTGTCTGAGGGAACTAGTGGATGTAGTTGTTGAGCCATTCATTATCCACTGTATTTGAGAAGTTGAGGGAGTCTGGTGAAGCTCCCACAGACCTCAAGAACAACAGGCCAGTCAGTCTCCCCTCTGTATCCAGCAAGATCATGAATAAAGCAAATCCTCCTGGAAACTGCTGGGCCACAGGGAAAATCAGGAGGTAGCACAACCTCACTAAGTGTAAATTGTGCCTGACAAATTTGGTGGCCTTCTAGGACGGGTTTCTAGCATTGTTGGATAGGGAAGAACAGGTGACGTTATCAACCTGCACTTGTGCAAAGCATTCGGCACTGTCCTGCACAGCAGCCTGATCTCTAAATTGGACAGGCATGGGTGTGACAGGTGGACCATTGTGAGAATAAGGAAATGATCGGACAGTTGCACTCAAAGAATCAGTGATGGTCTAAAAGGTCAGCAACTCAGGTCTTTAGTGGCCAGGATGAGTGATGTTCTTCAGGGGTTGGATCTGGGACTGGTGCAGTTTAACATCTTTGTCAGGGATATGAGCAGTGTGGTCCAGGGAACCCTCTGTGTGTCAGCAGGTGACCCCAAGCTGAGTGCTGGGGTGGCAGGTCTGATGGACAGGGACATAGGGATAGAGGGACATAGAGAAACAGGAGAAGGCAGTCTGTGGGACCTCATGACATTCAACAAGGCTCTGGTTCAGGGCAATCCGCATTATCAGGATGGGGATGAAAGGATGGAGAGCAGTTCTGTGGAGAAGGACTTAGGGTGCTGCTGGGGGTAAAGGTTGGACAATACAATTGTTGACACCAGGTGGCCCAGGTAGGTGGGAGAAGCCGTGTCCCTGGAACCGTTCCAGGTCACATTTGGTGTTTGGACTCTAAACAACCTGCTGTGGTTGGAGGTGTCCCTGCTCAGGGTAGGGGTGGGACTGGAGAAGTTTTGAAGTTCCATCCCAACCTAAGCCAGTAGATGATTCTGTGAGCAGGACAGCAGACATCTCCTAAGTGCTCCTCACTTAGGAAGCTGGAGCTGGGAACTTATAACTCTGGCATGGCTTCACCAAAAGCTTTGGCTGGTTTGGATTGTGCAAAAGCAAAGGAGGTGAGAGATGGGGCTGGAGTCTTATTTCTGTTTTGTTGTTCAAAAAGACACTAAAGCTTGTGTTGTCTCCATGGCCTTCCCTTCCAGATGGTGGGAATCGGGACGTCGGATGTAAATCTGGACAAGTACCGCCACACTTTCTGCAGCCTCTTGGGCAAGGATGAGGACAGCTGGGGACTCTCCTACACGGGTAATGCTGACAGGGCAGTGGCAGAGGGTGGCCAACTGCAAGGGCAGCAATGGGTGTAAGCGTTATCCTTGAAGGGTTGAGAATTAAGTGATCTGAAGGGAGTGGAGGCTGAGACACAGACCTGGGAGTCCATTTGTTAACAGCAAGTGGAGCAGCTGCCTGCAGCTCTTGGAGCATCTCACCTCACCTGTGTTTTGTAGAGCCCTCAAAACCTCAGGCATGTGAACCCCAGGGATTGATGGTTGCAGGTCACTGATTGGAGCTTTTGGTGCCACTGCCTGCACTCTGGTCTTGCAGAACCTCAATATTCCCCTTCCCATTGCCTCTTCAGGGGTAGGAGGGCAGGGATTTGGAGGGTGTTTTCAGGCTGTACCAGTGGGAGCTAGCAGAGTAGGAACTGGGATGAATTTGTGGAGTGCAGGCTTTCCACTGACTGATGCTCATTGTGTTTTAAGGACTGCTCCATCACAAGGGAGACAAAACAAACTTCTCTTCACGTTTTGGCCAAGGCTCCATCATCGGAGTGCACTTGGACACGTGGCATGGGACACTCACCTTCTTCAAAAACCGCAAGTGCATTGGTAAGAGGAAGGGGCAAGTGCTGCAGCCTGGAGGCAGTAGGGTGGGTGGGGACAACAGTGGGGTTTGGCTGGTCTTGGCATCTGGCTGCAGGAGAAAACGCTGGAGAAGAAGATGACAAAGGTGTGAAGTGGGAGGAAGGGAGGTTCCTAGATTGGTATTTCACAAAGCTGTTTTCCAACAGCTCTGCGTAATGCATAGGTTCAGGGTAGTTGGGTGGAGGGAGATCAACACCAACGTGACCCACTGATGCTGTCCCTGGCAGGGGTTGCAGCCACAAAGCTGCAGAACAAGAAGTTTTACCCCATGGTGTGCTCAACGGCGGCCAAGAGCAGCATGAAGGTGATCCGCTCCTGTGCCAGCTGCACATCCCTCCAGTACCTCTGCTGTTACCGCCTGCGCCAGCTCCTGCCCAATTATGTGGACACGCTGGAGGTGCTGCCATTGCCACCGGGACTCAAGCAGGTGCTACACAACAAACTGGGGTGGGTCTTGAGCATGAACTACAGCACCTCAAAGCCGCCTTCCTCCTCCTCCTCATCAGGAAGTGACTCAGATAGCTCCTGTAGTTCGGATGCAGAGGCCTGCCAAAGGAAGAGGTGCAGGAGGACATAGTGTCTCTGCAGGTGAACTGCTGTAAGAGAGTTGGGTGGGGTTTGGCTCCGCTGTCTGTAAGGGCCAGTGAGGCCCACGGCACCTCGTTCTTCACAATGACTCGTTTATTCTCATTTGCCAAGATTTCTCTTACTGTTGGAAATCTTTAGCCTAAACATCCATCACAAGCACTGAAAAACCCTGTTGACTCCAAGAGGTGCCAGATCTGAAACAGGTAAACTGCAGCCAAGTACCCGGCCTTCATCTGACTTGCTGTAAAAGCCATTGCCTCTTCTTGAAAGATCCCTCTTCTCTGCAGACTGTCAGCACAGACAGGATTCAAGGTGGCCTCCCAATTTTGAAATGTACTAGGCTCTAGTCAGAGAACTGACTAGTCCAAAGACAAAATCAAAGCAGCACCTTTCTCTTGACTGTTGTGTCTTTGGCTTGGTGTCTGCCTGAGCTCCTAATGCTGTGGAACACAATGGAGCAGCGGTGCATGGTGAAATGGCTGTCACAGAGACAAAGGGCAGTTCCTGACATGAGCTGAGCTGTTGATCTTTCTTGAGTCCCTGATGACTTCAGTTGCTTTTGCATGTTGGCTCCTGCTGCTTCTCCTATATCAAAGACTGTATTAAACTGTAATAATAAAACTAGAAACTGTATTTCATTGCCCTCACGGCCCTTAAAAGGCAGGAAACTACACATGCTTGTCAGAGGCCTGGAGAAGAGGAGGCTCAGGGGGCATCTCACTGCTCTCTACGTCTACCAGAAGGGAGACTGCATTGAAACAGGTGATGGTCTCTTCTTCTAGGGACTAGTGATAGGACAAGAGGAAAAGGGGTCAAGTTCTGCCAGAGGAAGGTCATACTGGGCCTTAGGAAAAACTTCACTGTCAAGAGTGAGGCGGCTTTGGAACAGGCTGCCCAGGGAGTGGGCACAGTCCGTGGGAGGGTTCAAGAAACAAGCAGATAAGGTGTTTCAGGAGATTAATGGTTCAGGATTGTAGGGCAGAGTTGGATTTGATGATCGTGGAGGTCTTTTCCAAGCCTGATGATTTGATGGTTCTCGGCGGCCGCCCTGCAGGGAGTGGTTCCGGGGCAGCGCTGGTGTGTCAGCTCCGGTAGAAAACGGGGGTGGCTCTGTGCTCCCGGCCCTACGGCAGCGCTGCTAGGATGGGTCTCCAGCGGGGTTTGCTGGTTACACCGATGGAAACGACACCCGTCCCGCTTCAGGGACCGAGCGTCGTGCCTGTGCCCGCAGCTGCCTCTTGGCGGCAGGTCGCTATTACCTATCGTCGGTTACGCTTATTGTTAATTACTGTCCCTTATTATAATTTGATCTGGAATTCCCGTCGATCTGCCGGGGGGCTGGGCCCCACCGCTACCAGAACCGCCGCCATTTTGGGAACGCCCGCCCTACCGGCTACCGGAGAGGCCCCTCCCACTTCGCACGGTGCCCTCCTGCTCTTAAAGGGGCCGCGGCAGGTCCCAAGGGGGGGGGGATGGAGCGTGTGAAGGGCTGTTTATGCCTGGCGCCACCGGTGAATGGGGAACTGGGGGCACTGGGAGGGACCAGGGATAGACCAGGAGGCTCTTGGGGTAGCCTGGGAGACTCTGCAGAGGGGTTGGGGGACACTGGGAGGGGACTGGGGAAAACTAGGGCAGGACTGGGAGTGGTGTTGGGGGCTTGCTGGAAGGTGCTGGGGGACTGGTGTGTAATGGGGAAGTGATTGAGAGGGTCTGAGGCAGACAGGGCATTTCTCATAAGGGATGGGGCTATTAGCTATGATCATAGAATCATTAGGGACCAAAAGGAACCTCAAAAGATCATTTATTCCAATCCCCCTGCCACAGCAGGACCACCTAGACCAAGTCGCACAGGAACAGATCCAGGTGGGTCTTGAACATCTCCAGAGAAGGAGACTCCACCACCCCCCTGGGCAGCCTGTTCCAATGCTCCGTGAACCTCCTCTGTTCCAGCTTGCACCCATTGCCCCTTGTCCTATCACCAGATGACCCTGAGAAGAGCCTGGCTCCATCCTCCTGACACCCACCCTTCACATATTTGTAGACATTAATGAGATCACCCCTCAGCCTCCTCTTCTCCAAGCTAAAGAGACCCAGCTCCCTCAGCCTGTCCTCATAAGGGAGCTGTTCTACTTCCTTCATCTTTGTTGCACTATGCTGGACAGCCTCCAGCAGCTCTGTGTCCTTGATCTGAGGGGGCTCAGAACTGGACACAATATTCCAGATGTGGTCTCACCAGTGCAGAGCAGAGAGGGAGAAGAACCTCCCTTGATCTGCTAACTACCCCGCTTCTGATCCCCCCCAGGATGCTCTTGGCCCTCTTGGTCACAAGAGCACATTGCTGGCTCATAGTCATCCTGCTGTTCACTAGGACCCCTAGGTCCCTCTCTCCTACACTGCTCTCCAGCAGGTCAGTCCCCAGCCTATACTGGCACCTGGGGTTGTTCTTGCCCAGATGCAAAACTTCACTTACCTTTGTACCTCATTCAGTTTCTCTCTGCCCAGCTCTCTAGCCTGTCCAGGTCTCACTGAATAGCAGCACAATCTGCTGGGGTGTCTGCGACACCACCCAGCTTTGTGTCANTGACTTAGAAAAGATGAGGGAGAGTGGCTTAGCAATGACTTCCATCATCTCTCTTAGCACATGCAGGTGGATCCCATCAGGGCCCATGGATTTATGTACATTCAGTTTGCTCAACACATCCCTAACCCAGTCCTCATCAACTGGGTCAGGATCTCTTTTTGCCCGAACTTCCTCTGGAGCCTCAGCAGTCTGGGCTTTGATACCAGGACAGCTCCCAGAAGTACAGACGGAGGCAAAGAAAGTGTTCACTATCTCTGCTTTCTCTGTATCCTCTGTCTTCAGGGCACCCAGCTCATTCAGCAGGGGTCCCACATTGCCTCCAGGTTTAGTTTTACCTGCAGTGTATTTGAAGAAGCCCTTTCTGTTACCGTTGACCTCTCTCGCAAGGTTGAATTCCAAGGAGGCCTTGGCTTTCCTAGTTTTATCCCTACATTCTCTCACCAGAGCCTTATACTCACCCCAAGTGGCCATTCTTTCCTTCCACCACCTGTAGACTTTCTTCTGCCTCTTCAGTTTGCCCAGCAGCTCCCCATTTAACCACACAGGTCTTCTAGTTCATTTCCTTGACTTCTTCCCTGTTGGGATGCACTTGTGTTGTGCTTCAAAGAAGTGGTCTTTGAGTGATGACCAGCTCTCTTGGGCCCCTTTACCTGCCAGTACACTGTCCCATCAGACCTCTCCTGTGGGCTGTTTGCAGATAAGGATGGGGGGGCATGCTGTGCAGTTTCCCTATGTGGGAAACAGGGGGCACCTTCAGTACCCCCTGCCCTGGAATGCCTTGAGTTGGAGGGCACTGGAGGAGCTGGGACCTCTGTGAGCTGCTGGGTGTGGATGAGTCTGGCTGTTGGCAGGGAGAGACTGTAGAGGTTGACTTCCTTTTCAGCAAACCACAAAATTTCCTCTTTTCCCCTGCCCGTTTTTGCAGTCTGGTGGTCAGTTGCCATGGCCAGTACTGCTGCCAGAGCTGGGCCAGTGTTTACCAGGATTTGGCTGGTTTTTCCCAATGCTTTAGGTTCACGAGGTAAAAAAAATCCTTTGTCCAGTGCCGACTTGTAAGGAAAAAACTGTTGAACTGGATAGCTAAAAGACCCTTAAGCCTCCCTAACCAGCAGAAGGCGGCGGTGATCTGTCAGTTAAGGTTCAGACAAGGTGTTAATCAAGATGCTGTCAATTCGTGTGATAACTTGAGGTCTGTGTGTCCCCCTAGCCGAACTATCCTCATTATCCCTGTCACTAGACCCGGGACAACCCCCCCTAATTAGCGAAGTGCTAACGAGCTGAAAGCCAAGGATGGGGAGGGTTCCCTCATGGCAAAAAGGGATTGGCAGGGACCGGCTCGGTTTGGGGGGAAACCAAACCACATTGTCTTTAAACGACAGCGAAGCCCGTAGCCGAGAGTATGCTCAGCGCACACGGGCTCCCTCTTCCCCCGCCGGGCGGCGGGACCCACGTTTGGGGGCGCTGCGGAGTCCTGCGGGGCCGCGGTGGGGGCGGTACCGGAGGGGAGGAGGTACCGGCGGGCCGGTGCTGTGGAAGGCCGGAGAGCGGTGCGGGGCTCTTTTAATCGCGGCGCCGCCATGATCTGCCTGGTGCTGGGGCTTTTCGCCGGCCTCTTCCACAGCGGTGCGGGACGGGACCCCGCGCCCCCCGGGACTGCCCTGGCACCCTGTACCCCTTTTTTTCCTCACCTCCGTTCCTCTTCTGCAGGCTACAGCGGGGCCGGCGAACGCACCTTCGTGGCCATCAAACCCGACGGGGTGCAGCGGCGGCTGGTCGGGGAGATCGTGCGGCGCTTCGAGAGGAAGGGGCTGCGCCTCGTGGGGATGAAGCTGCTGCAGGTGGGTCTGGGGAGCGGGTCTGCGCTCCGACGCTCTCGCCTCTGGCAGACGTTGCCCCTCTTACCTAGAAACTCCCCCTCTGTGTCTGCTCCATTCTGCTCTGCCCTGCCCTGCCGAGGCACAACGGCAGTTTTTGGGCTGGAAGGGGCAGGTAGCTACTGGGGAGAACCCAGCACAGCCCCACAGAGAAGAGGAGAGGGGAGAGGCTAAGGCAGGTGGGGCTGTGCATCTTCGAAAGGAGACTGAGGGGATCTGATCAATACTGCTGATCAATAGCTGGGGGACAGGAGGATGGGGCTATGGTCTGCTCAGTGGTGCCAAATGACAGGACAAGGTGCAATTGGCACAAACAGGAATCCAATGGGTTCCATCTAAGCATAAGGAAGAATTTTTAAGAGTGAGGGAACCAGAGCCCTGGTCCCAGATGTTGTGGGGTCTCTGCTCTGAAGCTATTCCAAACCTAACCTGGATGTGTTTCTATGGGATCTTCTCTAGGAGACCCTGCTCTAGCAGGGCTTGGACTTGAAGTCCTTCAGAGGTCTCTTCCAACCCCACTGCTCTGATACTGTGAGAGTCCTTTCATCCCCAGCAGTGAGAATCCATACAAGAGCTTAACCATAATGTGCGCTTTCCAGCTTTTCGTACCTCTCCTGGGTCTAGGTGTCACTCAGATCTGCCCAGAGCAGACTAAGCTTTGGGGTCTTTCTGCTCAGGCCTCAGAAGAGCTGCTGAAGGAGCATTACATCGCCCTTCGTGACCGTCCCTTCTACAACCACCTGGTGAAGTACATGAGCTCTGGGCCTGTGGTAGCCATGGTAAGTGCTGGCCATGTTCTCTAGAACCAGGAAACACAAAGTAAGTGCAACATTTAAGCAGTATTAGCTTGTGGCGTGACGGAAACTATTGTGGTGCCTCTCTTCAGTGGACCTCTGGAAATAGTACTGAACAGGGATGTTATCTGCAGGTAATTAAACCCACAGACAATTATGATAGTCTTCAAAACCTGGTTTTAAAAAATAATTTGCAGAGAGACCCTTTCTTGTCCCTCTCCAGGTGGAGCAGATGGGGAATTGAAGTGACAGTCAGGAGGACAGGTGGGGGAGGTGCAGAGCTGATTGTTTTATGGTTACATAGGTCTGGCAAGGCCTGGATGTGGTCAAGACAGTTCGCATGATGATTGGGGAGACTGACCCAGCCCAATCCAAGCCTGGCACAATCCGAGGAGACTTCTGTGTGGAAGTCAGCAAGTGAGTACTTTGGCTTTTTGTTCTCTCAGTATTTCAGGGTATCTGGTCCGGGTATTCCTGTGCTCCAGCCATGTAGAGGATGGGAGGAGCTCTTTCAGCCCTTTCCTGGCCCAGGCAGCTTAGGGTAGTGGTAGAGTCCTTGTATCTGGTAGGGTTGCAAAGTTGTGAAGATGTGGAGTGAGGGACAGGGGTTAGTGAGGACCAGGCAGTGCTGGGGTAGCAGTTGGACTTGATGAGCTTATTGGTCTTTTCCAACCAAAGCAATTCTGTAATTAAATAGGTTGAGGGGAAATTTTCTCAATTGTAGCTGCTTTCTCCCACCCTTTTCTGCTTAGTGCCAGCTGATCCCTCTCCTCTTTCTCCCACCAGGAATGTGATCCATGGCAGTGACTCAGTTGAGAGCGCCCATCAGGAGATCTCCCTGTGGTTCCGCCCAGAGGAGCTGACCTGCTGGGAGGACTCAGCTGAGCACTGGATCTATGCATGAGAAGAGCAGCCCTTGGGAATGATTTCTTCCTGCCTGGGCAGAGTGTGTTTCCATCCATTTCATTGCAGCCACTTGGGTTGGCTGTGGACCCTGCTCCACCATCAGGGGCTGGGGTTGGGGGAGTTGTGAGTGTGGGTGAGGTGTCCTGGAGTTGCTCTGGCTGTGTAACTCTGGTTCAACTCTGTGATACTGGCTGTTTCTTCTTTCTCTGCTGTAGAAAGCAGTTTATTGCTCTGTTTGCTGCAGCATCTTAAATCCTAATTAGCTCAAGGTTATTTATTGAAGGAAAGTGAAAACTGGGCTCTGTGCCCATTTTGTGTTCTCAGAACTGCCTGGCACAGGGGAGCTCCTTCTGGCTGGTATAGGTGCTTCACTCACTGCAAAATGATGCAGTTTGTATCAACTGCCTGTATTGCTCTGAGGTCTTCACCGAGGGCTTTTAAGGAATTTGGTTTCTATGGCTAAGGGGGAAAAATCCTGCTCTGAGCTTGTTCCAAGAGTGGGAATGAAGGATCATACAAACTGCTAACTCTCCCTTGGTGGGCCTGGCATGAGTTCACCTGCCTTTAGACCTAAATAGTCTGTGCAAAGATTCACCAAATGCTGTTAAATGCAGTTTCTCTGGCTCCTGATCAGATATGTGCCCACAGTAACACAAGGTCAGCGCTGAGGGAACAGTCCCTCTCCTGTGGCTAGGGCTTTGCTCAGTTGCCAGACAGCCTCCAGACCAAAGCAAGTGACAGATTCTGTTTGGCCTTGGAGCTCCTCCATTTCCTCTGTATCAGAATAAACTCTGGACTTCCACTCTTACTCCTGATGATTCTTTTCTCCAGGGCCATGCCCCATGCTAAAGCACTGCAGTCTAGTCTCAGTGTTGGTCACTCTACAGTCCAAACTCTCTGTTTCTCAAAACAGAGTCTTGGGCATCAAATCTCATAATTTAATAGTGCAATACAGCAAGGGGGGTCAGCTCTGGTGCTTGTGGAGAGGGATCCCAGACAGCAGAACCCTTGGGTGTCTTTATCTGTATGGACCATGCAGTCACCCTTTAGTCCAATGGTGATTCTGGTCTGAGATCCTCCAACCACTAACCCCTGTCCCTCGCCCTACATCTCTGTGGCTTTGCAACCCCTCCACCCAGGGACTCCACCACTGTCCTGAGCAGCCTGGGCCAGGTCTGGACAACCCTTGTGGGGCAGAAATTGTTCCTCAGGGCCAACCTCAACTTCCCTTGGAGCAACTTGAGGCTCTTTCCTGTGTCACTTCTTCCTGGGAAGAAGAGACCGATTCCCCACCTCGCTCCAACCTCCTCAAGTGCAGGGAGTTGTCGAGAGTGAAAATGTCTCCCCTGAGTCTCCTTTTCTCCAGCTGAACTACTCGAAGTTTCCTCAGAGCTCCTGTGCTCCAGCCCCTTCCTCTGCTCCGCTGCCCTTCTCTGGACGCGCTGCAGCCCCTCAATGCCCCTCTGGTAGTCGGTGAGTGGCCCAGAGCTGAACTAGGAATCGAGGTGGGGCCTCACCAGTACAGGGCGATCACTTCCCGTTGCCGCTCCGGCGCAGCCCCAGTGCCGGACGGACGTGAGTCCCGGCGCGGGGCTGTTCTTGATCGCCGCCCTCGAGACAGCTGCCGTCGCTGCTCCTCACCCTCAGTCGCAGCCCGCAGTGCTCCTGGTGCCACCCCGGCTTCCCCCCGGACCCGCTGCCAGCACAACCCCATCAAGAACCGCCGCCATCTTGCCCCTCCCTCCGCCGCGCGCAGGTTGCCGGGCCGGGGTGGTGCCAGCGAGGGGGATTGGTCCGTTATCGTCACGTGACCTGAACCGGCCGTCAAAGACCCTGCTTCTCATACGCGTGACCGCGACGGCTGCAGTGATTGGTTGAGCGGCGCGCGGCCCTAGTGTGTGACGTGGGAGCGGGGCTCGGAGCGGGCCCTGGCGCGCGGGTGGCAGCGGCGTCGGGTGAGCGGGAGCGGAGTGGCAACAGAGTGGCAGTGGTTCCTCTCGGTCGCGGCCCCGGGCTTTCTCTGGGCTTTCTCCGGGCTGTGGTTCCCCCAAGCTCTCCGGTGGGATCTGGGTCAGGGTCGCTGGTCCGGGTCGCGTCCCTGGGGGGTTACCCCGGTAACGGTAACTATAGGGCGGTGCAGAGTAAGGCGAGGCCGGGGGCACCGTGAGGGCTCGAGGAGTGGCGCTGAGGCCGCCCTGACTTAGTTCTTTACCGATTGCAGTGAGTGCTGCCAGTACGGGCCTTCGCCGTCGCCTAGCGAAACCGAAGACGGCGACTCGTTCCGCTGCCAGCGGCCTCCACTATCCCTGACCAGCCCCTGGACAACTCCGCTATCCCTACCCGACTGCTGAGCAACTCCGCTATCTCAGACCGGCCGCTAGGCTCCTCTGCTATCCCTAACCGGCTGGTGGATTCTCCGCTATTCCTGACCTGCTGGATTCAGTACTGGTGCGGCATGCGCCGCCAGTTTGAGATGCAATGGGCTCTGTGCCATGAGGACTGGTAAGACTTGGCCATCGCCATGACGGAGCCCCACAGGGTTCCGTTCACCACTCTCCATGGTCCACTGAGCAGCAGCTTGTTGAAAAGGTCTCGGAAAGATGATGCTGATCAGCCTCAGGATGCTGAACCACCTGCGACAGCTGTTCGAATCACACTTACGCTCTTTGAGCCAGACCACAAGCGTTGTCCAGAATTTTTCTACCCAGATCTTGTGAAGAATTGTCGAGGGAAAGTAAAAGGTGGTTCTTCTGGAGACCGGGTGAGTGTCCTTGTGATTTGTGGGGAACCCATATACTGTCTGAAGATTTCATAGGGTTTTTTGGTATTGCTGTGTGAACGCTGTTTTAGAAGTTGCTTGTGTGTTGTCTGTGAGGTGCTGAAAGGTGGAAGTAGGAGTAGTTGGACATCCTGTGGGCAGGAGGACTGGCATCTAGACAGGACTTCTTATTGTCAGGCTGTAATGTCTCATTTCATTCTCTTGGTTGGAATTTCATGTCACAGAGGTGATTTGGTGGCAGAATGTGTGCTGTTCTGATTATTTAGTTTGGAGTTACTTGATCCAAAATGTATTTTGGCACCTCCTTGTCAGCAGCTATGAGGAACTTTTTCAAAGAGCATCAGATCAAGAGATAATTTAACAGCATGTGGCTGTGTTGTTCCTGGGACCCCGCATGTAAACATTCCCATGCTGATGCTGGGCGTCACCTCCTGTGGGTGGATGTGCTGTTCTCAGTTGTTACCTGACAATTGTTTGCCTAAGGACATCATGGCATGTGAACCTCGGTAGCATCTGAACTTTGTATTGTGGTTTTTTTTCCTGTTGGACTCTGCTTATTTTTATTGTTGCTCTTCAGAACTTTTCAGCAGTCAGTTGATGGTTCCTCTGTTTATTTTTTGTTTTGAGAGTTGGGAGAAGGAGAGTCAGTTATAGAAGCAAGAGATATGTGCAGAATCACCTGATAGAGCACCCAAAACTAGAGATACTCTCAGAATCATAGACTGGTTTGGGTGGGAAAGGACCTTTAAAGCTTCTCCAGTCCCACCTCTGCCCTGAGCAGGGAAATCTTCAAGCAGAGGAGTTTGCACAGAGCCCCAAGGTCCAACCTGACCTGGCATGGTTCCATGATGGGGTTTCTCCCAGGTAAACTGGGCCAGCAAGGGTCTCTCTGCCTTCAGTATCAACAATTACATTGTCCAACTTTTCTTCCACCAGCACCCCAAGTCCTTCTCCACAGGGCTGCTCTCCATCCCTTCGTCCCCATCCTGTGCTGATACTGAGGGTTGCCTCAATCCAGGGCCAGGACTTTGCACTTGTTCTTGTTGAGCCTCATGAGGTTCCCACAGATTGGCTTCTCCAGGTCTCTCTGGATGGATCCTGTCCCTCAGGCCTGTTACCCCAGCACTCAGCTTGGGATCATCTGCAAAGTGCTGAGGGTGTGTTTGGTTCCACTGTCACCTTGATGAAGGTATCGCACTGTTCTGTACTAAACATGCTACGAGATGAACTGTCTGAGCTTCTGCCTAGATGCTGTAGTCATGATCGGTTTAATGTGCGGTTTTGGTGGCAGTGTGACTCTGATGTGTTTATCTCTTATTCCTACAGAAGAAGGACCCCATTGATCCCTTTAACGATGATGAAAAGGAAAGGCATAAAGTGGAGGCTCTTGCTAGGAAATTTGAAGAAAAATACGTATGTTTGTTGTCTGTGTTTCTTCTATTATCTCTTAGAATGTTCAGCTCTCAACTACCAGCATTTAGTGGTCGTTGGCTGTTCCTGTTCTGCTCATTTAGTGGTCGTTGGCTGTTCCTGTTCTGCTCATTTAGTGGTCGTTGGCTGTTCCTGTTCTGCTCATTTAGTGGTCGTTGGCTGTTCCTGTTCTGCTGAAGTCCTGTACCTTGGCTGGATGGTGGTGTTTTCTGTCTTGTGGCTTTGATCAACAGAAGTAGTTCAGATATGTTCTTGAATCAGTCTGATGTAACGGAATGATATTCTCACTTGTTTTGTTGGAAACACTTCTGTAATTGGTATTATTTAATTTTCATAAGTGAAACTTAATCTCCAGATGTTGTTGCTGAAGGGGCACAGACCCAATAAATTTTGAGTCCGCTGGCACCATGTCAGCCTGGCTGAGCGGCCAGCAGTCTGTTCCATTTGGCTGCACCAGTGTGGGTTCCATGTGACAAAGCCTAAAACTGGATTTATTACGTCCTGAGGTCACAGTTTGATGTCAGTTAGTGTTGGGTTGGTTGTGCTGCTGCAAGGAGAAAAAAAGAAGCAGGTCTTTCTTCAGTACTGAAGTCAGTATTAGTATTGGGACTATCCCTGTAGTAACTGGAAAAGTAAACATGCTGTCAATCTGTTATTTTTCAGGGTGGAAAGAGACGTAGAAAGGACCGAATCCAGGACCTGATTGATATGGGATATGGATATGATGAAACAGACTCTTTCATTGATAACTCTGAGGCGGTGAGTACTGGGACAGCTGTGTGAGGGGTGTAATGGCAGATGCCTGGGGACAACCTGAGCTGTTGCAAGCCAGGAGTTTGCAGGGCTGGGACAGCCACAAGACAGAGTGCTGGTCAGTAGTGTGTCCACAGCCCTGGCTGGTACTAGGAGGGAGCACAAGTCCCACACCACTCTGCAGGCAACTCAGCTACAGAAAAAAATAATGTATCCTGTGCCGATAGAGTGTTCTCTGTTATTTCCAGTATGATGAGCTTGTTCCAGCTTCTCTTACTACCAAGTATGGAGGGTTTTACATCAACTCGGGAACATTGCAGTTTCGGCAGGCATCTGAATCTGAAGATGAATATGTTAAAGAGAAGAAGAAGAAGTGTCCCAAGGTCAGCAAAGGAGTTGTCTTGATTATTTCCTTTGTTAGAGCCTAGTGGGTTTGCTGCATAAAAGATGTGGCTCTGCTAGGAAAGTACTGCCTCTCTTTGATGACAACTTCTGTGGGAGACAGTCCTGTGTTCATAATGCCTGAGAGAGGTAGCTGAAAGGGGAGAGAGCAGGAGCATCCACCATCCCTTCCCCTTCCTGGGTGGGATTGTCTCTAGTCTAAAAGCTTGGTGGGCTGTGGAGTGGTGGAGAGTCCATGTGGCAGAACCCTGGTGAGGGTGTCTGGGTTTGGGTTAGTGTTTCCAGTGGGGAAGGAGCTGTTCTTGGGATGGGGCCCAGAGTAGCTCTGGGGGTCAGGTATTGTTGTAGATGCTTTGATTGTGACCTGATTTTTAACCCTCTCCAGAAGCGGAAGTTGAAGGATAGTGGTGAAAAGCTGAAGAAGAGGAAGAAAGATGATTCTTACGACAAGGAAAAGAAATCTAAAAAGTCTAAGTTTCCAAAAGCTGGGTAAGAATGGGGACTTCTCACTGTTTAGCATCTTGCTGCAGGGTTACAAAGCAGGATAAAAACGTTTCTAAAATAGGAATAAAGAGATGGGAGGAGCACAAGCTCCACTGCTCCAGTGTCCGAGCAAAGAAGGGCAGAGCTGGCTGTAGTGCTGGTGTTTCTTGGAGCTGTGCATAGGCACTGACAGTGGGAGCAGACAGTTACTTCAGTTCATCTCCTCTAGTTAGTGCACTTCCCAACAGTCCTTGCTGGGATAATGCATGCAGTGAAATAAAAGTGTAACTTGGTGGAGGCAGTTTAAGCTCTGTGAGGAAGGCTAGCCTCCTCTTGTCCAGACTGAACACACAGCAGGGGCTTAAGGCCTTTAGAATATTTCTCCTGGTGTACCTGGCAAAGGGGTATTACTTTCCAGGGGATTGGTGCAGATGGCTGAAGTAAGTGGAAATGAAGGTATCCTTGTCTCTTCCCCTTTGTCTCGTGCTCTTCTTAATTCCCCTTTCTCCTTCGACCTTTGTTTACAGCTTTACACCATTAAATGCAAGTAAGGAGAAGAAGAAGAAGAAATACTCTGGTGCTCTAAGTGTTAAGGAAATGCTGAAGAAGTTCCAGAAGGAAAAGGATGCTCAGAAGAAAAAGGATGAAGAGCAGAAAGTGGTGACCTCTTCACCAGCAGAACCTCCAGCCCCAAGGGAGGCAGAGGCCATGCCTGACCCTTTACTCTCGCTTTTTGGCCATGCCAGTGACAATGACCTGCTTCAGGCTGCCACTGCTATGGACTCATTAACTGACCTTGACCTGGAGCGGCTTTTCAGTGAATCACCAGAAGGGAGCCCCTTTCCTGACATGGAGGATGGCAGCGATCCTGTTGGAATGGGCTTGGATCAGGACTTTAAGCAGCCACCATCCCTCCCTGAAGGCCTGCCAGCCCCTTTGGAGAAACGCATCAAAGAGCTGGCTCAGGTATGGCTGGCTATGGTGGGGCAGGGGGTGGGTTCTGGAACAGGACAGCTACTCTGGGCTTCACCCAGAGGCAGAGCAGCAGGGGTTCTGTAGTGCTACATGATACCATGTTTGGGTGTCAATGCAGTTTGCTCTTACGGCCAAGTCACTGTCTTGAACACCTGGATGTTACAGTCCGTCAGTGTTCTTGGACTTGTGCTTGAGCTGATACAGGCAAGACACAACAACTGCAAACCCCTAGCTGAAATCCAGAGTACATTTGTTCTTGTCATCCCTTGAGCTGGGGAATCTCTGCAGCAGCACTGGGGTGGAGACACACAAGCAGGATAACTGGCACCTCAGAGCTCAGTCCTTGCTAAAGAGTGAAAAAGCTTCTAAACCTGCTACTTTCACCTCCCCTGAATTGGGGATTCCTGCAGATGCAGTGTTCTGCTGGTCTTTAATCTTTCCCCCAGCTGGGCAGGAAGCTCAGACAGGATTGATAAGGTGCCTCTGGGTCAATCTTGGACCCTTGTTGTCTAAACATGTGTTGCATTTGCTGAGCACACAATGCTAACAGAAATTGTCTCAAGATAGGTTTTCCACACCTCAGCTGCAAGTCAGTTAAGTGACTTGATTGTCCTCTTTGTGAATCTTCCATTATTTCCCCGTGCTGTGTCATCTTTTAGCCTGGAAAAGAGGAGGCTCGGGGTGACCTTATCGCTGTCTATAACTACCTAAAAGGTGGTTATGGTTAGGCAGGGGTCGGCCTTTTCTCCCTAACACTGGAGACAGGACAAGGGGTCACAGTCTTGAGCTCCATCGCAGGAGGTCTAGACTTGATATTAGGAAGGGGTTTCTCACTGAAAGAGTGATCAGATTTTGGAACGGGCTGCCCACAAAGGTGGTTGGGTCACTGTCTCTGGAGGTGTTTAAGGCTAGGCTGGATGAAGTGCTGAGTGGCATGAGCTAGATGTCAAATGTTTAGGTTTACTTGTTTGATTTTAGGTTGGACTGGATGATCTTTAAGGTCTTTTCCAGCCTCATCATTACTGTGATACTGTGATCTCCTGAGTGTCACGCTTGCTGTCACAGCTGTCACTAGGGCTTCTGTACCTGGCTGGGGAAAGCATGGCCCTGATGCAAGAGGTCATTTCAAAAGTCAGTTTACTGTGACTGAGCTTTGAAGTGTGAGTTAATGAGGCTGAAGGACAAATTTCACCGTAACGGTTTAACATGTTCTGATGGTCAGGGCAGTTTCTACGGGGTGCCCTGTAGTATTCTGTGTGTGCATACAGGAGCAGTGGAAAGCCCTGTAGATGGGGCTTGAGGATTGGCTAGAGCAGTTTTCTGTGTCTTACATGGGTGGAAGACCAGGCACAGTTTGGCATCTCCTGTGTTGGAGCTGTGTCACTGGTTCTTTGGGCTCTTTACCCATTTGTAACATGTAAGTGTTGAGGTAATGTTTAGAGAGCAGAATGCATTAATTTCTAGACTGTCTTTTTACCAGTAGCTCGTGCAGCTGAACTCCAGTGGGACTTGTCTGTTTCCTCCAGAACGTGGTAACACACTTAGGGAAGCAGTTCTGGAGCAGCAGGAGAGCAGTGGATGCTGGAGGGATCCCTCTCTGGTTATGACAGAAGTGTGTAGTGGGGCTTCTCTGGTGTGGGGGCTGCAGTCATGTTGTGTTCCTGTATTTTTGGACATTAATGCTAAATCAACAGTGCTCTTAGACCTCTGTTCTGGTATTCTGTATCCTGGGGGCCATCAGTTTAGAGCCTCTGCTTCTCAAGCATCTCTTCACTACTAACTCTTGTTACTAAAGATAAACATCTTTTCAAGATAACTGTGTTCTACTGAAAAATGTTTAGTGTGTAGAGAGATGGAGACCAGATGGAGGAGGAGCTGAAGAGCATATTGCCACAGCTGATGAAAAGAACATGCTCTTCACTGGTGTTGCCTAGTGGTTGTGCAGGTTGTCAACAGAAGACCCCCAAGAGCTGTTGCTGAAAGCATATCCCAGTTAGAATAGAATGTTACAGTGGGTCCCATGATACCAAGTTAATTGTTACGTTGCTGAAGGATGCTCTAATTGCAGACTGCTCATGGATTTTCCTGCTGCTCTAACTCTTGTGGCTGGACTGAGTATGTTAAAAGGTGGCAAAAGGGAGAAATACGCAATGTACCCAGTGAAAGCCCCTGGGTCAGTTAGAATTTGGGACATGTTCTCTCTTGGGGATGGGAAGGAAGAGGTCCATCCCAGCAGGTGGGAGCATCTCCTTAGTCAGATGAATTTTCCAGGCATTTCCTCTTCTCCCTGAACTGATTTGACTTTAACTCTCTTCTTCCTAAAAGAATTTTCCTGACGACTGCTCTCTTTAGCATTGAGCCTTCTCCTTTGAATCTCCAGCTGTCTGTGTCCTGCTGCTGACAGGGAGAAGTGTTTGTCCTCCAGCCAGCAATTAATCACTTACCAGTCTCAACCTGGGAGTGCTAATTCAGAGGATTTTAGATCCTTGCCTTTCTCTGTGGCCTCTGTTCCCACACAAGGTATCTTAGAATCATTAGCTGGATGTGGTGCCTCCTGGTGAATCCTGATTTTGTTTACATCCCCAGTTAGTGGAGACTGAAAGCTCTGGGCCCTTTTCTACCATCTCTTTCATGTCCAGTGAGAAAGTAATTCCAGGAGATGTTTTTCATGGGTGTGATTTCTGGGCAGTGGTATGTGTGTGCAGTCATAGCTTAGGAAGCTTCCTGAATGGGATTTGGAGTTTTCTTTTGTTGATTTGAAATAACACATCCCCTGTGGCTGCTCTTTGTTCTGTTGCTTTCTTGGCAGTGTCCAGATCAGTCTAGAAAGCCTTGTGGTGAGTATCCCTGACCTTCGTTAAATGTGACAACAATCCTCTGTCCTATTTCAGGGTCAAGCTCTGTGCTCATATTACTCAGTCTAACAGCTCTGGTGTGACGTTAAAACCGTGGACTGGAACTGTCCCTTCCCATTGTGTCAAAGAAGCTGGTGGAGGAATCTTCACTCCAAGGCAGTTAGCTTTGGTGCATCTGGGCAGGGGAATCCAGGGCAGGATCTTACTGGTTGAGATGGCAGGGCTGGACTGGAGCTGAGGAGGTGTAGGAGGAGAGGACACAGTCTCTTTGGTCTGTCAGCTGTGGTTGCAGAGCTTGGTGGGATAAAACTCTGCCTTGTTTTACAGTGTCTCAGGAGAGGTTTACAAGCCACTTAATGGCCTGTGTCTGTGAGCTGATGATAACTTGTGTTACCTGCTCATTTCCAGGCTGCCAGAGCTGCAGAGGGAGAAGGCAAACAGAGATTCTTCACTCAGGATATCAACAACATCATACTGGAGTAAGTGTTACCGTGAGAGAAGAGTGAGTAAGGATTGTAGAACAGTTTTGGTGCATTCAGGAGCAGGTTTAGTAGGAGATGAGGAGTTGTCCTTGTACATGTCCTTCCTGCAGAACATAGAAAAGTCTCCTGGAAATGGCTTTCAGTTGGCATATGGTGTATAACTGAGGTGGGGGAGTGTTGGAGAAGGTTGTATATTATCCAAGTCTTCTGTTCTCAAGGTACTGCTCAGTTATCCATAAATGGAAATTTGATAACTTGAACAGTGGTTGCATGAGGAAAAATATCTTGTGAAGGGTGATAGAACCCTGCAGCAGGCTGCCCAGAGAAGTTGTGGAGTCTCCTGTGTTGAGCTGCCTTCCTGAACACATTGGGGGACCTCCATTACTCCTCTGGGGTTTTGAGCCTCCCAGTTACAGAACACCAGTCTGCTCCATGCAGCTGTCTTTATTGGTTTCCTTCTTCTCTGAGAGCATGGAGAAGTTGTTGCTTACAGAGAGCTTTGACTTTGCTCTAGAGACAGAATAAACCAGCCCCACCTCTCTCCAACCTCCTGAATTTCAGGGAGTTGTTGAGAGCAAGGTGATTTCCCCTGAACCTCCTTTTCTCCAGTTAAACACTCCCAGGTCTCTCTGCCATTCCTCAGAACTCTTGTGCTCCAGAATCTTTCCCCAGCTCTGTTGTCCCTCTCTGGAGACTCTCCAGCCCACAGTGTCCTGAAAGTGAGTGATTGGCCCAGAACTGACCCCAAGATTTGAGGTGTGGCCTCACCAGCGCCCAGTACAGGGGGAGGATTACTCCTGTGTTCCTGCTGGCCACACCAGTGCTATCATAAACCGTGATGCTGTTGGCTGCCCTGGGTAGCTGCTATCGTGTCCTTTGGCTTGTCTTTTTTTCTCTCCCTGCCTCCAGCTTCCCAGGTTGCATCAGAGTTGCATGTCTGTTGCTTAGGGAACCCCTGCCAGGTCCCAGCTCAGCGCTGTCTTTTGTCTTGTTCCTCAGCATCGAGCTGCAGACAAGGGAGCTAAACAGCCAGGTCCGTTCTGGGGTGTACGCCCACCTGGCTACTTTCTTCCCCTGCAGCAAGGACACTTTGGTCAAGCGTGCCCGCAAGCTTTATCTCTATGAGCAGGTGAGTGAATTTGTCAGCAAGACCCTATCTCAAGTATGTGTTACCCCTGAGTGCAGTTATCTCTCTAGTGTGGTAGTTACCTCCACTGATTGTGGTTCAGGCCACACATCTGGTGGGATGTGTTCAGAGCTTCCAGATTTGGGTGTTATGGCTGGAACATGCCGTGTGGAACTTCACTATGTTCTGTGCTTGGTCTAGGGTGGCCGGTTGAAGGAACCTCTGCAGAAGCTAAAGGAAGCCATTGGAAGGGCCATGCCAGAGCAGATTGCCAAGTACCAGGAGGAATGTCAAGTGCACACACAGGCCAAGTTTGCCAAGTCAGTTCCTCGTTTGTCCATTATACATCTTTACTCTTTTCCACAGGCTCCCTGTGACCTGGTGGCTGCTTTTACAAAGTTTGTTGCCTAAAACAAAAGTTCTAACTCAAAAATCGTCAATGAATGTTAATTTGGCCTAATTAAGCTGCCTATGTTTTCCATGCTGTCTGTGCTGATGCCAGCTGCAGCAGCGTTAGTTCTGTGGTATCTATCATGACCCTCTCCCCATACCTGTGTTTGAAGATGCTTAATCCTGTCCTTGAATCTCTAGAACAATAACTTCCATGTTACTTTTGTCTCAATTTTAGGATGCTGGAAGAGGAAAAAGACAAAGACCAGCGAGATCGAGTTTGTTCTGATGATGACGAGGATGAAGAGAAGGGAGGAAAGCGCGTCATGGGACCACGAAAGAAGTTTCAGTGGAATGATGAGATCAGGTTTGCCCAGTCTGGATATTAAATGAACCTGTGACTTGTCTTACCGATGCAGTTTCAGTATTTGTATCTAATTTTCAGAGCAACCCTGATCATCCATAGTAACAGTCAGCTGGAAGGTTGGTGGCAGACTGTGCTGGTTATGGGAGCCACTGTTGCGTTTATTAAATCTCACCCTTATGCACACGGCAACATTAACCTCATCTCAGACACAGGACAACTCTGAGAGAAGTGCTAAGAGGCCAAAGCAGAGGGAAAGATCTTTGGGAAAAGAAAGAACTGGCCTGAATTGCTGAAATCTCACAGACTAGGCTCTTAATACCACCTGACATGTGGTTGTGGAAGCAGTTAACACTGACAGGGATTGCTGCCCCTGGCATCTGTGGTTTGGCAAAAGACAGAGCATGGGGAACGAGGGAGAGCGACAACAGATAAAGTGAAAATCGGTCCTGCTGCCTTCTTCATCTTACTCCATCGAAAATTGGGGTGCTGCTCCATAGATGGCTGCTTCATTTAGAACAAAGCAGGCTTTGCTTCCTGCCTTCGTCTTGCTGCTCAGCACGAAGGTCTGGAGAGGTTTGGTTCTGCGGCCATTACTGATGCCTGTAATTCTGGCACTAGTTTATTGCCTCTGCTGTTCCAGGGTGTTGGAATGGGAAGGGACAACAAGGCTTTTCTCCTCCGGTGCGTACTGTGCGTGCACAAACCGGGCCTTTCCCTTTTTCTTGCAGAGGCAGTGCAGGGTTGGTTTCAGAAGAAGGGGGTTACACAGAACCAGGCACAACTTGGCAGTGTTTTTCCAGCCCTGGATGAACAGACTGACCTCCAACTGGGGAGAGTTAATCTGTGTAACCATATTTGAAATCTTCCTGTTCTTCAGGGAGCTGCTTTGCCACTTGGTGAAGATTAAGTTGGATGGTTATGACCTTGACAAGAATAAGGCTCAGTCTCTAGAGGATTATGTGAAGACCTTCCTAGATGGAGAGGTGAAGTCCCTTTGGCCAAAAGGCTGGATGCAGGCCAGGTGAGCAAGAATCACATTGTGCCACAGGGACCTTGGAAGGTCATTAGTCCTCCCCCTGCTCCAAGAGTGACCAGCTTCAGAATTAGATCAGTACACTCAGGGCCTTGTCCTCTGGAGTCTTGGAAATCTCCAAAGGAGATTCCCGTAGCATCTCTAGGTCCCTATTCTGGTACCTAGCCACTCTTCCTGAGTTCTTCTTTCCTTATTTCTAATCAGAATTCCCCTTGCTGCACCAAACTGAATCTTTACTCTTTCTGGTTTTCACTATGCACCTCTGAGAAGGGTCTGGCTCCATCTTCTTTGTGGTACCCACTCCCACACTCTTTAGGTAGTGAAACACTGCCACTGGGGCCATCTTTGTCTCCAGTTTGTTGACATCTCTCTTGTATTGTGGGGGACCCTGAAACCAGAGGCTATATCCAGATGTGTTAAGCAAGGGCAAGTGTATCACAAGTGTTAAGCAGAGGCAAGCAGTCACTTGAACTGCTGCCTGTGCTCTTGCTAACACCTGCCAGTATAGAGAGTAATCTTGCCACTATGCCCTTGCAGCAGTAGCTCACCTTTAGCTTACCTACCAGGACACTCAGATCTTGTCCTCTGCAGCCAGTGGGTGTCCAGCCTGCGTTTGCTACATGGGGTATTCCAGCCCAGTTGCAGGACTTGGTGTTTGTCGTTGATCCTCACAGGGTCTGTGTTGGCCCCTTTCTCCAGCCTGGCCAGGTCCCCTCTGAACAGCAGCTCTGCCTTCTAACATATTCTCCCCCTTCGTGTCTTCTCGTGTCACCCTCAAACTTACTGTGACAACTGTTGTCCTGGCCGCTGTACTGACTTCTGATAGATGCCATGACAGGGACAAGATACAAGGCAGAACTTGGACTGAGGCAAGGCTGCCTGGGCTATGGTTTCTTGAATCTGCAGTACAAAGGACCGCTTTGTTTTCTGTCTCAGAAGGATAAGCTTGTCAGATGATTTAGGAAGTCTTGCCGAGATTATTTCCAAAAGAGAGCAAAGCAGAAGGTTTTAGGGGCTTATGGGCTTGTGGTAGACAGAGTGGGCAGGACACAGAAGGACACAGAACTTAGTGCAGGTTTCTTTACCCTATCTGGTGTCTTCACTGCCGGTTCCTGCTCTTTAATGCCCTCCCTCATCCATGCTGTTGAGCTGATGATTGCAGAGAGCCTCACAAAATGCAGAGTCACTCGTTGTTAGCTTCTGGCCTGCTTTGGTTTGCTCCATAGTTTTAAATGAATGACAGTGGTACAGACCTCTGGAATCTTTATTTCTTGTCAGTTAAAGAGCTGGGAAGTGCTCTTACCTTTCCCTGTTGAATATACTGTTTGGGTTTCATGGGGGATAAAGGAAGAAGCAGATACTGGTTTGTAAGAGCAATACGTGTGAGTAGCTGTTGTCAAACCAGGGCAGCAGTGTGTTACGGATGCGTTCAGAAAAGTCTGTAGCGGTTTATTGCAGCTGCAGTGCACGTGGAGTAGAGCAACATGCCTGGTGCTAGTGAGGTGCTGCAGTGGCTGGGAGTTGAGCAAAGGCACCAGGAGGTGGATGCAATCCCTGCTTAGTTAATGAAGCTGTTACCAGCTAGAGGGGCTCAGCTTGCCAAGTTAAAGCAATTATTTTACTTGATTTAAAGGAAATTAAAATATTTTGCCCCGAGTTTGTAGGTGGAACTGTTCTTAGGTGTATGGAAGTTCACCAGGGGCTCAGTGTTGGGGAGCTTCCAGTGAAGTTGTCTACAGAATGGACAGAAGCAAATTGGTTCTCCTGGATGCTTCCCAGTGGCTTGAGGATAGTGGTTTCTCCTGCTGGGACTTGAGGTTGGACTTGATGATTTTTATTGATCCTTTCACACTAAAGACGTCTTTGACTTTGTGCTTTAATGACAGGGTTAGACTGGCAGCAGTGTGGAGAGGGAGGGAAGTGGGTTATCTGCAATACTAAGAGAATTGTGAACAAGTTTCTGGACAAGTCAGCTTGATTCAGATTGTGATTTCAGGAGATCAGTTTTAGGAGTAGTAGCTTTGTGTGTGAGTTATGAATGCCCTGTTGTCATTCTGTTTTCTCCATTAGTACTAAAAGACATTTTAACATAATAGAAGGTCAGTATAGCTTCTTTTTTAAAAGAAGCCTGACAGAAGTCTTTTGTCAAGCTGTTAACGGCAGATGAGAAGCATTTTACATACATCCATACTGAAGCTTCTCACCCTGACATCCAAGGTGGCAGTGGAGTGGCAGTGGAGTGGCAGCTGGTTTAGGTGATCTAGTATCTGTGTGAGGTCCTAGAGTACTTGGCTGTGATAGCAATATGTTCTGGATGAAGGTCCATTGGTTGTGGATAGTCAGTTACAGAAATGGTTATGCTGATGTGAGAAGTCACTTAAGCTTTTTGCTGGGGATGTGAAGGTGACAGAGGGACTCAGTCTGTGAAGGTCTTAATATGTATTGCTGTGTCTGAGGCAGAGGAAGGTAACCTTCCCTCCTGAAGTCAGTGAGGAGCTCTTGTAATGCTCTGTGGCAGCAGTAACACCCAGCTGGAGCGATTGTCCTGCTTGGTCAGATGGTTATTGGCTTTTTGAGCTGGCAGAGTTTTTCCCTTTATTGTTCAACAACTGCCTTAATGGCCTTTCCAGCACCCGAAACCATTAGCTCCCCAGAGAGGGGATTGAATGGGGCAGTTCAGGAGGTTTTTCCTGCAAAAGGGATGAATATTTGTTTGCTCTTTGTGGTCTTAATTTCACAAAGTCCCCTGCTGTTCTGTGCAGCTCTGTCTCCAGTGATCCCAGCTGCTCTACTGGGTCTTGCTGGATATCACTTCTCATTGCTCTCTTCCCTTCTTAGGACACTGTTTAAGGAGAGCAGGCGTGTACATGGACACCTCACATCAGTCCTGTGAGTATCGCGCAGCATCCCTTGGAGCGATAACTGGTGAACTCCATTCCCTGGGGCCGGGGTGGATCGTGCAGGAGCACCTGAGCTCTGCTCCTGTCACACAGAGTTTGCCGCTGCTTCGTTTGGGGAGGTCCAGGGAGAACAGTTGCTTCTGTGCAATGTCTCCTAACAGTGACCTTCCTGAGGTGCCTTAGCCTTACAGTAAGCTCAAATATAAGAACTTGGAAGCCAGGTTGCCTCTTGGCCTTGCTCAGCACACTAGAGTGTAAGCTAGATCCTGGGAGTAGGTTGAGGTAAAACAGAGTGTGATGCCAGCACTGTGATTACTGTTGCCTGTGCAGTTGGTCCTTACGGGGTTCCAGATTCTCTCTTTCTTGCTGCCTGGTTAACAAAGGGGTACAATTAGCTCAGACCAGTGAAGAGAAGTGTGACTTGTTTGTGGGGGGCAAACCAAGAGAGCCATCGGAATCCAGCCAGGCAGGTGCTCTAATGCTGAAGGGTCTTGGGATTTGCTGGCAGTCTGTAGCGCTGATTGTTTGACAGACCATGCTTTTCTTGGTGTTGGATGAGTGAGGGCAAGTACAAGAGGGAGAGTCACCTTTCCCTTGGCCATAGTTAAGGGATATCTTGGACCACAGATTGCATCTGACCAGGCCAAATGGATCTATTTGCTGTGAATTTGGCAGATGCATCCTTGACTACTTCTGGGAACCTAAAAGAAGTAACTTCTCAAGAACAGTCTCTGTACCAGTTTGTTTCTGGGTATTGCTGTGTTAGCTCAGCAGTGGGTTTCTGTGGTAGCTCCTGACCCTGCAGCCAGTGCAGGATGTGTCTGTTAGTCCTTTTACTGCTCTGCTACCACTTCATGACTTTGCTCCGCTCTCTAATTCACTCCCTTGTGCAGGAGTCGGGGCTTCCTAGAACAGCAGCCAAGTGCTGTATGGTTTTGAATCCCAGTAACGTAATGCTGCCTCTGTTCCCTCGGTCCTTTGCAAAGGACTTAGTGGATCATCATTAGCGGGGCCCAAGCGTGTTCCCTCACCGGGCACTTCCCTGTGGACCTGCAGTGAGCTGTGTTACTTTTGTCTCCTCAAAACAGGGCGAAGAAGAAAGTCATAGCTCCTACAAAGGTGAAAGTGAAGGTGAGTTCTTTGTTTTCTGGTTCCCATAGCTGACATAGACTGAGGGTCAAGTGTCTACCATAACAAATCCTGTGTATGAGCCTAGTGCCTGTAGGTTGGGTACAGGGAAGTTGTACTGTGGAAGAACTCCAGTCAGTACTGGGCTTGAAAAAACCAATGAGAACAGTAGCTAAAAGCGATGGCGGCAGCAGCAGTTGGGCGGGAGGTAGGGTCTGGCGGGCACAAAACCTGCTTTTTCTGCCTTTTGTCCACAGATGGGTAGCCCTCCCTTCCCTCTTGTGCAGTAAACCTTGCCTCTGGTCTGAGTCTGTATTTCCCCTGTCATTTTGTCCAGGAATCTTCCTGCAAACCAGATAAGAAGACATCGGTGTCTGTTCCCTCTCTGCACTCGGGCAGTACCTTAGCACTGGCTTCAGAGACACAGGGAGGAGCTGTGGGCATCAGTGCCCAGACCAGAGAACTCTTGTCCCTTGGGACAACTCAAGCAACCAGCAGCACCAGCACTGCTGCTGCCTTCAAGGATGACTCCTTGGATGAGGATTTAATCCACAATCCCACCTCCTCCCTTGAAGCAGTCTCTAAGGAGCTAGCTGTGCTGAACAGCAGAGCAGCAGGGAGCCCTGACTTTACTCTTCCTCCAGCTCCAAAAGCTCCACCAGAGAAGATCTCAACTCTTACATCCTCAGAGGAGAAGAGGACATTTGCAAAGTCTAATCCTTCCCCTACATCATCCTCTGGTTCCCTCCAGTCTCCTCTCAATTTCCTGGCTGAGCAGGCCCTGGCATTGGGCCAGTCTTCTCAAGACAAAAAGGCAGAGAACTCTAATTACAAGGATCTCTCCTGCCAAGCATCCCCCAGCAAAGTCCTTCCTGATGCACACCAAGCTAAACAGAAACACCACGGCCTGGGCCGGCCAAGCCATGGGCCTCAGACCTCAACCACAGTGCCAGGTTCTCAGGTGAAGGTCTTTCACTCAGGCAGCCAGCTGCAGAAAGCCTTCACCTCCCCAACTCCATTTGTCAAACTGCAGAATCCCAAGTCCTCTACCCCAGTGCCCCAGCGCTCCCTCCTCCAGCAGGTCAAGTCATCAACCAAAGCTCAGAGCTTCCATTCCTCTGCGTCAGCAAGCAACACTCAAAACTCTGGCAGCTCCCACAAGAATCCAGGCTCATCTTCTTCATCTCTTGGTTACACAGGAAAGCACTTGAGTGGCTCTAGCTCTTTGGGACAATCTTACAAATCTACCTTTGTTTCTGGATCCCTCTCCAAGCATGGGACATCTTCCAGCAGCTCCTTGTCTGGAGCTTCTGCAAACCAGGGCTGCTCCTCCGGGAGTTTGCTGCCCAGTGTGCAGAACCCTTCCTCTGGCCAGGCGTCTAGCCGCCCATCCTCCAGCTCCTCCATGAAGAAGACATCTGTTTCGCAAAAGCTCACTCTGGTGGCACCTCCTGGAGGTTCAAATGGAGATTCAAGTGGGGGCACTCAAGGGGTAGCCAAATTGCTGACCTCTTCCCTAAAGCCAGCTGTTGTGAGCAGCACCACCTCTTCTACCTCTGTGCCGGTAAGCAGGGGTGTGCTGGCTCAGCCTGGTGTCAGTCCATCTCCTTGCTTGCCAGACCTGTCCTAAAGCAATGACTGTCCTGAAATTGAAGGACTATCTGGATCTTGGCTGCTTAGGCTGGGAAGTCCTGGCCTTTTGCTGGGGGCTTGTGCTCCAGAATTCCAGCTTTCATTTTCAGTTTAAAGTAATGACTAAGCTGAAGTCTGTGGTACCTTCCAGGTGGCAGTTGTCAGGAAGGACTGCAGCATAAGAGGTCATTGTGAGAGCTGAAAATGGTTGCAGAAATTAAAATAACGGTCAATTTGTTGTTAGTTTGGTCTGCAAATCTGGGCTTCCTTAAACAATTGCAAGTAAATTTAGTATTATTGCCACATTTTTCTCGACTGACTTTGTAGCATCAATGATGTGATACTGGGCTATAAACGCAACTCACAGAGCAGTTTGCTTTGGTGCTTGTCTGTCTCTGTCACCTTTCTGGTGCTCCCAGTTACTCCCATATACTACTGCAATGATGTTTGTGGTCGAGCTCCATGCAGCATTGTGAAATTTGGGGTCTGAGGTCATGGGAATATTGTCTTATCAAGAACTCCTGGGTTACCTGTACAGGCTTGGATTTTTCAGATGTTGCGTTTAAGGCTACAAGAGCCTTAATTTTCACCTACAACAACAAAGCGGTGTTAATTAACTGTTAATTTGTTGTTGACTGCTCATACCTGCTGCCTTTTGTGGAGAAAGGAAGGCAGTGAAGTTAGTACATTCAAATGGGCCTGGACTGAGCCCTGTGCTGCTCAGCCTGGGCTCTTTGTTCCTGAGACAACCAGAGAGTGCTACCCTGTAGGGAAATATCTCTGACAACATTCTCTGGGTGTAGGTTACTCCTAACCTTGGTGCTTTGACTAGTCAGCAGTGAGGTACTGCCAAAAGTGAGGAGAAAGCACCTCACCGCAGCCCAGGGGAATGCATAAGCTTTTCCCCTGCCTAAGAAGGCACAGCTCCAGAGTGAGGGAATAACGGAGGAGCCATTTAGAACATGGCATCCAGCAGCAGAGTAACAGTACCTCTAGATGGCCTCAAGAGCTCACAGCTGTTGGGTGCTTCCTGCAAGGAGGGATTGTTGAGTGCTCCAGGCTTTAGAGATCATCTTCAAATACGAATGTTGTTACCCCTTGGTTTTTCTACTCCTGACTGACCTTTCATATTGCTTTTCAGAAAGGAACTAGTGGAGCTGTGCTGCTAACAAGTTCTTCCTCCTTAAGTGTACTGGCTCCATCGTACAAGTCCAGCAACCCAAAGCTGCCAGCTGCCCTGAGCTCCACCCCGTTAGGTATTATCTCTCCAATTCATTCCTTCCCTCTTCATGTCATCTCCTTCAGTTCAGACTCCTCCCCAAAAGCAGGAGTGTCCAAGGATGCAATAGTTACGGGACCTGCTCCAGGAACTTTCCACCATGGCCTTGGCCACAGTGAGTATCCTCAGGCACGTGTGTGTTCCTTGTGCCTGTGCTGTTAGATAACAAGAATCAGTGCTCTGCCCTGTTAACCCATTGCAGACTGACCCGTCTCTCTTGGTGTTGCTTCATGCTGCAGTTTGTGCATTTGTATCTCTAGCAGTTGCATTTGGAGAACTGTGGGCTCACCCTTGTAGCTAGCCCAGAATTCCCAATAGCCGGAAGCTGAGCTATAGGCTGACAGCTGCACCTCCTCTGCTCATTTCTGTCTTCGATGTGTATTTTCCCCTCTCCTTTCTTTGTTTTTCTCTCTAGGTCTTCTAGCTGGCTTGCACTCCAGCCCCCACCATGCTGCACCACTCCCACATTCTGCTCTGCCCACTCATTTACCGCAGAGTTTGCCAGGTAACTTGTCAGATGGTCATGTTTGTCTTCTGCTCAGCAGATGCGTTCTCTAGAGGTGGCAGCAACATGTTTGTCCACTAGTGTGGTTGTCGCTAAAGCCCGAGGTACTAAGCCCTGTGTCCTTGACTGCTTTGCTGACCTGGGCAAACCAGGGTGTTGCTGGCATTATGAGCCCTTGGTGCTTACAGCAAATGTTGGTCCTTGGGAGAGCTGTGCTTTGCTGCTTGTGTTGTGGTAAAGAGTCATCCTGTCAGGATTGAAGCTGCGTCTGCCAGGACTGCCTGGGACCAAATGTTCTGGCTCTGGATACTGGTGATCCATATAGACTGTGCCAGACCAGAGTGCGTGTACACTGAGCCAAAGGCCCACGTCTCCTTCACAGCACATTTGGTGTAAGTGGAGACGGCTATGCTTGGCAGTGATTACATGGTGGCTTTTGCACTGGAGCCTGTTGCTGACCTGGTGTGATGGTGCAGGAGAAATGCACAGAGCTCAGGAGATCTCTAGAAAACATGTCCCCCATTGCAGATGGAGCCCTGCCTGCCAAGCTGCGAGTGGGTGTGAATGTGTGGAGCAGGAGAGAAGTAAGGGGGATCCATGCAACATTCAGAAATTTGAAGTGCAGGGCCAGCAGGTCGGGCTGGCTGCTCTGGGGCATTGCTTATCCCATCAGTAACTACTACCTCTGCCGTCTGGATCATGTTTTTCAGTACAGTGCCACTGCCTTTGCACCCACTCCTGGTGCACTTGTCTTGACTGGGTAGTGTGAGCCTGATGTAGGAGTATAGATGTGCCAGCCTCATGTTGTGGCACTGAGGCCAGTAGGCATGTTCGACCTGCTGGAGTGTGAGTTTAACAGTTGGAATTTGTGATCTTAAAAGACTGTTCCAACCTAATTCCATCATGGCTTCTTGAGCACAGGCTGCTTTGCCTGAGGAGAGTGGTGTGCGCTGGAAAATCCAAAGAATTTGTGATCTTTTCTTTTGCTGAAGCTTGTCTGAGGTGGGTTGTTAGATCAGTGTGGTCGAGCAGCAGCAGAAGGTACTGGCAGCAACCACTGGTGGGACTAACCCTTCCCTCCTGCAGGGAATTACTGGACAGTGAGGTGATTGCAGTTTGAATGTGAGTTGTGAAATATATTTTGTGTCACTGAGGAGGAGTTCTCTGACCTGTTATTTGAGGGAGTTTTAAGTCTCTGATTCACTGTTTACGAAGCTTGTAACAAAAGAGTCTTTTGATGAGGGGCTGCGATGAAGCAGATACACTGCTGAAAGCTGTCAGTGGACAAAGGGGGCCAGAAATAAGTGAGAAAGAACCAACCTCTGAGACAACCTCCTGCAGCAACTTGCTTCCTCTCATGGCTGTTCTCACACGCAGATTGGAGATGGAGCTTAGTGTCATCATCTCTGAGAATACTATCAGTTGTGGTGCTTTGTAGAAGAACACAGCAGATATTTAAGTGCTACTGTCATCTGAAAACAGATCAATTTGCTTTGTGGTGTAAGCTGTGCTTGGCTGCATAAGCTGATGGCAAGCAAGACTCAGGTGTGTTGGGAGGGAGCACTGATGTCTCAAAACTTGCTGCTGGTCCTGGCATTCCTTGGAAAGCCTCTGAACAAGTGCTTGTTTGTGTTGTGGCTGCTTGTGGAGGTGTCCCTGTGCCATGGCCACAGCTCTGCTTGCTTTAGAACTGCAGTGTCCTGGGACTGAGCTTCTGCATGGACAGATGTGTCCTTGGTCTGGAGAAGAAGCTGTTGCTGTACTGCTCAAGGATGCTGCTTCTCAATGCACATCACAGTAGCCCTGTCTGTGCATCACAGCATGATGGTAGTTTGAAAAGCTCCTGCAAAACTTCTGCTTCCCTTAAACTTCCCTTCCTATTCTCTCTTTAGTGCATTTTCTCTTTTCCCCCCACATCTGTTCCTGTCTGTTCCTTCAGCAGCTGGATTCCTCTTGTTGTCAGTGGGCACCTAAACCCCATGGTGAAGCAGAACTAACAGTCATTGCCAGCCACCCTTATCTTCAAGGTGGCCAGTGCCACGTGCTTCCAGCTTCCCGTATGGGGAGACACAGCTGAGTGGCTTTTAGCGGGCCACAGGCTAGTTGGTCACCTGGCAGTCTGGGACCTGTGCTGTGGTGCTTGTGCTGGGAGGCTGCAGAGGGCCTCAAACCTTTCGATGCCCCACACTCCAGTGTAGAGGCAGGGCTGCTCCCAGTAGTGAGATGTCTCCAAGCACATTCCTTGGTGCTGGAATGGAAAAGCAGGTTGTTCTGTGTGGAGAGACCTGACTGCCCCAGCTGCCTGTAGCTCCATGCAGTTGGCACCAAACTCCCTTACCATTTGATTTTATTTTCTTTCAGATGCTTCTCAGCTTCACGGCAAAGGGTCCAGTGCACAGCAGCGCAAGTTGTGATGTCCGTGCGGAGGGGAGCTGGAGCAAGAGGAGCAGGCTATGAACTTTGAATACCAGCTGTGTCTTTTTTTTTTTTTAATGTTTTTCATTCATCACGACAACTGCAGAGACCGAACCACAATGAGGGGCTCATTGGAGCGTTTGCTCAGGCACTTTCAGAGCGAACCCCCCACACAAAGGGCCACCTTAAACCATGCCCTGGTGAGAGAAGCATTTTGTAGCACTGTTTTACTACTGCTGCCCGTCATGCATTCCCTGGCACTGGCAGGAGCTAGAACTCGTGGGGAGACGAGGGGGTTTGGATTTCCTGGAGGGAGGACCACCTGCCCACCAAGTACCTCCAGTTACCTCCTTGGTCTCCCAGGATGGAGGGTATGAAAGGAGCTGCTTCTGCTTTGCATGTTTGTGGGTGATTCTAGCACTGCCAGTGCTTTCTGAAGACCTTTGACTCACTTGTCAATAGTACTACACGACTGTGCTGCACTTAATTGGAGAACATAAAGTTTCCTGTGTGGTGAATCTAACAAACTGCTCGATGTTCCCCTCTAGAGAAGGAAGACACTGTAGAGAGACATTTTTAGAGGCAGTCATTGACTTTCAAGAATTCTTTTGGATTTGGAGGTTTTTCCCCTTCAAAGGGACACTTTTTTCTTCTGCTCAGTTTTGTCCTCATGACCATCAAACGCATTGGATTGACAGGACTCCTCAGCATGCCACATTCATGGGAAGACATAATTCCAGTGCCTTTTATGGTGGAGCAAGAATGGACTAGTGACACACATTTCAGCCCTATTTTATGTGCTCATGTGCTCCTTGGCCCAGGAAAAATCATTCTGTATTTAAAACATACTCTGTTTTATTTAAAAGAGCTTTTTATGGTTGCACATCAAAAAAAAAAGGAAAAAAAAAAAAAGCTGCACTACTGTGTTGGTGGCTGCAAACACAGTACCAAATCCAGCAAGAGCACCAGTTCATATCTGAGTTCGTGCAAGCGGGTTACAGACCCTCCCCTAAAGCCATTCTTTCTTTCCTAGGGTCAGCAGAGTTATGATCAGTTTGGTGGGCAGAGGGAATGATCTAGATTAACCCAGGTCACTACTAGTCAAATGAATTCCGTAGAGTAACATTGGGTGATGATTAACCATGGTAATATCCTCAGTGTTTTCTGCACTAGGGTCGTGTGCTTGTCACAGCTGCAGGAATGGGGCCTCTAGAATTCAGGGGTGTCTTTTTAATTTACTAACTTAGACCTAAAAACTTCTGTGGATCACCCCCCTTGAGTCCAGGTGTAGCTGAGGGCAGGCTGAGCATCCAGCTGAGCTTTGTGGGGGTTGATTATTGTTTTTTCAGCTTTTCCCCCATTCTGCCTTTTCTCAGGCTCCCTAGCTGAATCGAGCAGCCGCAGTGCTGATCCACATGGACTTTACTGGTATTTCAAGTGAAAGCTGGCAGCCTGCCTTGGTGAGCTCTGGGGAAGGCTGCGGACACCAAGCATACCAGCAAGTGTCTGCTTTAGTTTTCCTCACTTTTGGTCAGAGCCAAGATGGACTGTTTTCAGTTTGAGCTGATACATAATTTCCTGAGATGGGCATGTGGTTTGTATTAAAAAAAACAACCACCCCAAAACAACAAGAAACCAACTCAGATTTACAGCTTGTTTACAGAAAATGCTTAGGTTGTAGCAAAAGAGCCAAAGACAGACCATGTGTTGCTCAAACTAAGTGCAGCAGTTATCAGTGGACTCTGAGCGGTGGATGCCGTGCAGTTCCCACTGAAGGCCTAATCCTGAGAGGTACTTTGCACCTTCAACCTTGCCACATGGGCTGAATGAGCACTCTGGTCCCTGGCAGAATGGGGGCTCTCAGCGAGTGACCTGAGGTACTGGTTCTCCTCCCTCTCTTTGCTTTCACTTGAATGCTGCTGCGGGGAAGCACTAGTGTGCATGGCCAGAGCAGAATGCCCTCCTTCTAGGAATTGAGTGAAGCCTCTTGCCTCAGGGAAATGTTTATTTGGTGGAAATTCTGTAGGATATTTTTTTTTCTTTACACGCTACAGCGAGTGAGTGAGTGATGTGGAGTGGATTCACAGCAAGGCAGAACCGCAGTGGTGGGGAGCCGTGAGGCTGGCAGCTCGTTGTGCTGTCATGGAAAGAAGAGGCTCCAGTAGCAGGCACTTACAAAGACCGTTCCTTTCAGGAGCAAGAGCAGTGGGTTACTATTATATTATTTTGTGTGTGTGTGTTGGGACTGTCTTGCTGAAGATGGTGGGGGTGGTATAAAAACTGTTAATCTTGTACAGAACAACTGAATAAATTGTTTCAAAGTTTCCAAAATGCCTTTTTTATTGGGTTTTTTTTTACCATCTCCTTACTACTGGTTTCATGACTTTGTTTTCAAGAATTAATGTTTCAGCTCAGCTGATCATCCCTTTAAGCAAGGAGTAGCGAACTACCGACTGTTTGGTTTGAGGCCTGTTCTGTGTTGGGTAAACAGCAGTTGTTCCTGGCAGCTGTGGCACAGTTGCACATTGTGATTCTGTGAGCTGATGCTTAAGGTTGGTATCTGCGCGCAGGAACATGTGGGGGTTCGGACCCTGCAGCAATGGTGTGAGCCCTGCACAAGCATTTTGTTCACAGACACACAACTGGTGTCCATCCCCCAGAACCAGTGTGGATGTACAGTGCTGAGCTTACAGCTGCTCTTGCTGACGCAGTTTACTGGGGTTTGGGTATAATCTGAAATGTGGGAAAAAGCAACTGAACGTGCTCTAGATGTGGCAGGCCCTGGTACTACCCTGGTGTAGTTCCATTCATTAGTGCAGTTCATCTCCATCTAATGTTGCTAATTAGGCCCAGCTACCACACTGCTCTGGGCACCTCCCTCTTGAAAAAGAGTCAACAGCTAAAATGAACAGTCTCATTGTTTTAACCTTGACCCTCAAATGGCATCAGCGATCGAGAGAATGCTGTAAGGAATAAAGGAAAATCAGTGTCTGATTGGAATCACTGCACTTTTATTTTGTACTATAAATAGAATTCCCCTCTATTTCCCATTCCCTTATACAGGTAAATGACACATAGCTGCATGCATCCAGTAAAACACCAGCACAAATGGCTCTTGGCCATGAGGTAAGTGAACTGTGTTTCAAAGGCACTCTGTTACAGCTGCAGGCTTCCCCTCTTGCATTGGCAATGCCACCATCGCTTCACATCCTTATGGCAACCTCAGTGGTATGTGAATCTTCCCCCGGATCTATGGCTGACACCATCAAACAACACCTGCTTCACTCCTCCCCAGCAGCACAGGCACGTAGGTGAGCAAAATGCTGGTGTTTCAGCACTGACGTGGTGATGCTGAACTGGGATGTGCGGCACGCATTTGCTTTTACAGAGCTGGTCTTCTCAGAGAATGATCCCATCATTCAGTCAGTTGTCCACAATGAAACTGTCCGGCTTACCAACATGCAGCAGACATAACCAGCTCCTACTGGTCACTTCGGAGACTTCTTGACCTTGACTCTCTCTAATGACTGCTGTGTACAGCTTTTTATGTGACTACTTAAGCATATGTGGAGGAAGCTGCAGGTTCTGCTGAGTCTTTGGACTTCAGGTACTTTGCTGTCTTGGGTTTTGTTGGGTCAAGTGATGGGGGAGGCATGAAGAGGGGGAGAAGTGTTTATTTTGCTGTAGTCCAGACAAATGTGTTTCCCACTATTGATGGTGCATTTCTGCAGTGAATGGCAGCAAGCAGTGTGGCTTCGTAGCATGGCTGGGACAGAGGGTCTAGCATTTTGGAAGGTGCAGAGGAGGGCGAGGCTTTGCAGTGATCTGGTAGTCTAATGGAGCAGCTCTGACCAGCTGCTCTTAAGAAAATGTTTCTAAAGTGGAGGGAGCGCTGTGGAACTACTTCCGGATACCAGGACTGCCAACTCCTGGATTGACATCTCCTTGTTGAGGTAACTGTTGTACTGAGCCGTGGTTAACCTTCCGCTCTTCAAGGCATCCTCAATTGAGAACTCCCTGCCAGACTTCCTGTCAAGGATCACGGAGGATTCCCCGTTGGGACCCTTTATTGAGATCTCCTCCCAGTCACATTCCTGACTCTTCAGTTTGACAAACAGGCTCCATTCGATGAGGCCAAACACATGAGCTTCCTCAGGAGACATCTCTTTGCCTGTATCAGGGTCAATGACCACGATGGAGCGCCTCAGGTGGTTCTCTCTTTGTTCTCTCTTGATAGCCACTGTCTTGAGGCGATTCTGGAGTTGCTCGATCTCTGCATCTTTTTCCCTTGATAGCTGCTTCAGATCATCTAACTCTCTTTCCAGAGCTTGGAATCTGGAGTCTAGGTTTATTCCGCTGTCCATGTGGGTCATGTTTCTCAAATCTCGAGCTTCTGTGGCTGTGAATTCAATCTCTGACTGCAGCCTCCTTGTTTCCATCAGCAAGTTCTGCTTCTCAAGGTGCAGTTTGTGGTTTTCCTCCCTCAGTAAATCCAGCTCCTTTGATGACTTGGAATTGTTGAATTCCACCTCAGACAGCCTGGTTTCAAGGCGGTTGATATCTGCATCTAGCTCCCTCTTACGTCTACTTTCATCTTCCAGATTGCTCTTCAACTTTTGAATCTCATATTCTGTGTCTCCTTTGTCCACCTGGACGCTCTCTGAAAAGACCACTTTCTCTTTGACCTCCATCTTCTCCAAAGACAGGAGCTTCTTTCTCAGGGCTTCTAATTCATTTTGCAAGACTTGTCTCCGGTGTTTCTCTTCTTCTAGCTCCAGCTTGAGGAGTGAGTGCTCCTTCTCTTGCTGGGGATCTTGCTGAAGGATCACTTTCTGTTTCACAGTCACTCGTTCTGTTGTCTCCCTCTCCTGTTCTTCCAGTTCATTCAGCCTAATCTTCAGCCTCTGCACCTCCAGTTCAGCCTCTCTGCGGGCCTGTCTCTCCTTCTCAAGTTCTTCTAGCTGACGCTCTAGCTCTGACCGCCTCCTTTGCAGCTTGCGGAGTTCTTCGCGAAGGCTATCAATTTGCTTCAGCTCGCTCTCAATGCTCTGAGAGAAGGAGTTGACTTCAGCTTTCAAGGCAGGATCTTGCTCATACTTCACTACTTCCTGTTGGACCACTTTTTCCTTCACCTGGGAAAGCTCTTCCTCCTTCTGTCTTACCTTCTCTTCTTCGAGTAGCCGCTCCCTCTCCAGGTCAATGTGTTTCATTTGTTCATCTGCTAGCTGCACTCTGAGAGACTCCACCTCCTCTCTAGTCTTGGGGTCTTCCCGGAATTGCAGAATTTCTTGAACGACTTCCTTCATTTGTACTTGAGGTTTGGTATCTTTCAAAGCTTGTATCTCTTGTTTCAGCTGGTAGATCTCCAGGTCGGCTCTTTCAATTGCTCCTGTCCTCTCTATGATTTCCTCCCGGAGACGCTGCAGCTCTTTTTCAGTTTCTGGATCATTCTTGTACTTAATGACCTCCTTAATGACTTCTTTGACTTCTACCAGAGGCCCCCTGTTTCTCAGAGCAGCCAGCTCATTCTGGCAGCTCTTCAGCTGTTCGTCGCCACCTCGGTATCTCCTTTCCTGCTCTACCAGCTCCAAACGAAGGTTGGCGACTTCGTTTTCAGCCTTGGGATCTGGGCGCACAATCTCACGCACTTTCTCCTGGACAACCACCTTGGTGTTCTCTTCCTCCAGCAGCTGGATCTTCCGGAGCAGCTCAGCCTTTTCACGCTCACTGGAACGACCCTTGGACTTCTCATCTTCATACTGGCGCCGAAGCTCATTCACCTCTCTTTCAATGGCTAAGTCTTTCTCTACCTTCAGCACCTCCTTGACAGTAATTTTGCCCTCGGCGATGGCCCGCTCCTTCTCAAGACGTTTGAGCTTGTCCTGGAGGAAACTGAGCTCTTCCTCATGCTTCTGTCGAAGGGCGCTCTCCCTCTGCTTGTTCTCTTGCAGCATCCGGAATTCCATCTCCAGCTGAGGATCATTCTGCAGCTTCAGCACCTCCTTCTCTGTTACCTTCTCCTGCTCTTTGTTCTTCTCGCTGGACAGCACTGCAATTTGTTGGCGTAAAAGGATGACTTCGTTCTCTCTGGTTCCTTCCTGCCTCCTGAGCTCTTCTAATTCTTCTTTGAGCTTCAGGATTTCATCAGCCTGAGCCTTATCTTGTTCAATACGGAGAACCTCTTTCACTATGTACTCCTGCCCTCCTTCTCTCTTCTCATGCTCCAAAACACGCAGCCTAACCTTAAGAGCCTCCAGCTCATCCTGGAGCACCTGGTTCTTACGCTGCTCTTCTGCCAAGTTTTGCTGCAGCTTGTGGAAACTCTCCTCAAGCTGAGGGTCAGGCACTTTCTTCAGCAGTTCCTTCTTAACAACAGTTTCCTGGGGCTTCTGGTTTTGCAGGTGGACAATGTTGCTCTGAATGGCTTTGATTTCTGCTTCTAGCTGCTGCCGTCGCTGTGTCTCATCCTCCAGCTCTTTCTTCAACTTCCAGACTTCTTCCACGGGCCTTACGGATTTCTTGGTCTGGACAAAGTCTTGTGTGACTAAAACATCTGGTTGCTGTCATTGGAAAAAGAACACGTGGTCAACACCCCCCCCAGATCTTGCTTCTGGTAATTATTTCCTGTGCCTCCCATGATAAAACAAGAGGGGGATGTTGAACTCAGCTGCAAACACTGAATAGGGGATTCAAGCTGCTCTTGAACTGCTCTGTGGCTTCTCTGCCTGAGAAACCCTTTTTGTGATGCCTGTGGCTGTCAAAACAAACTTCTAGCCATGAGGGATGCTCCTTCTGGCATGGGGTTGACAGAAGAGGTGTTAAACATGATGTGGAGCTTCCACAGGTGAGAGGGAGATGGGGCAGGGGAACACAGAGGGGTTGTCTGTCTGGCAGAAGCATGAAACAAGAGCTGGATTTGTTTCCAGTTCAGCTTGTGATGGAGAAGGCACCCGTGTGTATTATTCACATGATGGCCCTTCTTGTGTCCCACCACTCCCAGTGGTGACTTACCTGCCGCAGGAGACTCTGAGCGAACTCCAGGTTCTGCAGCCTCTGTTTGTTCACAGCGTTTACCTCGGTGAACTTTGCTGCCAGAACAGCTTCCTGTGGAACAAATGTGTGTTGAGAAGAGGGGGAGGAACCAGGGGTGGAATGAGGACTGCTTGGTCAAGGGCCTATAGGAATAACAGTGTGTGCTTTTCCAAAAACCTTCCAAAAAGCAGTGATCTGCCAAGCTCTGGGGCAGAGGCAATTCTCATGCAGACACACACACACACAGTATGGTGTATGTGCTGCTCCAGAGATGCAGCCAAGGAAGAACTGAATGGACTCTTCTTGCTGCCTCAGGCAGGATGAGGTGAGGCAGGCAGCAAACAGATCACACCTAGCCAAGCTGCTTGGGGCTGCTCTTGCTGAAGCATCTCTGTCTGGTGAAATCATTGCTTGAAAGTCTTGGGAGGGGACAGCTTTCAGGGGTTTGGCTTTTCTCCCCTTTTCCCTTCCAGAAGGAAAGTGCTGAATCCTGCATTTCCCCCCCTTTCATTCTGGCCAGCCTGGTCCAAAAGTAATTCATTAATACTGATGAAAATGCCACCCCCTGTAGCGCCCCCCAGCCCACGGTCACCAGATTGAATACAATCTTCTGCAGAATCCCTGCTGCTCCATAAGCTGAGACCAGCTTGAGCTTGCTGCAGGCAACCCCTTATTTACCTCCTCTTTCACCTTCATAGCTGGAGACTGGAGCCTGGGCTTCTTGCTTGTGTACCCATTGCGGCCGTTCTCTAGGTCAAGAATGGACCGTAGCTTCTCTGCTTCCAGCTCATAGTCCTGTGGAAGAAGTTCCCAGGAGTAAAGTGGGATGACTAGGGCCCTTTCACACACCGGTCCCTCCTAGATCCAGGCTCAAACAGCTTCTTCCCTTGATCCCACTGTGTTAGGAGAGAGGCTGACACTGGGGGGGCCTGGAGCACCATTAGTGGGACCTCCGCAAAGCTTCAGAGTTGGGTCCTGCCCTTTGACCAGCACAGCTGCAGTTGTGTGCTGACCTTCCAGTTACTTTATCAATGCTGGGTTTGAGGTGGAGAGACCCTCCTTTTGTAGATAACAACTCTGAGCTGTGGCTATTCTAATGGCCACAGGATGTCAACATCAGAGCAGGCACAACCTGTTCTTAGCTCGTAAGTTCACTGAACAAGGGCACTAGGTTTTCTTTAGCTGTCTCTTTGTAGGATGTAGGTGATTCCGTCCCTCTGCTCTGCTCTACTCTGGTGAGACTTTTCACAGTGCTCTGCACTCCTCAACACAGTACAGATCTGGAGCTGTTCAGGTGGGACCAGAGGAGGCCCTAGAGGTGGCTCTGAGGGTGGAACCAGGACGAGAGAGTTGGGAGGGTTCAGCTGTAGAGGAGACTTACAGGGACCTATAAGGAAGCTAAAGAGGGACTTTTCACCAGGGTCTGTTGTGACAGCACAAGGGGTGATGGTTTTAAGCTAAAAGAGGGAGATTTAGACTAGAGAGAAGAAAAACATTCTTCACCATGAGTGAAGTGAGACCCTGTCCCAGGTTGCCCAGAGCGGTGGGAGAAGCGTCATCCCTGGAACATCCCAGGTCAGGTTGGCCCTGGGAGATCTGAGCACCCTGCTCTGGTTGGAGATGCCCTTGCTCAGGGCAGGGGTGGCACTGGAGGAGCTTTGAGGAGCCCTTGTCACCCAAACTAGCCCATGATTCTGTTACACCTCCCCTGGGCAGAACTGCAGTCCATACCTTCACCGCCTGCTGGTACTGCTGGGCTGTGGCGGCAACCTTCTGTACCTCCTGTTCCTTGCTGGCAATGTCACTGAGGAGCGCCTGGCATGCACAGGGACACATATCAGAGGGAACACAGGACCCAAACACGGTGGAGATTGTCAGTAACAATGAGTCAATGCTGAGCATGACAACCGATCTGAGCTGTCCTGCTACTTGTGGGCCAGGCGCGGGTAGGACAGTGCCTTGTCCTCAGGTACAAATGAATAAAAGCAATCAGAATTTGTATTCCTCTCTCTTAGGTTCAGGAGCTGTTAAAGTTCTATTCTTTCTCTCTTAGTATTGAACCTTCCCCTCTCCCCACAGAGCCCAAGGTGATTTCAGATAGAATTACCACTTGGTTCTTCAGCTTCATTTCCACCTGCTGGATGTTGTCAGTCTCCTGCGGCTCATAGTTAGGGATGCTGCACAGGAACTGGTTCAGTTTGTCGTAGTTGGTGCGGTAGTTGGAATAGGCGCTTTTTGCTTTCTGCAGTGTCTGGGTTCTGTGGGGGGATCACATCTCTTGTGGCTTCTGCAGACATCTCTTAACCCATCCTTACATCCTCCTGCTCCAGAAAGAGTCCCCGACTCTCCTGTGAGAGCACTTAATCCTAAAGCCTGCCCAGATCTACCTAACAGTGCAAACCAGATCCTCTTGATCTCCTCCTGTGCTCTCCCTGGAAGCAATTCAGCAGCTCATTCCCTGAAATCCCAGACTCAGAGTGGTTCAGACCCCACAGGTTCATAGAATGGTTCAGGTTGGAAGGGACCACCTAGTTACACCCCCCCTGCCACGAGCAGGAACACCCCCCACTAGACCACGTTGCTCAAGTCCCCATCCAATCTGGCCTTGAACAGTTCCAGGGAGGGGGCAGCCACAACCTCCCTGGGCAACCTGTTCCAGTGTCTCAGCACCCTCATCATTAAGAGCTTCCTCCTGACTTCCAGCCTAAGCCTCCCCTCTTCCAGCTTGAAACCATTACCCCTGCTCCAACCACTCCAAGCCCTTGGAAACCAGCTTCTCCCCAGCTTTCCTGTAGCCCCATTCAGGATCTGGACCGGGTTGGTCCAGTCCTGGCTAGATCACCTCCAGAGTCTTCTTACCTGTGGTCGATTTGCTTGCTGAGGTTGTTGAAGCGCTGGTTGAGTTTGTAGAGCTCGGCTTCCTGCCGTTCAATGTCAGGGCAGTGCTCCTGGAACTTGCTGGCCAGGGTGTTGGAGCACGACTTGGTTCTTACCAAGTTCTGCTCTGCTTCACTGAGCAGGAACTTCTTGGACTGCAGCTCAGTGCCCATGGCCTGTGGAAAAAGTAGGAGAAAGGGACTCTCCAGGGTTTTTTTTGGTCCAAGTTCCTGCTCCCTTCTCCACCTTCAAAAGCCAGAATGCTACATGCAAGAATGCATGGTGCTCCTTAGGATTCCAGCCTGTGTGTTGAGCAGCAGTTATCCAGCTTCTGGAAAGTGCTTTTGGAAGTGAAACATATCAACAAGGCAGAAAACTGGCTGGAGAAAACACTCACCAGCAGCTCTTCTTTCTTACGATCTACCACCCGCAAGTCCTCTGGGACCGTGTCGTCTATGACTAGTTTGTTCTCATAGCTGGACAGCAGGTCCCGACCCTGTTGAAGGCTCTTCTCAAGGTGCGTGGCCACCTCCACTCTGTGTGGACATGAAGAAAGGCATTAAGCACACCCACACCTCTCTCCTACGGGGTCGTACACTGTGCCAGGCTCAAGCTGTGACTTACTTCTCCTGGGCGGCACTGAGCAGCTGAACCACACGGTCGTACTTCTTGTTGGTGTTTTCCACCTTGTTCTTCACCAAGGAGGCGCTGCCGGTGTTCGGCACAGATTCAATGAAGACCTCACACTCCTGGATCTTCCTTGTTTTCTCAGGCTCGATGCGCCGCACCTCGTTGGTGATGTTCTGCAGTAGGAACAGAACCCTTATGGCAACAGAACTTGGACCTTGTGAATGCAGATGCTGACCCTTGACTGTTAGGGGGGAAAGGGAGGGCAGGGCTGAGGGGTTGTGTTTGATGGCAGGTGCCTTTTAGCCCTGTATGGGATAGAAGGATAATTTCCATCTCTTTTAAGGCAGGGGGTATTGGTTCCTACCAGCTCTAGCTCTGTCAGAAACTTGCTGGACTTGTGTGCACCATCAGGCCCTGCAGCCCGACAGATGACTTCTTGCCCAGACACCAGAGTGCCGCAGGCAGTTGGAACAATTTGCTTTTGCTTGTGGTGGCACCTGGATTTGGACACAGCCCTTGGCAGGTGGTGTAACCAGGACCTGAACTTCCTCCTAAACCAAGGGAGATTTGTGGCACAGAGCCTAACTTAATTAGGGGTCTGAAGGAGAGAGGATACTGACAGCACCAGAGTCTAACAGAGCAGATCCATGAGAAGAGGCAGAGCCCTGGGTAAGGAGTGTTCTACCCCTTCTTGAGCTGGTGATGGTGCTGACAGAGGTAATGTTCCTGCTGTGCTCAGAATACAGGCAGGGTCAGAAGCTGAAGGCTCCCCTCTCTCCCTCGCAGCCCACACTGCAGCCATCACCTTATCCTCTTTCAGCTTGTCCATGATGGGGCTGAGCCAGGAGCAGGGCAACGGATTTGGGCTTCTGATGCTGCTCCTAGGACTGCTACCCATCTCCACTGGAAGCAGCAGTCAGCTGCTATCCCCACATGGTCCTGGGCTCAGGAAGTGCTTACAGAACTCATCACATGAAGGACCACCCTGGAGAGCCCTGGGAGCACAGTCCCCATCCAGCCCCATCCCTCTGCTCCCACACCTCAGTACCTTCAGATCCTTGGAGCGCTCGGTGCTGTCCTGCACAGCCCGGCTCTGCTCCAGTGGTGGACGGAGGTTGGCTGTTATTGCTTTTTCTTGCTTGTCCAGGTCACTGCTGACTTTCTCCAGCCCTGCTAGAAGCTGGCGCCCCCGAACTGATGCAGCATCTGGATAAGGAAGGGAGGGACCAGGGCGGGACTCACTTGGAAGGTGAGTCTAGGCTTGATCCCACTGGTGAGTGTAGAACCCACCCACATGCCCCTCCACTCCCTGAGCCCTGCCTGGCTGCCCTGTCTCTGTCCACATCCCAGCACTGTTGTCCCCAGGGCATTCAGGAGACGGAAAGCTCTTGGTGGCTGCTAAGATCGGCCTCCGCCCAAGTTCAAGGCAGCCTTTTTCACCCTGGGAAGGGAAAAGACCCAGGCTGCCCTTCCAGAACCTCACCTCCAATGCTGTCTGCCTTCAGCCCCTCGTAGCGCTGCTGGAGGACGTTCTTGCAGTTGGCTGTCTTCTCCTTCACTGTCACGTAGTGATGGGTGATTCTGTGGAATGGGACACCATGGGCATGAGCTCAGTCAGATTCTGACCTCACCCTGGTGTCTGTCCCAAGCTGCTCCAGGAAGGAGGAGCAGCTCTTGGAAGGGCTTGTGGGACCTGGGCCCTTGGGGCAGCCGTGAAGGAGGTGGGGGAGAGGAACATTCTCCCTGTGTTGCCAGAAGGGTAGAGCAGTGTCATCACTAGAAGAGTGAGAGCAGGGGAGAGGCAGCAAAGGCAGATACCTGCCCGCTGAGGGAGGGATGAGCAGCTGCTCTCCCAGAAGAGGGAGGACTTGGATGGCTCTGAGCTGGCCCCTCTTGTGTGCAAGTGCAAGGGAGCAGGAATCCCTCAGAGGGGAAGCCTGAGGCTTTGAGTAGGCACAGTTTTGCTGTGGGGTGGGGGGTCAGTGCTGCTGGCACAGCCTGGGGCTGGTGAAGGAGACGGAAGAAGCTGGGAGGCAGCAGGAGGTCTGGCATAGCAGTATGGAGGGTCACGTACTGGTCCGCCAGTGCTATCGCTTCTGGGTCAGGTGGGGGAATCATGAAGCAGACCCCTGGGGCGCTGAGCTTCTCTCCAGAGCTGTCTGACACCTCCCAGATGTCCCCGCTGTTCCTCTGCAGGATGTAGTGGGCTCCTCGTCTTATCTGGCCCTGGGGACAGGAACTGGTCAGGAAGGAGCACCGGCCAGTCCCACACCAGCAGCCCCGGGAGCTGCACTTGCAGGGAGGCAGGACTGGCCCAAACCTCAATCCCTTCTCCAACACCCTCTGGCTTTCCCAAGCATCTGCAGCTTGCCAGGAACTTGTATGCCTGCTCCTCCCTGCCTGGAGCCTGCAGGGACGAAGCCACCCATGGCTCCGCTTGCAATAGCCCTGGCAAGCAGACTCCCACTGGGGCAGAGAGGAGATGTTTCCAGACTCTGCTGTGGCTTTCCTTTCCCAGAGGTAGGTTTGATGAGCTAGCCAGAGCCACTGGCTCCTCTGTGGGCCCTGCTGCTCCTGGGGTGTCTGATGGCTCTGCTGTCCCATTCTTTCAGCCACCCCAACCTATCAGATCTGCCAGGACGGACTCCGGGTCGGGGGGTGCAGATGTACTGCAGGGACTGTGCTGGTGATGGTGGGGTAACTTCCTTTTGTTGGAAACACACCCGGACACCTTCACCATCCCAGTGTGGGAATGTGCCAGAGCTGGGCTGTCACAACTTCCCTCGCAGCCTGACAGCCTGACAGCCCAGAGCCTCCTGCACTGCTCCTCCTGCTGAGCTGCAGAACCTGCTGCCCCACTGGGGTGAGCATCAACTTCTCTTGTCACTACCTGGGCGACGGCAAAATCTGGTCCTTCCCCAGGTGCCCCCTCCCTCCCTGGCATCCCCCACAGTGATGCACCCCAACAGCACCTCTGGGCCAGGGGAGATGGTACCTGCTCGCCCTCATACTCGCAGAGAGCCTCCACGGGGACGGGACTGGGTGGTGTTTCACGACGGTACCGCAGCGGCAGCACCTGCTGGCTCCGCTCCTGTAGGGACTTCACCACTGCGTCATACTTGTCCAAGGCCTTCTCCTGGTCCTGCACAGAGCAATGACACAAACCAGTAGGGAAACCCTGGCTTGTCCCAGCTGGGGAGATGCTCACTGCTGGGACAGACACTGTGGCTTAACTTTTGCTCCCAGTAGAGAAAGCAGCACTGAGGTGCTGCTCATCATCAAGGGCTCCTGTGCTCTCCTACCCCAGTTGCAGCTGGACTGAGGGTGGGGGTACCCAAGCTGCCTTGACACCAGTCAGGGACAGCTGCTCCCTGCTGTGTGGTCCATGCCAGCCTGGCTGTGTTTTGATGAGTTGAGTATCATGGGGCATGTAGGGGGAGACAGCTCAGGAAAAGAAGTTGGATTTAGACTGGATGTGAGGAGGTCCCTGCACTGGGAGGGTGGTGAGGCACTGGAACAGGCTGTCCAGGGAGGCTGTGGCTGCTCCATCCCTGGAAGTGTTCAAGGTTAGGTTGGATGGGGCTCTGGCAACCCGGTCTCGTGAGAGGTGTTGCTGCTAAGAGCAGGGGGGTGGAACTGTATGAACTTTGAGGTCTCTTTCAGCCCATTCTAGGAGTCTATCAGTTGTCCCAGGACACGTGTATGAGCTGGACCTGCGGCAGCATGCTTGGGCTTGGGCTGGGCCAGGGGCTGGGCTCAGCAAAGCCCTTCCCAAGTGGGCGATCTGAGAGCCCAGCTCTCAGCAGCACAGCAAGTTCCACAACCTCCTCTGGCAGCAGGTCTAATTATGCTCCCGCCCTCACAGAGCACTAACTCAATGACAGAACAAATAAAAACCAGCTCAGTGGGCAATTACGTTGCTATGGGAGAGGCAATCACTAGCTAGAGGGGAAGGAAGAGTCGGGTGAAGGCCTGGCAAAGGGAGGCAGCAGCGTGGTCCTGCTGTGAAGACAGCTGGGCTAGATTAGAAGCCTGCACTGGCAGGGAAGTCCTTCCATTGGAACCATAGGGACACTGCTCCGACTGCTCCCTTCCGTGTGCTCCTGCCTGCACCAGTACTCACATCCAGCTCCCTGAGGAGAGATTCTAGCTGGTATCTGTCCTTGAATTCTGGGCTGAATTTCTGGTCCAGGTCTGTATCCACTTTCTTCAAGAGTTCCTGGGCATCCTTAGCATCTTTCTGAAACTGCAGAAAGGCAAAGTCTTTTGTGATATAGGGTCCTGCTGAAACATGGAGCAGAGCCACCCCAGCACCTCCTACTGCCACGAACAGAAACAGCCAAGAAGAGCTATGGTGGGCATCTGGAACTCAGAAGCACATGGAGAAAGGTGAAGAATTGCTATTTCCTATGCTCAGGACAGCAGCGAGGGGAAAGACAACCTGAGACAGCTTATTCCATGGTCTTCTGCAGAGCTGTTAAATCCCACCTTTCCCTGCCCTCAGTGTTGTTTCACTTGGAACAGCATCACAGCAGCGTGTGGTGTCTGAGGAGAAGGCAGAGCCAAGCCCTTCCACACACAAACCATCTCCTGGGGCAGTTATTCTCTGGCAGATGCCCACAAAGGTGCTGCCTGGGCTGGGCACCACAGCTCAGCTTTGGCAACAGACTCATCACGTCAACACGCCCAGACTGTGGGAGAGGAATCCAGCCCAACCTGCTCCCAACAGAGCCTCCCTGGCTGTCAGATGCAATTTATCCAGCAGACATCTGTCTGCAGAGCTCAGCTGGGTGCTGAGCCCTCGCACAGGGCTCCCCGGAGGCCAGCTCAGCTTTCTGCAGGTCTCACTTCCCCATTTGGACCTGTTCTGCATCCCAACAGAGCATGTAAGGTCTCCCTGCATCTTGTTTCAGGGACTTCTGCAAGATATCTCTGCCCTTCTGCACACACAAGGATTCGGGTGATGGGCTGTGGCTCCTCAGCCACGGATGCTTCCTACAAATCACAGTTTGGCCAAGCAGTTACTGACCTTTGTTGTTTAAGCAATTATCACTTGTGTTGTATTAGCTCAAGGTGGTCCTCCTAGCCTCAAAATTCCCATAGACTAGAGGACTCAATCTCTTATACCCTGTCTCCAAAATAGATGAAGCTTGTTTGTACTGTGGGATTTCCTGTGACTCAGCCAGGGCTCTCCAGGGTCTGCCTCACTGCCCCCAGGGATCTGGTACCTTGTGGAAGTCCTCCATGAACTTCAGGTGGCTCTCCTCACAGATCAGCAGGTTGAGGTACTCCTTCCAGTCGGCATGCACTGCCTCGATGTGAGCCTGCAATACAGAGGGTGGACAGGAGCTTGGCTGGGGTGAGCATGAGCTGCCCACTAGAAAGTTCCTGTCATGAGCAAACAACCCCTTGGCTGCCTCTGAAGCCACCCAAGTGATCTCAGGTCAAACCTGGGAGACCACAGAGCTAGTCCAGAGCTGGGACGCTCTGATGGGAGCATGGAGCTAAGTGAAAGGAGGTGGCAAATCCTGTGGCCTGAAGTCCATCTTCACATCAAAGGTGGAACCTGCCACTATAATCTATCCTTTGTAGGCAGGTACAGGCTAATCACCACAGGAATGAGAAAGATGGGAAGAGCTCCTTGGGTTTATCTCAGCTCCTTGGATGCTGTTTACACACTTACAGATGAAGGAGACATTTTCCCCACTTGGCTTTCTGGGAAGTGAAGTCAAGAGTCCCAGTGGCACCAGGTCCCACCCTGGAGAAGGGCTGGGCAAGTCCCTGAGCTCCCAGGTGGCTTGGGAAGCTGAAGGCCACCCCTGATGCTCACCTCGATGGCGTTCTTGCCCGGGTGGTTCTGGGCGAGCAGCAGATCTCCATCTGCATGCAGTTTATTGATGGCCTCCTCCTTCTCCTCTAGCTTTCGGTGGATGAAATTCTAGATGGAGAGAAGCAAGTTACTGATTCCCTCACAGAGAGAGAAAACACTGCCTGCATCCTGTGACTAAACTACCCTGAACAGCTCCACAACAGAAACTGTGATGTTCCCCCAGCAGCTTTTGCTTGCCCTTCCCTTGCAGATCTTGGTACAGATGTGACTGGCCTGCTGAGGTAATGAAGGGGAGAATGAGGAAGCCTGTGTTCTTCCTCGCTCTGTTATCTTTGGCAGGAGATAAGTTTTAACTTCACTGGCCATGTGCTATCACCTGGACATCTCAGAGCTCTTTGTGTGGGAGTGTGGTAAAATGAGGCACAGGGGAACCGTGTTTCCTTCCCCTGCCCAGTCCCCAGTCCACTCCCCTGGCTGTGTGGGGCTGGGCTGCAGGTGAGCACACACGGACCTCGTACTGGCGGCGCCGGCTGGGGTAGTCCAGGTTGTGGTCGCTCCAGTCGTAATGTGTCCTGTCCTTTGCCTGCTGATCCAGCCAGTAGAGCTTGTTGGTGCAGCGCTGCATGTAGTCCTGCAAGGAGTTGAGATCCTGCTGCCGCTGCTGGGAGCCGGCCTGGAGGGATCAGAAGGGAGAGCTCAGCCCATAGCACCTCTTCACAGGTCCTCCTGGGGATACCTGGCCACCCCAGCAAGAAACTGGCCAAAAGGGCTCTGTCCACAGGATCCCCAAGGTCTCTTACCAGCAGCTTCTGGTATTTGGCCTGGAAGTCGCTCATGTACCCCTGTAAGCAGAGGAGAAATGAGGCAGCATTAGGAGTTTCTGGGGAGCAGTGGTCTGGTTGGGGCTTTCTGGTGGACAGGGACCTGGGGTGTTCGGGATTTGCCTCATTGCAAAGCTGGAGTTGGTGTGTGGTGCTGAGCTCTGAGGTCTGGTGTGGATCTGGGTGCCCACCCAACCTGCTGTAAGCTGTGGCAGCTGGCTGGTGGGGCACCCTGGATGCCATCAGCAGCGGCTTGGGACAGGCGGACCCTGTGGAGCGGCAGGGAGAGGGGAAGGAGATCTGACCTTGCTGCCTTCCTTGGCCATGTGCGGGCCGATGGCCATGACTTCGTTGTGGAAGATGTTGTGCTCTTCTACTTGGCTGTTGACCAGTGGCAGGTCAGTCCCAAAGCCTTTGCTGTTTAGCGCGTCCTGCAGTGCATGGGACACAGGGTTAGCCATGGGGGGACGGGATGTGGTGCCCTAGACCTAGAGAACTGCTCTTGGAAGTGGCCGTGGAACTGGAGGCAGCAGTGTGTGGGTGTCCACAGCACATGGGTGAAACTAGCCACTATGGGAAGACCAGTCTGGGGGCTTAACCCTTGTCTGTCTGGAAGAGTGTATGTAGGGAGTAGGATCAAAAAAAACCAAGGGTCATGGAGAAGAGTCCAAAGCTGGTGGTGACTGGGAATGCCATGGCAAGGACTCAAAAGCAGAAGCTGAGGGTTGTTCAGCTTGGTGAGGGGAAAGTTTTGGGGGTCATAACCCCATCCTCTCCTTAAAGTCTTAGGACAGCAAGGTGTTGACCAGAGAGTGAACAACAGCGGTCTCCATCCTCAGAGGGATAAAGGCAGAGGTTTACTCCAGCTCGCCCAGGAGGTCAGTAGCCAGGCTGAGCCTAGAAGCCCATCCCAGTGCAATCCCCTGTGGGCCCCCGATCCTCTGGTGCTTTTCCATAGCCAGGCTGCTCCCAATGGTGCTACTTCGAGCATCAACTGCTGGTGCCACAGCAGCTGTGCTTGTCCCACCACCATTGCACACTCTTGTGCCACCCAGCACCCCACCTCCTTCCAGTGCTCTTTGCTGATTCCAGTATAAAGCTGTTGAAGTTTCCTAGAGCCTGGTTCTCTATGGGGAGCTGCATGAGACCCTGCCCAGCTGGTGCTGCTGCCGAGTCAGTGGCTGATGGGCCCCTTAGTACCTGTTTCTCCTCGATCACTGTTGACCAGTTGACTTGGGGTTCAATGTGCTGCTGGGGGAAGTTATAGATCTGGTCATGTTTAACACGCAGGTTTGCCACTCGTTCCTTCAGCTGCCGGATGCTGCAGGAAGGGAGAAAGGAGGGTGGGATGGAGGAGGTGGGTACCAGCCAGCATTAGCACTGGTAGCTATAGATGATGCTCTCCCAGACCCCCGTGGAAGGGGACACTGTCCTTAGCGGACCTCAGACAGCCGAGCACTGCCAGGCCTTGTGCAATTGCCTGGGGAGGGAATGTGCAGAGGTTCCTGTGCCAAAGGCTGCTCAGCAGCTCCACAAGCTCAGGGTGGCCCGAGGCTGCATCTAGGAGAGAGCCTGGGCTGCCTACAGAGTGGGCAGGTACCCCCTGCCGTAACTCATGCTGAGCTGTATTAGCAGCAACAGCCACACTCCCTCTGCCCATTGGGCTGTGGGATGCAGAGGAACCCACAGCGACTCCCCAGCTGCAGGCAGGACCCCTGTAGAAGTGTTGATCCCACACTGTGAGGTTCTAGTGACATGTGCCCTTCCAACCTCCACCCTGGTACTCACTCTTCTGTGATCATGTCACCCTGGGGGTGCTTCATGTGCCGGGCGACGGCTGCATCCCCATCCAGCACATAGAGCAGCTTATCAGACTCAGAGAGCCGCTGCGCTGTCAGCTCCTTGTACTGCGCAAGCTGCCCTGCCTTGATCTTGTGCAGGTCCTGTCAGAGAGTGGGGATGGAGAGTCACCAGGGGAACATACACAGGAACTAGGAGATTTTCCACCATGCTCTCTCTGGGCACCAGAGGCTGACAGCAGCTCTGTCACCTTCTGTCCCCTGGGTTTGCTTTCCTCTCCCTCTGCCAGCCCCAAGGAAGGGCTGTGGCTGGGGAGTTGCATCGTCCTGGGATGCGCCTTTTGGAAGAGGAGGATGGTTCAGGCTGCCTGTGGGATGTACATCCCCACCCCACACTGTGTTACCCCACACTGTATTACCCCACACTGGGTAGGGAAGAGCTTGGGAGCCCCCTTGCCTGTGGCATCTTCCCACCTTCTTCCCCTGAGCCAGGGGAATGTGTGTCCCTCCGTTATGGGTCATCACACAGGGATGTGGGAAGGGCTGTGGCAGGAGGAGCCCATGTGTGGGGGGCCATGGCTCACTCACATTTTGCATCCGGGAGTCGGTCTCCACAATGTTTTTCTCCACCTGGTCGGCATTTTTCTGCAGGCGCTCTATGAGCTCGGTCAGCTCTTTGCTGGAGATGCTGCAGAGAAAGAGGAGTAGATGGAGGGGAGCTTGTCACCCCACAAACATGCCTGCAGTGCTGGAGGTGCCGTGACCCCATAGGGTGGCCAATGGCCAGCCGAGGCTGCCAGGCACTGCAGCTGTGGGTGACTCACTGCTGCCTTTCCTTCACTTTCCAAAATACTGGGCTGCTCTGCCAGGAGGGGGGTGGCGGGTGGGGACACCAGTGGGAGTGTTGCCAGAGCTGAGCTGGAGCCTCCCGTGGCTGTTTGCAGGGACAGCAACAGATGGATCCTGCATGGACGTGCAGGAGCCTGACCAGGACCCGGATCCTTCACACACAGGTGAGATTTGGCCCCTTTGAGGGAGGCAAAGCCTGCAGCTTGTTGTGCCCCCCACGCTGAGGCGCAGCCCTACCCCATAAAGGGTGGGACAGCCACACTACACCTATTTGCTACTTGGTCTCTTTAGGTGCTGGGTTTACTCCTGAGGTGTCACTGGTCCCCGCTCCTCTGCTCACAGCCAGGCTCACAGGGTGCAGGGCCAGTCCCAATACTCTAGCTCCAGTATTCCCAGCTCCCGTATTGCTGGTCCCAGTATTGTCAGCCCTGCTGTGGGGCCAATCTGGCTCAAGAAGAGGCAAAACAACCCGTGACACAGCTTCTGCCCTGCCCGGGTTGTTTCAAACATTCCATCTTCTCACTGTCTCCTTGGCTGCAGGGAGAGTTTGCAGTGTGCCCAGCCAGCTCAGTGCCAAGCTTCATGCCAGTCCGTGCCCTGGCGCTACGGGGAGGAGGAAGTGCTTCCCACCAGCCCCTGTCACCAGAGCCTTCCTGAGGCTGGGGGCAAGGCTGGGGCTCGTTTCCCAGCTAATAATCCTCAATGACCTTGTTACATGGTGGTACAATTAATCTTTTAACGGCTGTGGTAGCTGCTGGAAAGAACTGTGTCTCCTGCGGAGGCCAGAGGTCAGTGGGGAAGGCTCGAGGGCTAGCAGAGGTGGCAGATGGAGCCACCTCTGGTGGAGCCTTGCTCGCTGGCTCCTGTCCCCAGGTGTCCAGCCTCAGCCAGCAGCTCAGAGGGGTCCTGGAGCACCTCAGTCTTTCTTGGGCCATAGGTGACTGCGTAAGCTGCTCCAGACCAGCATGAGACACATCCTCCTGTCTTCCACAGCACAGTGGGCCAAGGCTGTGAGTGGCCACGGCTCCATGGCCAAGGCAGTTCTTTCCTGCTGCAGGCTGCAGGAGCCTCGTAGCGTCTGATGGCTCTGTAGAAGTTCACGTTTCCCTGGGAAGTTCTGGCCTGGGCAGGATGATTTGCATGGATTTATTTTTGTTCTTTTTATAGAAGCTGCGTCACCACGATGGGACTTGGCCTCTGCTGCCTGGCACCTCCTGAGGAGCAGAGGCACTGCCGTGGTTGCTCTCACATGAGTAGAAATGGACCAAACAGATGCTCCTCTCAGCAGAGAGTGGTTGTGTGTTGTGTGGCTGGTTGCAGGAGCCACTAGGACAAGTCTCATCCTCTGTTCTGTGATGGCAGCTGGAGGGTGCCGGAGTGCACTGGGAGATGGGGTGCAGCTGGCTGGATCCTGCTGCTCTGCAACATCCACTCTGGGGTTTCTTCTAAACCACATCATCCCACGTAAACCAGGCAAAGCATCAGATGAAATCAGTGGAGAGAAAGTGGTTTGAAGCTGGGAAAGTAAAATGTGTGGCACGTGTTCACATGTCTTCAGGTGATGGTTGCTCAGAGCTGGCACCTCCTGCATCCTGAGAGAACTTGCAATTCAGGGCTGCTTGTGCCCTGCCAGCAAGACCTGTCTCTGTACCCAGCCATTCTGCCCCTCCCCGTGACCTGGTGCCAGGACAGAGCCAGCCCCAGCAGGACCTGGAGAGCGGCAGACCCTTCTCCATCACTGCAGGGATGGACTGGGGGAATCGAGAGGGCAGTGGATTCCTGTGTTGGGGAGGATGATTTGTGCAGTAACGCAGAAAAGAGCTGCGTTGAAGTACACAACCTGGGGACCAGAGAGAAGCAAACGCAGAGCAGGCCTGGAGCAAGCAGGGACATGCTGAGTTCTCTGTGGGCACCACTTGGCCATGGTTTCCCTGGTGCACATGGGAAGAGCTGCCTGCTTGCTCCACCTCTGTGGTTTATGGAGTTACAGGTGGAACTGGTCACTGCCACCAGGTGGGTTTCAGTTACTGGTGGAGTTGGCCATTGTCACTAGCTGAGGTTTTAGTCACTTGTGAAGCTGGTCACTGTCACCTGCTGAGGTCTCATTTACTGGTAGAGGTAGTTACTGTCACCAGTTGAGGTCTCAGTTACTGGTGGAGCTGGTCACTGTCACCTGCTGAGGTTTTGGTACTAGAAAATCAAGTAAAGACCTCTCATGGGAGCTGCTCCTCTGCATCCTATCCAGTGCTGCAAATCTCTAATTTCTGTATTTGTTTGTTGTGCAGAAACATATCACTGTGTGTCACCTAACCAACAATGCAGACGTTGCTGACAGGACAACACCAGTCCTATTAGTCGCCTGCTGTCCCCCCATGGTTGGGTCTGTGGTAATAAACTACAAAGGTGGGTGAGGTCCCTGCATCTGCCTGGATGCCAAGCAGAGAGTCACAGGGATTGGCTGGGAAAGCAAAAACCTGGCTGAAATCTCAGTGCCAGGGAATGGAGGAGGCACATTCTCTGTGCCCTTCACCTGCTTGAGAGTAGGAGGATGCAGGAGAAGGAGAAGGGGACAGGTGAAGCTGTGGGGAATCTCTGGCCAGCCTGGGATGCAGATGTGGTCTGCTGGAGGTGGCTCTCAGGAAGTGGCTGGGAAGAGTGGTGGGTGCAGCCAGGCTATGGAGCAGCTGGCAGGGTGATGAAAGGGCTGAGTGGACAAAACCCAGCCAGGAAAAGATGGAAAGAGCAGCAGGAGAGTGGAGAGTTTGGGCAGAGCCTCTGAGGAAGGACAGTACATGTGGGATGGAGCAGGGCAGAGGTGCTCAGGTCAAAGCAGGGCAGAGCTTTGCTGCTGAAAGAGAAAAGTCTTTGTTAGAAAGTGGGCGAAAAAAAAGCCTGGAAAGTCTAGCTGAGCCATTTCTGGAGAGCTCTAATGTTTTCTGACAGGAAGGAAAAGATGATTTCACACGCGAGAAGCTGTGCTCGGCAGAGCTGTTAGCTCTTATCAGCACAGCTTCCTGCAGCCAGGGCCATTGCGAGGGACTCGTTATTCCCAGTAGGAACAGGAGGGGTTTTCAGGTTTGTCCCAGCTGGGGCGCTGCGAACGGCAGGTGCTCTGGGACAGACCTCCTTGAATCCATACACAGAGCTCTGATACCAGGGGATGCTTTGTTTCAGAGAGGCTTGGGGTTTAGGGTGTTTTTCTTTTGAAGAAAGGTTCTCGACAGACCAATACGATGATAACTGTTGTGATATGGAAACTTTGCTGTTAAAAACTGGAGTTTTTTGTCCTCATTCTTTCTCCCTTCCCTTTTCCGTCTTCTTTTTCCTCAATCAAGGAGGGTATTCCTCCCCCTCACCCCCACCAAATTCGATGTTCACATGGACGCTTGTGGAGTTCTGACCCCAGTCCTCCTGCTGGGAGCTTGTCCCATCAGTCAGATCCTCACTGGAACGGGTAATGGGAAGGGCTCTGTCCTGCTGGGGCACCTGCCCCTGCCAAGAGCTTCTCCATAGGTGGGACCACTTGGCCAGGGTCATGTCAGTTGACTGAGAACAGTCTCAGCACACATCCTGGTCCTGCTAACTGCATTCCACTACTGGGATGCCTAGGCAGGCAGTGACCACCTTCTGCAGCTCTCAGTTCCATCTCTGCTTAATTTTCAGTTACAGATCCCATAAAACACATTCCCACATCAGCACTGCTCTGGAGGCTGGACCTAAACCACACAACTTCTGCAGGAGGCCCCAGCACAGAACTGTAAATGCCTTCGAGGCCCCTCAGCCACAGGTCCCTCTGCATTAAATCCACTGGTGCCCCTAACAGCACTGGAGTAAAACTGGTGGAGTGGTGGACACTGGGCTGGGCTGTGGCTGGTAGAACTCAGGTTTGGGAGAGATCAACATCTGGCACAGCACTGGGGAGCAGTTGCTGTGGAGCCCCCCACATCAGGTTGTAGCTGGGCAGCAGGGCTGCTGGGCTTAGTCCTGCTTCTCTCAATTAAGTTTGTCTTCCCTGTAGAGAGGGTGATACATGGCTGTAATGTGCATGGAAATGAAAACAGGAATAGGCCAGGCGATGGCAAGGTCTGCTCTGCCATAAACACAGAGCAGCTCTCCTGACTCACTTGCTGTCTGTCCCTTCATGCTGACTCCAGCCCAACCAAACAGCCTCCAGAAATAGGCGTCAGCCCTCCCAACCTCTACCCCAGCTGCCTGCACCCCCTCCAAGGTGACGACCAGGTCTCCTGACACTGTGAAGAGTCTCCAGGGCTGGGAGCCCTCCTGCTCCCAAGGGTGACCATCTTTCCTGCTGCCAGGAGGGTGTTTCAGCAGCTCAAGTCTGAGCCGTTGTCTATCCTCCAGGCCTGGACTTGCTAAGAGAGAAATCAACCTCCTGTTTTCTAAGCGTGGCAAGGGTTTGGTGCAGGTACTGGGGAAGGAGGGTTTCCCTCTTCTACATCCCCTACTACTGCTTCTCCCTTCCTTTCTAGGGACACACACCCATGGCGTGATGACACCACGAGGGTAATGGCCAGTCCCAGCTGAATCCCCAGGACCTCATGGTACTGGGATGGGGAGGGCAACCAAGCCCAGGAGACAAAAGAATGAATGCCATCATCATCCATATTCCCCAGACAAGGCAGGGAGATGCCTACACACCTAGTGATGTGCCCAGGACTGGATGGGAGCTACTAAGCCTGAAGACCACAAGCCCAAGCCAGAGCAGCAGCAGGTATTTTTAAAGGAGATACTTGGATCCTGGTCCTGCTAATTTGCACATCAGGAACTCAACACTCCGGGGGGCTCTTGAGGACCATCCATGGCACCCTGTGTGTGAAGTAATGGCTGGTGCCATTACTTCATGGCTCAGTGGTAGGAGGAGGTGGGTGGGTGGGGCTGTGGTTTAGGGTGCCCAGCACAGAGCCAGCTCACTACAAGGCTCAGCTGGTGTTGCCAGGGCTGCTGCAGGCATAGCAGCAGGGATGGAGTGGCAACACCCATCTCTGGCCACCCTTGGAATTTCAGCCTGGGCCTTGGGTGGGCTGGGGACACTTAGGACAAGAGGCTGAAGGGCCAGTTGAGGGGCTTTGGGATGTAGAGCTGGCTACATTGCAGGGAGGCAACAAGTAGTCACTGTGGGAAGACCATACCTCCTGGCTGAAGCTGCACAGCCTCACAGAGATCTCAATTTTCCTAGTGCTGCTCACCGAGGTGCCCCCATCACAGGAAGGGATAATCCCAAAGCTGAAGAAGCCACCAGGCTTCTCACAGTGGCTCCTTGTCAGGCTACAAAGCCACGTTTCAGGCAACCTCTAACTAGATCAGCTGACCTTGTAGCTCCAGTTCCTTGCCACTTGCACGCTCACCAAACCGGTGCTGGGGTACTATCCTGCCACACTTGGTTGCCAGCAGCACCTTGGCAGCAAGCCCTTGTGCGCGGTGCAACCCCTGTGCCTGTCTGCTGCAGTGCAGGATGAAGCTGGGCTGTGCATGGTGTCGAAATCTGGATCCCTGATTGTGGCAGGGGGCGGGCGGTGGTTTTTCGCAGTGTTGCTCTGTTTTCTGCAGCAGCAGGACTGGGTGGGAGCCAGCTGGGAGCCCAGCAGTGCCTGGAGCACGCCGAGAGGGCAGGAGCTCCTCAGCACTTTGCAATCCTTCTCCAGTGAGTTGTCGAACCGGTCCCCTGCCGGCTTCCCCGGCTCGATGGTGGGGCTGTTTCCACAGGGTGGGAGTGTTCCCTGGATTCATAGATGTTTGTAAACTCCAACGCAGGAATTAGCAAATTGGGGCTAATGAGCACAGGACACTTGGGTGCGGGGATGGATGGTGGCCTGAGGCCCCATCCCTGTGTGGCTTCCCTTGGTCCTCACCAGCCAGCCGGAAAAATAAAGATTTGAGCCTGACCCACAGCCTTCGGAGGTGCTTTGGCACCTGCCCAGAGCAGCTGGGCTGGCGGGCAGGGCGGTGGAGATAAACTGCTCGAGTCCCATACCAGTACATGATGTGAGCATGGGGCGCCCATCCAGGGCTCAGAGAGAAGCAGGGGGACCCCAGCCATGGAGTGGATACCTGGCACAGAGCAGGTGTCTCTCATCCCACCACCCTGAGGCACAAAAGGTCAATCCAAGTGTGGCATTTTGTGTTTTCAAGTCTTTTCCCTAACGCCCCTGAAGACTGGAAATGCAACTGGATATTTACATCCTTGGCTAGAGGGCCACTAGAGCTGGGTCCATCAGGGAGGCACATGCTGTGCCTCAGCAGGCTCTGTGCCACCCCATCTCCTGCTGCCAGCTCTCCCCAGGGCAGCAGGGGCTGGCAGCACAGGATGCCCCAGGCTTTAGGAGCAGGAACTGTGTGGCCCTGCTGAGCCAGCCTGGCTGTGGGAGCCTGTCTGGAGCCTCAGCCCAAACCCAGGGAGTTCAGCAAATACGAAAGCCTGAGCACCCACCATTGACAGCAGCACCTTCCCTCTCTGGGGATCATTTGTGACTCCCCAGCTTGGAAGATGTCAGAGCTTCTGGGCTGAGTGGTCCCTTCCTGGGTGCCCAAAATCATCTCAACCCCTGCGACAGCTCCCAAAGTTTTCTCAGACAGTTTCCTCTACAGGACGATTTTTGGGAGCCTGCTGAATGCTCCCAGCCCAGCGGCCAGGGCAGGTGCCTCTGGAGAAGGATGAACACGGGCTTGGATCTATTCCACGTGCCTCAGAGCCCCACGAGCTCCTTGGGACGCTCAGGATGATGTTCTGAACTGATCCGAACACCCACCTCTTCGTCAAACTCGCCCTGTGTGGACAGAGGCGGGGGGCTGCCCTCTTCACACCGCCAGTCCTGCGGCAACCCATCGCAGCCCAGAGGGGGGCCAGGAGTTGCCGGGAGACTCTCTCTGACATCTCCCTTTAGGCAGTGCTCCTTCCTTTTCCAAGCCGAGGACGGCCGAAATGCCACCCCACCCCATCACAAAGAGCTGAGGGAAAGGCGCTCGACCGAGTAGTTGGTCCCGATAGAACCAGGGGATGGAGGCTGGGGACAGACGGACGTTTTTTCTCCTAAACCCGAACTGATCACCTGCCTGCGAAGCCAAGGAACCGCCTCCTTGGAGCTGCCTACGCTGCGATGTCAGTGGGACCGAAGAACCTCATCGGCGCCTTCCGTCGGCACCAGGGGCGCGGACCCGGCTCGGAGAGAAGCTGACAGCGAGGGGGAGTTCCCACAGCCCAGGGGTGCTCACAGCTCAAAGATCCCCACGACGTGAGAGGGGATCCCACTACTCGGGCGCGTCCCACAACCCGAGGGGTCTCCGGCGCCGGACGGGGATGCTGGGTGGTGGGAACGGCGGGTCCCGGTGGTGCCCTTCGTGGGGGGAGCGGGGCTGCCCGGGCCGGGGGGTTCACTCACCTCTTTTTCTGCACGGAGGGGCTGTATTTGCCTTTGTTGCGTTTTCTGAAGAGCGAGTGCATCGCGGCCCCGGCTCCCGCCGCGCTCCGCCTGCGCTTCCCCTCTCCCCGCCCCGCAGCATCTTCGCGTTGGCCGGCGCTCCCGGTTCATCGCTGCCTGAAAGCGACTTCTGTAGCCCTGCCCCAGAATGTGCGGGATGAACCGTGACAGCCCCCCACGAACCGGGACAGCGGTGGGGAGCGGCGGTGGAGGTCGCTCAGCCCCTGCGCAGCCGGGGGTGACGGTTTAAACCAGACGGTAGAGGTTCAGACCGTGTAGGGGCTCCTCCACTGCCGAGGAGGGTTCGATCAGGGCCAACAAGAAGGTCACGAGGTGCCTCCCCTGGGCCATCACAGCCCAAGAGGTTTTGCTCACGCGTCCACAAGCACCCGGCAGTCAGCAATTAGGGCCAGCTCTGGCCTTTTTATCCCGGGATTTTGTGCCCATGTGGGATTAAAGGCCTGATTGTAGCTTCTCCACCAGCCCCAAATCCTCTGCTGATTTTTATTCTGGGGGCAAGTCAGTACATGCTGTGACCTATTGATCCTGATCCCCTGGGTGAGGTGGATCGTCTCTGCTCTAGGACAGCTTGTCCGAGGAGCCTCCGGTCAGACAGACCTTTCTGCGTCGGTCCAGCATCACTGCCCCAGGGGACCGCGGGTCCCGACAGCAACGGCGCAAGGCAAGTGTCTGCGTGTGTGTGTGTGTGTGTGTGCGCGTTTCTAGGACTATCCTCCATCCCGGTCCTTTGGGATGCCGCTGGGGCTGAGCAGCGACTGAACACCAGTACTGGCTCACAGTGGGGAGGCTGCTGGGGGGTCTGTGGCACCAGGGTGGTCTGACTCTGCTCCCTGGCTCTGCCTGCTGCTTCTCAGTGGGGAACTGGTCATCAGAAACCTGAGAAGTTGGAACCTACAGCTAAAGCCGCAGAGACCCCTGCACACATTCAAGGCTGGGCCATTATCCCATGAAACAAACATTTGGGGTTTCATGGCCTCATCCCATTGAAGTATCTTTATGTGATGGAGCTTCCTGTAGGATGAGACCCTGCAGTGAGTCAGGGTACTGGGAGGAGTCCAACAGCAGCAGTTTACCCCTGCCAAGCCTCCAGACAGCGGGATCAGGGGTGGCTGGCCTGACCCAGCACTGGCTGGGGCTGAGCTGCTGGGCTTTAGCAGTTATCAGCCACGACTGCTCTGATTTAACTTTACCTGAGATTACAGCTTTGTATTCATGGCACCCAGCTTCAGCTTTTGCTTCCAGATAGATTCAGTTTGTGAAAATCACCTAGGTAAGAGCTTCTCATATGATCCCCTCAGTACTGGTTGTTCTGGGGACTGGCTTGGCTGGCAGTGCCAGGACACTGGCACTGCTCCTCACCGTGACCATACATCCCTGCCAGGCTTCTGCCCTCGCTGAGGTGCAGGTCAGGCTTCACATGTGTTTCTGAGGAGGATGATTTACTGGGCACTGTGGTTTGTTCAGGGACCATGAGCATCACTGGGCTGCAGAGACAGCTCTGCCCTGTATCCCATGTCCTAGCTGCTCTGGTAGGGTGTGCTGGCTCCAATCCCACACCAAGGGGAGGTGAGGAGGGGCAAACTCAATCCACCTCTGATTTTCCTGTGTGAAGTTCTGCAAGTCCTTATTTGCTGCAGAAAAATGCTCTGGTTTTTGTATGCTTGGATGCTCCCCAGTATCTCGTAGCAGCACATTTCTGGGCACATGGGGACCGGCTACTCCTTTGCCAGCTGCACCCCCAGAGCCCTCTTGCTCCTGTGGTGGGGAGAGTGGAGCAGGGGCTGAGGACAGGGGTGCAATGCCTTTCCTCACCAAAGAGTTTCTGGGTTGCAGCTTCTCCTGTGGCATCTCTGCAGCCCTTTTCTTTCTAATCTCCCCACATCTCTGGTGTGGCTCCTTTTTTTTGTGTGCAAATGTCCTTGAGAGCTGCAAAACTGCAGCTGCGGGGTGAAACACCCGGTGCAGAGAAACTCCATCCTAGTGGAAAACTATGTCTTATGTAAACTGCCCAGGTATTTGACGTTGGCTTGGGATTAGAGCCGGAGCACTGAGCACCTCTGGGGACCCATGGGCCTGTGGTTTGCTCCCTGAAGCCTGCCCAAAACACCACTCACCCCACCCTGAGGTTTCTGTCCCTGCTGAAGTCTGTTGGGGTGACTGCCCTGGCCTGAGATGGGATTGGGAGGTCTTTTCAGCAGTCTTTATTTTACAGATGATCGTTTTGGGGGCTTTACTGTTGCAGCAGGTGCTCCCTGCATTCTGTGCCTCCTTGTGCTCCTGCTGCTGCCAGATGTAGTTCTAGCATCTCCTCTGAAGCCCCTTGGGCACAGAGAAGCCAGAAGCCCCTGCTAGGGAGGGGGCTTTGGTCCCATCACACATGGGGAGCTGCTGAACAGGGCCATATCCCACTATGGGGTGTCTGCAGGCTTGTGGGGGAAAGCTGAGCCCCAGGGCTGCTGCATCCGGGGCCCCAGGAAGCTAAGCTCAGGGCTAGATCCCACCAAGACCCCTTACTCAGCCACACTCCCGTGACTCCTCTCCAGCCCTTAAAGCACCCATCAAGCTCCTTCGGCAGAGATGAGAAACGTGACAATATTGACTTAACCTGGGTAGGAATCTGGAGCTGCTGCAGGAGGGGAGCTGGGGAGGAGCACGTTTGATGCCATGGGGTTGCCTTTTTCTGGCAACTCCTTTGTCAGCACAGATCCCACACCCAGCCCTGCCCTGGCCCCATCCCTGTGGCCCAGTCAATCCCACTGCAGAGAGGTACAGGAATGGCATCAGCTGCTGGGGTCTTGCTCCCAGCTGACACCTTTGTGGTGGGCTTGACCATCCCACCTGACCTGGGGAGACACCAGGGTTCAGTGGGCCTAGGTAGCATCGTGGCAGCGACATCCTCCTCCCCATACACCCCAAAAAGCACCATGGCCTTGGCACATCCTGTGATTCCAAGGGGTTTTGGGGACCCCACTGCAGCAGAGGAGCTGGGACTGGGGATGCTCAGTGCTGGGGGTGTCTTCCAGTGAAGAATTTTAGGATTTAGCTCCCTATGGGGAGCCACCTATGGGAACATAAGGGTAAAAAGAAATCGGAAATGTCTTCCAAAAGTTGAGACATTTGGTGGAAGCGGATTAGCCAAAATTATTATCTTTTATTTTCTGGATGGGTCTCACTGACAGCCCCTGGAGGGGTCAGTTGAAGCACTTGCTTCTGCATGGGGGGTTTGCTGGCTTCTGGGGTGGGCACAGCACAGGAAAGCAGGGCACTGAAACACCTCCACTGCTTCTTTCTTCTCAGTGGCTCCCACGTGTGCAGGAATGCAGCTGTGCTTGTTCCTAACTTGTTCTGTATCGGGTGAAACCTCCCTCAGCTCTGTTTAAGGCTGGTTTTGCCCTAAAATCAGCTTGCAGCCCAGCTGCTCCAGCCCCATCCTACAGTCCCTGTGAGCCCAAATGACTTTAAATGGGTCCTGTGAGATGTGATGGCTCCAAGGACCAAGCTCTGGGCTTCGGCAAGCTGTAAGAGAGAAACAGACTGGAACACGGGCATGGCTCTCAAGCAGAGCTGAAGGCAAGAAAGCTTCTGTCCCGGCAGCACAGGCAGGGAAGCAGCTTTTTCTGCTGCACTTGCTGGTCTGAGCCCAAGTGCCATCAAGGGAGTTAAATATTGAACAAACCCTGAGCAAAAGCCAGCATTGGCAGCCAAGCAAAACAAAGGCTGAGAGAGGCCGCGGCTCTGACTCATTTGGCATGAAAATGCAGCAGGGAATAAATTAAATTCAGCTCTTCCTCATCCTTCCAGTGCATTACGGACTGGAGGTGCTGCACTGGCACCAGCACTGCACTGGGTGCTGAAGGTGCCAGGATGAAGGTGGTGGCACTGAGGGATGGGGATACCTGCACCAACTGGGATAGGTGGAGGAAAACTTCCATATTGGCAGGTCCCCGTCCCGTGACCCCAGCCATGGCTCTCACAAAGGCACCGAGCACCATGTGAGAGGCTGGTGGCACCAGAACTTTAAGATCCTGATGTGCTTGTTGCATCTGAGATGGTGACATCTGCCCTTGATCCTGATCCTCCTGTCTCACTGAGGCATGGAGAGGGTGTGTGGGGTAGTCCCAGGTGGAGGACACACAGGTGTCCCCTCTGCCTCCCACATGGCACGGTGCTGCAGCTCTGTTGCTGGTGCAGGAGCACTGAACTTGATGGAGCTCATGGAGCTCGGAGGTTGGGATGCAGAGTCTGTCGTGGCTGTGGCTCTCTGGAAGCCATCAAGAGGGATAAGGTTGGGACTTCTCCACAGGCTTTGGCTCTGAGGTACAGGTGGGGAATTTCCGGGGTGTGATGCTTCCGTCTGTATAAATGTGCAGATGGAGCTCACCCAGGGGCAGCTGCCTGTGATGGGTGCGGGAGATAATACTCCGCTTCCGCCAGCACGGAAACTCTCCAAGGAAAGGGCAAGGCAGTGCCTCTGATTCACCCCACGAACCTGGCTTGGGGGTTGCTGTGACCCCTCCAGGACTGGGGGAAAAGGGAGAGTCATCACGGGGTGTCCCTGTGGGCTCCCGACATCTGCAAAGAGGCAAGTGGAAATGATGCTCCAAAGCAGCGAGTGCTTTGGTGGAGCTGGACTGCTGGCACCAGAGAAAGATTGGGGTGGCCTCACTATCCCCTGGGTGCTGTCCTGCCCTGGAGCAGGGTGACACCACCTTCGACAATCCCAACTGTTGAGACTGGGAGCGGCTGGCCCAGCCCTGAGCCGCCTGTGACACCCTGACACCCTGCGCCCGCCTGCTCCCAGCGGTTTCGGCAAACCCAGCAACCCGTCCTCTCCCAGCGGCAGAAACCAGTCCCAGGGCTCACGCCCGGCACCACCCAGCCCTGACTTGCAACAGCACGGGCAGCTGGTGGCTCTTCCCATACCAACATTGGGTACTGGCACCTCAGGGCAGGAGGGTCCCTGGCTTTGGGTGACCCACATGCAGTGTCCCCGAGGACAGGTGTCCTGCAGCAGAGAGCTGGCTTGGGGCAGCTGTGGGGCAGAGCTGCACCCCAAGTTGTGCAGTGATGGAGCCCTGGCAGAAGTGGAACCTATTACTGGCTGGGTGGCTGGCAAATGAAAAGGAATTTGGCACTAGTAGGTCCTACACAGTCACTGTGGAGGGATGCTGAGTGTGGTTGGCCTTAGTTCACCCCCTTCTCACTAGTAGCTTTGCTAACACCCAGTTACAGACACAGGCACAGGACCTGTCCCTCCTCTTTGTCACTGTGTGGGCTCTGCAGGCTGGGGTGGCCACAGTGACCCCAAGGACTGAAGTCCCCTGACTTGTCTCCCACAGGCACTGGCTAGAGATGCCACTGGCCACCTGTGAGTCCCCTGAGACCCACTATGCCTGATACCCATGGGATGCCTCTGCTTGGGGCTGTACAGAGAGACTGGCTGCTTGCTCCAGTTCCAAAGATTCCCTGCAGCTGGGGGGACTAGTGGGTACAGGACCCTCAGTGGGTCATGCAGGACAGGGACAGACAGATGTATTTCATAATCCCCAGGACTCACCTGATGCCCGGTTCCTGTCCAGTATCCAATGGGGAGAGAGAAAAAACCCCCTGCACAGCGGGAGCTCAGTCCTGTCTAATCCATAACCCTGAATGAAGGCCCTGCCTGCCCTCTGTCACGCTGACTGCCCATCCCACTGTCTGTCTGTCCCACCCACAGCTCAATACAGGGAAGCACATGGGGGTGGTTGTGACCCCACTGTCTCACCTTTGCTGGATGCCATGGGGGGATCCCGAAGTGGAGTTTCTTCACTGACTCCCATCCTGGGGAACTTGGACCTGCTGTCTGGAATTACTAGTGTGGTGGCACCTTTGGGCAGCAGGATGGTCATTATGTGCCCAGACGGTGCCGCAGAACTGGAGACATTGCAGGGTTTAGCTGGAGGGAGCTGGCAGAGGGGGGATCACATGTTAGCCCGCCTGGGATTAGATGTAGCCGGCTGTAGCTGGGAGCTGTGCTGGGTAGCTGTGCCAGGGAGCTGTGCCCGCCGCTGGCATTTGAAGCCCATGGCCCCAGGCAGCGGGAGCTGGCTGGAGGAGCCCTGAGGGCTCGGCAAGACAGTGGTCCCAGATGATGTCCTACCTCCGTCCCTCTGGCCGTGACCTGGAGCGCTTTGATGGGCTTTCCCTCATTTACTGGTGAGCAGGGGCTGGAGGATGCCAGGCTGGGAATGGGGTGTCCTGTGACGTCTCTCATCCATCTTCGGGAGTGATGCTGTAGAAGCATCCAGTGGCCCTCTGGCTTGTTGCAGGGTTTAACTTGATTCCTTTTAGTGGCCCCTGTCTGGAGGCCAGGGTCTGTTGGTGGACCCAAAGCACCTGCAGCTGAACTCCCCTGGGAGAGGCAGTGCACAGGTGGGATCAGTACCAGCTGTGCGTGGGATTTCTTAGTGGGCAGCAGCTGGAGAAGCACCAAGGCTGTTTGCAAAGGCTCCGAGTGTTCCTGTTGCAGCTCCATTGCTGGGTTCTCCCATCCAGCTTGAAGGGACTGTGTCCACCCCATATTGGTGCCTGAGGGCAGGTGGCTGCAGAGTGGGGAGCCCTGTGTGGGCGCGAGAATGGTGGCAGAGAGGATGGGAGGTGAAGGGAGGTGACGGGTGCTGGGTGGCTGCAGATGTCTATGTAGGGCAGGGAGAGCCAGCGGGAGTGCGGCTGCAGCTGGGGCCAGGGTTCAGAGCGCATGGCTTTAGCCGATTAACTGGGGGTCAGTGGGCCGGATCCAGTGGCAGCGGGGGGCCTGACAGGCTCTGGGGCCACCCTGAGGTCTGGCAGAGGCTTCTACGGGCTGGCTGACCCTGGGGACCGAGAGCCCGGTGCATCCTGCAGTCACCAGGACCATGTATGCCAGTGGGGCTTGAACTGACTCCGGCTGAAGTAGGTCATTGGAGCAAGGGCTGGGGGCTGTTGGGTGGCAACACCCCATGGGGTGTGGGCAGATGGTGAGGGTGGCACCCCAAGCAGCAGCTGCCCTCACCCGAGAGGCTGGTTTCTGGGTGCTGTGCTGGAGCTTTTCTGGTGATTTTGGGTGTGGAAAAGGCAGAATCTGTTCCTGGGGGAAAGGGGGTTGTGTAGGATGGGCTTGACACATCTAGGGATGCATTTCAGGGCACAGGTCAGTAGAACCAATGGCTGTCTATAGTCTGGGACCAAGATGTTCATACCAGAGCTGGTATGAACAAGTGGTATGAACAAGCTGGTATGAAGTCAAGGGGGTGCTAAACCCCTGTCTGACAGCACCAGCCACCTCACTGTGTTCTGAGTGGGGGCTGAGCGCTGATCCCCGCATCCATGCACTTACAAACCAGAACCACTGAAACCCGATAGTTGTCTCTCAGATCTGCTCACGTCCTGGGGTTTTGGGTGAAAAGCTTCCCTGTTTTTTTTCCACAGGGATGCTCTTTGTGCGGGTAGAGAGCCTCAGCCGAGGGGTGTCTGGCTCAGTGCTGGGGTACCGGCACCCACATGTGTTAGGTGCCACATGTGCCGGCTGGCGTTCTGTTGGGCAGCTCTGCCAGGACACAGTGGAGGGTGGTGAGCAGATGGTGGGGAGATAACACCTTCCTGGTGCTCCCATAAGCACAGCCCCGCTCTGCTGCTGATTAGAAGATTAATTTTGGAGTTTGAGATAGGAATTTGATAAATAAACAGCAGCCACCAGTGGGACCTTGCCTGGCATTGCCAGGCATCAGGTGGTCATGAGCATCACTGGACCAGCAGCTCACCCCTCAGCACTGGTTTCTCTTGGTGGTGCTGCTGGTGTGACCCTACAGGGTTTCTGTCTGGGTTTGCTCCTCTGGAGAGCGGGTGCTGGAATTTGGGAACAGGTTCTACAGTGGTGGCTTCTGTGCAGGAGTTTTGCCAGATCCAGTGGGAATTTAACCAGCCCTGAAAGTACCTGTTGATGCTGGCTGGTGGCCCATCCACAGTGTGTGCCCTGGGTGGGTGCAGACCCTCCAGCAGTTCCTCAGTGGGCATGACTAGAGTGTGAGACTGGCCTGGTACTCTCCCCAACCCCCTCTGCTTTATCATTGATTAGTGTTTGGGGCTTGTGCCAGGGTCCAGGTTTGGGATGGGGATTTTTGCAGCTCAAGGCTCTTCCCCAGCCCCCACTGCACTCCCAGCCTTGTGGCACATTCCAAAGTTTTTCCCCAAAATATGTTCTTTTTCCATCTTTTTGTACCCAGCTGTTTCCCTCCCCAACTCCTTTCCCAAGGATTCCCTCGGGTGAGTTTCCTGTTGTCTTCTCACATTTTTCCTGATGAATTTGGGGAGGTCAGACTGGTGGCCTGGCCAGTGGAGCAGGTTCTGCAGCCCCCACCAGCATCCATCCCCCCGTTAATAAGTTTATAACCAGCCCAATCCCACAGTCCAGGGGATTTAGTGAGGCAGGGAGGTTTATAATCCTGTTAACCCTTTGCAGGAGCCAGTGCCTGAACCAGAACTGTGGCACAATCCCCCAGCAGAGCAGCAGGTCACCAATGTCATGGGAGGGTGAGGAAGAAGAGGAAGGAAGGCTTCCCCATGTGTGAGATGTCACCGTGCCTTGATCCCGCTGGGCTGAAAATCATGGAATCATAGGGTTGGAGGGGACCTCAGAAGGGCATCTGGTCCACCACCCTTACATCTCTAATTTGAACAGATTGCTCAGAGCCCCATCCAGTCTGCCCTTGAATGTCTCCAGGGATGAGGTCTCCACCACCTCTCTAGGCAGCCTGTTCCAGGGATCCCCCACCCTCAGATTAAAGAGGTTTTTTTCCTGATGTCCAGCCTAAATCTACCCTTTTCCAGCTTCAAACCATGAGCCCTGGTGGTGAACAGTCTTCGCTGGCCTTCTGACAGCCCCTTTCAGGGACTGGAAGGTCTCTATAAGGTCCAGAAGGTCTCCATAAGGTCCCCTGGAGTCTTCAGGCTGAACTCTCTCAGCCTGTCCTTACAAGAGAAGTGCTTCAACTCCCTGTGCATTTTGCTGGCCCTCCTCTGGACAAGGGGATGTTGGAGGACACTGATCTTCACTGGGTATGGGGCTCTGGTGTGAAGACCTTTCCCAAAAGCCTCTGATAGATGAAGCCTGACCTTGCTCCCACTTGAACTGCAGAGACCCTTTTCTTTCCTCAGAGCTTTTCAGAGCTGTGTGTTGATGGTGGAGTCTATCTGTGGAGAGACACTTGTGGTCCTTCTTCAAGCCCCAGTGATCTGAGGCCAGTTCTGCCAGGGAGGTACCCATGGGCAGGAGCTCCTCCAGAAAATGCCGTGGCCAGGTTGAGTTGATGCAGTATCTTGTGTGGGACCAGCTCCCTCCCGAAAGCTCTGCCCCCACTAGCAGAGACCTAACTTCTAGACAGCAAAACCTTGTTGGGCTGGATCCCTCATGCTGAAGGAATCCGCTGGCTGAGGAGGATTTTGGAAAATGGAAACTAAGTTTAGAGGAGGGTGATGAAAGGGGCTGAAGCTGGCCAACAGTGAGGTGGCATCTCCACCTGCCTGTGGTCTTGGTGGCCCTGTGGTGCTGGTTCATGGGACATGTGCCCTTAGTGGAGGGTGAGGAAATGCATCCAGAGTGGAGACATTTTCCCTCAGCTGAAAGAAGGAATGAGCATTGAAAACTGCCTCAGCTTTAGGAACTCATTACCTCCCCAGCTTTCAGCTAATGAGCTCAGGCAGGAGTGGAGTGACCCACCACCAGGGGAGTGGGGAGGATGAAGTGCTCCCCAAGAACCACTCTCTGACCTCTGCAACTGGAGAAGACCTGTGGACCTGTGCAGGAAGGGAAGCTGGGCCAGCAAAGAGTGGTGTTAGGAGGTGATTGGGGTGCTATAGCTTCCAGCTTTCCTTGGAGGAAGGACAGTGCCTTTTCTCTCTGCCCTGGAGGACTGAGCCCCTTGGTAAGGACAGATGTTGGATATTGTTAACCCTTGGCTTGGCAGGGGCTGGACTGGCTTGCCTGGACTAGGCTTTGTCAAGGAAGGTTGGGCCAGATGATTCTTGAGGTCACTTCCAACCTGGGATTCCGTGACTGTTCCCTCTTCTGTTCAGACTTGCCTCAGACCATCCCTGCTCTCACAAGCTCATCTGAGGTGACTCCATGGGAACAGTGTGGGCTGCTCCATGGCTGTGGGCAGCTGCTCCCCAGTTCCACAGCAGCTGGTTTATTTTGTTGGGTTTCTTATCAGCCTTTGTAGCTGATCCTGTGATCAGCACAGTTGCGTTTTTCTCTATAATCAGATGCGAACGCCTCCTCAGCCTACGCTGGTTTTGTTGTGCCATGGAACCACTGTTGGGTCATTATCCAGTGAGTGTCTGATGCTGCTGGGCAGCTCTTTGCTGCCACCGCAGCTCCTGGCATTGGAGGGATGTGGTCAGAGACCACATGTGGTCTGCACCTTCCTACATCAAAACTTCTTGCTGCCGCTTTCTGGACCTGAAAGGCCTTGACAAGCCCTAGCTGTTGATGAGCATTTCCTTCCACCACTAATTCCTACCCACCCACCCAACCCTGCTGGTACCCTACTCCAGTCCTTAGCTGGGCTCAGAGGCTTCCTGGGGGCTTAGGGATACTACTGCCAACACAACCCCTCACTCTCAGCTCTGGCATCTGCCTTGCGCTGCTGCGTCCCTGAGCTCAGGATGCTGCCCAGAGTCCCAATGTGTGGTGGTTTGGCCCTGCTGGAATTGTCCACATCAGTCAGGGGTGCTCACTGCAGGATCTGGCCATATCCCTGAGCCCACTTAGCTGCTTTCCACAGCGAAGGTGGCTGATGTGGGGCAAACATCTCACAGCCAGCTGGCAAGCCTGAGAACATCTGGTCCTCATCCCTGGTCCTTTCCCTGGTCTCTCTCATTCTGTTCTGTGTCTCTGCTAGGGATGAACATCCTTACTTCTCTCCTCACACTCACCAATGCACCTGTCCCTGTGGCTCCTCTCTCTTTGCATAGCTGCTGGAGCTAAACTTGGGGAATAAACTGGAGAGCTGAGCCCTGCTCCTCCTCTCCCAGGGCCTCTTTGGCTCAGTTTTCCTTTACTCCAGCACCTTGCAGATGAATACGTGGTTTGGTTTATTGCGACATCCCACCCAGCCTGCAGGAAGAGCGAGCATCACTGTGGGTGCAGATGGCAGCGGTCACTGAGACTGTGGTTGAGTTGGTGGGAGTGTGGTTGGGCTGCTGATGGATTTGGAGGTGCTGAGCCCTCAGGCTCAAACAAACTCCCATCTGCTCAGCTCTGAGTGTGGAAGTTGTTCCCGAGAGGCAGGACCAGGGTGAGTTACTGAACTGCCAGGCAACAAAGTTCTCCCATTTGCTTGCATGATTTGGGAGGGGCTGGCCTGGCTCCATCAAGCTCTCCTGCAGCCCCACTAAAGCTGGTCAGAGAGGTTGCTTTGTCCTGCCAACATCGCCTTCAGCCCTTGTGCTGTCTCTTCCCTTCAGCAGTACTGATTTATTCCAGCCAAGGCTCTGGCCTGTGACACAAAGGGGTTGTTTGGTGAGTTAACAGCAGAGTCTCAAAGGATCTTGAATGTGGTACATTGAATTTTGGTGGTGGGATGGAAATAATCTCTGACTGTGACCAGGATGATTCTTGGTGCATCAGAGGACTCTGAGTGTGACCGCTGGGATAACTATTGAGAGGCTGGTGAGTGAGGGCTTCTTGGGCATCCGTTCACAGGTGAGCTGGCCAAAAAGGATACCCTAAGGTGGCCATGGAGCTGGGGTTCTGCTGCTCTTGACGAGCTGTGCCCTGGTGTGGATCGGCTTTCCAGGCATGGATGTAGGGGCAGCAAACCCCTTGCTCAAACCTGTTTGGCCACAGACTTTGGTCTTCTGTGGACTGGGTGCTGAACGTGCCCTGCGCTGTGGGGTGTGTGAGGCACTGTGTGATGTGTCTTTTTGGCATTGTTCACCCAAATTCTGATCTTGCAGCTAAACTAATTTAAGTTTTAGAAGAGTTTTGGCCACCTAGTGCTCTCCTTCTTGGATTCTTCATGTTTCCTCTGAATTCCCTCACATGGGTGTCCCTTTGTGGGAAAAAAAAAAGGGAGGCAATTAAAGTGCGGGAAAGGTTGACAAGATTAAAATCATTAGTGCTTGTCTCAAAGCACCTTATACCTGCCCAGGGAAGCTTTACGTGGCCGTTTGGGAAGCTCTTGCGAACACAGTCAGCTGTTCGCCCATGGGACAAGGGTTGTCCAACAGCAACAGATCCAAGAAAATACTTGGTGAAGAGATTTCAGTTCCAAGCGAGCGCATCCCTATCTGAGCCAGGCTGTTGCTCAGCTAACAAGGGCTGGTACCACTAATGGGGTCTGGCCAGGAGCCTGCTGAGAGATGCTGTGGGAACAGCACAAGGAAGACAGTGTTGATGGAGTTGAGGCCAAGAGCTGTGACCTTATCTGTCCTCTGGAATTGGCAGGGGTGCAGGACCTGTGCCCCACCACTGCCTGCGGCTCAGGGGGGGCAAGTTTCCTTAGAATTTCACTTCTTTTCACACCAGGCTCAACAAGATCACAGCCTTGCCCCTGGCAAGCCCCGAAGTGCCTTGTTCCAGCAACATCCCTACTCACTGGCCAGCCTGGGATAATCTCGTTTCATTGCTTCATTCCCACATCCCACAAAACAGGGGTCATGCTGCTTCTCCAACTGGGTGATGCCCATCAAAATGGAGTTGGAAGATGCTCTTCAAGGGCAAGTCATGCTTCTGGCCTCCTAGCAGAGAGCGGAGCAGCTGAACTTGCTCTGCATTAAAGAGGAAATGTTGTGGGCTGGAAAAGATGCTAAAAGAAGAACAAATAAAAGCCCCTAAACCCCTAAGTGCTACAGTCTGTTATTACTTCCAGAGCTTTGCTACGGATTTTAAGCCTTTAGGGACAGTGAACGCATGTGTCCTCCACCGACCGCTGCCCCCACCCCTGGAGGGGCCGTTCCCAGAAATACACAAGGGGGTCACTATTGGGTGCGTCCTGTTGCGTCTGGGGGGGATGTGACAGCCCCACTGGGGGGGCTGGCAGGGCTCCCCCCGGCGTGGTGGGCTGTGTTGGCTTTGGCTTGCATAAGATTTAATCTAAAGTTGGAGATGTTTTCAGCTGATCTGTGTTAATGTTGTGTGGAATTAACATGCATACGGGGAGACCACGTGATCCCCTCCGACCTCCCCCCCCCGGTTTTTTTTTCATCGTTTTAACGGATTCCTGCCAAATCAAAGTGGCTGGTGCCCGTTAGGGCTGGACTGTGGCTGCCAGCAAGATGCCTGCCGTCTCTGTCCTTTACAAGGGAGCCATCATCATCAGCAGGTAACCCCCCTGCAGCAATTGGGACAGCAATTGGGGAGGGGGTGCGCAGAGCAACCCTGGGGGTCCCAGTGGGCCAATGGTGATGTGCTGTGGCTCCTCCAGGAGGAGATTTGGTGGCCAGGATGGCCATCATGCAGCAGGATGAGCCGAGGACATCCCAACTAGTACCTGCTGAGGGATTTCTTGCATCCCTAGTGTGGTCAGAGCTCGGTCCTGCTCCACCATTCATGCTTTGGATCGGGGGTAGGAGTTGATCGTATCAAGTCAGCATCTGCTTCACTGAAACTCTGTCCTTGTGTTGTGTCCAGCCCCATCTAAGCGATTTGTTTACTCCTGGCGGAGATGTCTCAGAGTACTCTGGAAATCCCAGGCGGTAGATGGAAACAGGCTGGGCCTGGGCTACTTTGGCTTCCCAGGACCCTTGAGGCTCTGTTTGCTGGTGGCTAGTTTGGCTAGTTGTTTGTCCAGTCTCTTAAGTATGTGAAATATCACAAGAATATCAGGGGAGGTGTGGTTGGGGGTGTGTGTGTGTTTTTAAAGAGGAGGAAAAGCTTCCGGTCCAAATCCTAGAGGTGAGTGTTGCTGCCTTTGCAGAGTATTTTGACCCTTTGAGAGAGGTTTTGGATGCCTGAAAAGAGAAGTCCCCAGTGTTTGTTTCTCTTTTGCATCCTGCTAGACTTGAAGGAACCTGTTGTGCCCCACAGCCTTGTCCCTGTTCAGCTGTGTCCAGGTGTGGGATCCAGCACTGCAACTTAAATCCTGGGAAGAGTTCAGGGAGCCCCTCAGCCCTGCTTTCCCATCTCGTATGTCTCTGGGTCTCTCAGATCAAGGTCCACCCATCTTCACAGAGGGAACCACCATGGGTTACTCAAGGAAAAATGCTGGTGGTCCTGGCTTTGGAGTCTGGTGTCCCAGCAAGAGCAGGGGGAAGCTGATGCTTTTGGTGTCATTGATCTAGGGAACTCACCTTGCCAGGAGGATGTCTGGGGAGGGAGTGCGACTGGACCTTTTGGGAGGTTTACTTGGTTTGGGGGAAACTGAGCTGTACGATGCTCTCTCCACGTGGGCTTGCTATAAGACGCTCTTGACCTGGCTCAGCAGGGATGTGAAGTCTTGGCAGACCTTGCATCCCCCTTTCCCACACCCCTGGCAGAGGGATGGAGACTGCCTGCATGACAGAACCCTGGGATGATATCGTGCTCTGCTGTCTTCATTATGGGCTGTCTGAGAAACTGCTTTATTCCCAGAACATTGGTCCGAGCTCTGATCTCAATTCCCAAGAGCTGGACAGCTGTCTGGCCCTGTTAATCTGGGGTAATGAATCACAGGCAGGGCCATCAGATTTGCTGGGTGGGGAGGATGATGCCCAGCCCTGCACATATTCTCTTATTTATCTGTTTAAACTTCGGGGGGAGAGGGTTGATTTTTGCCAGTGTGGGCTTCATATGCAGACTCTGTCCTTCGACCCGAAGGACCGTGCGGGGCATTGGGAAGGATGTCTGTGTGTGTGTGTCAGCTGGGCAGCTGGCTATTACAGCCTCTGAAATAAACGATGCTGCTCTTGTTTCTCCCAGGACGCTCATGGGACCGTATGGGATGGACCGAACCGTGCATTGCTTCGATTTCTATGACTGTGCAAATGGGCTGGGTGAGTACTGAACCTCTGTGAGGGGCAGTGGGGTCGGCTGAGGCAGCTCAAACATCCCTCAGTTCCAGACGCCTGATGGTGATGGGCCTTCCTGTGTGGATTCTGATATCTCTCAGCTCTCAAGTCTGTCTGTGTTGAACATCCATCCTGACGGCACCTTTTGGAGCTGGGATGGTGAAATGACTTCACAATCCAAACTAATTCCATGCTGATGGTTAGCTGAGAGCTGTGCAGGAGCCTGAGGCCACAGCAGGACTGGGGGAGAAGGGGCTTTTCAGAATTTTATGAATGAATTAAATGGAAGTCTTAAATTAAAAAAAGTTTAAAAATCTATAATAGTAAAAAAGTAAATAAAATCCCAAGCAGTGCCCAGCAGCCGCCTGCCCTGTGAGGAAGTCATCCCGGTGGGTGACAACAGGGTGTTGCAGGTCTCCCAGGAGCTCTGTTGTGCGAGTTGTTTTCGGAAAGTTTGGCCCACGGGGAAGGGCATGAGCAGAGAGTGAGTCACATGTCCTTCCATGCTGCTCTGGACATCAAAGCCCAGAAGAGAAGGGAGAAGAGCTGGTCATGACCATCTGAACGTGAGAAATAGCTGCAGGTTCACAAAACTCAGCCCCAGAGCTGAGCACAGCATCTCAGCTGCCTCTGTGCATCTAGCAGCACAGTTACTGCTGCTCCTTCATGGACTTGAGAAAAATTACAGTCTTGCCTCAGGATTTCTTGGGGTCCAGTGTGTAATCTCCTCCATAATCTTGAACTGTGGGTGCAGCCTATTATTCTGTAGAGCAGTTCCTTTGGTGAGGGACCCAAGTGACCCCTCCTGAGAAGTCAAACTCAGCAGAGCAATGAGACCTGGGATTAAATATAGATTAATTATAGATTAATTATTGGCTCTTTTCACCTCTTGGGTAACAGGGCTTTCTGCTGTGGGGGAACAGCTTTACTGACTCTTGTTCTGGTCTTCCTGAGGTTCACAGGAACTCAGAAATTTCTTTGCCTGCTCAGTGGGGTATTTTGATGTGCAGAGGTGGCCTTGGTTGAGTTGATGGTATTTTAGCTGTTGGGGTGGATTAGCTCATTTAAGAAGGAGACGCAGAAAAGCCTGACTGGGCAACTGTTGGCCTCTGGAAGAAGTGTGTGGCTGTTGCAGCCCACTGTGAGACACCATGCTGGGTCCCAGTACTCCGCCTTTCCCCTGCTCTGTGGCAAGAGTATCTTTGCAGAGTCCTGCAGACCCTCTACAGGGTCTTATGATGTGCTCCAGGAAGGTAAAACAGTGTGAATCATGAACTTCATCCTCTCCGAAAGGGCTTGAACACTTAAGATGAGTGGTCTTCCTCCAAAGATCACCCCTCTCTACTGAGACCCAAGCAGGGCTGGCAAGAGCCCTGTGTCTGCCATAGATGAAGCTGCTCAGAACATGGTTTTTGGGGAAAAAGGTATTTCCATGAGTTTCTCAAGTTCAGGTGCATGTGTTATTCCAGCAGAGCTGCTTCCAGCCCGCTCAGTGCTGGCGTGGCAGGTCAGCGTTTGGCCCCAGGTCTGTTGCTGCGTGGCATTAGGTGGAAACCCACATGTGAACCTCAGCAGAAGTTCAAAGGGCGGCTCCTAAAACCTGCACTTTGAATTAAAGAATAGCCATCAAAGGGAAGGGCTGATTAAGAAGCGTTTCTCAGAAACACTGAGATCCCATTATCTTGACCTTCATCTTCTTAGGACAGGGCAGAGAATGATTCACCTCCAATCTGTTCCTTCCTCCAGACAGAAAAAGCTAGCCAGGGCCACAAGATCAGCAGAGGGATTAAGGGAAATGTAATTGAACATTGCTAGCTTAGGCAAGAGGCGGGTGGCCTCTCACCATGCGGACCACGGCATGACGGCCACGGGGGTCACAATGAGCCAGAGATGATTACTGTTGGGCTAAACAACCAGATTAGCCAGGACACCCCTTGACCCTGGCACAGGCAGCCAGAGGCAGGTAAGATTACAGCCTGAGAAGCTGAGAACTGTGACACTGGCCATAGTGGGAGCAGGATTAGCTGCACCAGACAACCTCATGGGTCTTGAAGAAATGTGTGGGATCGCTAAGACTATAAAGAAAATGCTGGGGCAGGTGCTCTGAGCTGTGCCACCACCTTGAGTTCCCCTCTAACTGTTTATTCTGCAAAAGAGAAAATAGTGGGGCCATGGGCATCAGCTCCAGGACCTTTGCCAGAAAGGAAAGATTAAATAGAGGGATCCAAAATAGGCTGGATTATCTGGCCCTAAGTATGCCTTAATAAGCATTATACTAGGACTTTGATGCTGCAATAATTAAAGAGCCGTTATTTACCTCCTCTGGGTCCCAAATATAAATTTGGTTTAAGTAAGTGTCTGTAAAATACAAAGTCTCCCAGGAAAGCTGCCACCACACTCCTTGAGGATTCAGATTGGTTGCAGCCAGTTCCAGGCTGTCCCACAGCTCAGTCTCAGTCTGATTCCTGCACATGTAAGCCCTTCCTCCAATTCCTCCTCACTCTGGTGGGGATGCTCCGGTGCATCTCTTGGGACAGGACTGGGACCCACGATGCCTCCGTGGTGAGGTGGTGGGTGGGAGGGCAGCATGGGCAGAGCCTTTACCAAGCAGGGAGGTGGGAGGGGGAGTGTGTGTGCGGGGAGCCTCTCCTACCTCCCCACCAAAGTTTGAGTGTGAATGAGAGCAGTACTGTGAGTAATCACTGATTTTAATAACAAGATCGGATTTTCTCCTGACATGGTTGGGGATAAGGGGGGATTTATAGATACTCCAGCTATATTAAGCCATTATCACAATTGAGTTGTGGACACAAAGGGGAAATGAGTCATTATTGAGGTGATAGTCTGGTGGAGGAGCCTGTTGTGAGTGGATCCTGGGTGACACTGCAGCTGCTCCTCTTCTAAGATGCAGTTTTCACACGGCTCATCTAAAGCACTTTATTGTCCCTGAGCACTCCATGTTTCAGTGCAAAGAATGGTGTGGGATGAGTTCTTGAGCCACCACCATGGCTTGGACTGGGCTTCCAATGTCCTCCCCATACAGGGGAACACAGGGGTCTTTGCCTCTGCAGTCCTTCTCGCCATGCCAGGGATTTCCCAAACCCATCCCAAGTGTGAACCTGCTCCCCAGGCCACGAGCAGGTTTCCCCTTAAGTCAGTAAATTCTGGGGCTGCAGTATCTCTGCTCTGCTTTGACCCATGGGTCCCTAACCTGACCCTGTTTCTTGAGGAGGAGACTTGTGGTGCTGTTTTGGGCAATACTGTTCTATGGTAGTGAATTGCCTTAACAATGTGACAGAGAACAACACCAGTACCTGTTCCTGAGCTGTTCCTGCTGTGAGTTCCCAGTGCCACAGCTGCTCCCACCTGGGGATTGTATGGTTCAATGCCTCAAGCCCAGTGAATAAACTTTAGGCTGGACTCGGTTGGGGTTTGTGCTTGGGAGAAGCAGCGACTGGTGTATTTAGGAATGAAACGAAAAATAGCAGTAATCTGGATTTAATCATGATTTCACAGTGGAGGTGACAGACAAGGTCTTTCCTCAGAGACAGCTGAAGAGCCTTAGTGCAAGGCTTGGGTTGTGAAAGGAATGAAACTAGGGATGGGACCAGTGCTGTTGTCCCCAGTAATCCCAGTTTCCTCCTGCTGATTTTGGAAAGAACTGTTTCTTGCCCAGGGTTGCTTGGTGCATTCCAGGACTCTTCCAGGGCTTGGAGCAGCTCGTCAACCCTGGGGCAGCGGCCAGAGGCTGCAGCAGCCTAGTGCCAGCAGTGTCCCTCTGTGGTGCTGCCGTCCTCGTCGTGTCCTGCCCAGAGCAGCAAAGTGCCGGACCAGTGGCTCTGGGGAGAGATTTGTTAATTAATGCCAGGCTTTTTAATCCTCCTGTTCACAGCCTGGCTCTCTGCAGCGGGATTTATGAGCCCTGGACAAATCAGTCCCCTGGGCCTTTTCCTGCCAGCCAGCTTATGTGCCCCACAGGGTAGGAATGGGGCTGTGTGGGACACAAACCCTTCTCCAGGGTGCTACAGGTCACCCAGCAGGGCATCTCAGGGCCACCCCAGAGGTCATCTCTGCAGCCCAGTTCTGCTTCTGGGCTGCTCCTCCCAGGGCCAAACCCTGATTAAAAAGTGCCTGCTCCTGATGACCTCTGTCAGCTGTGGCAGCTGCAGGTGGAGCCCAGCAGGCAGGCAAGTGTGCATCAGCGATGTTCCACCACTGGGTCAAACTGGTGCTCCTCCAGATGATCACCTCGAAAGAGATCTCCTGGAAGAAAAATCTTGTCCCCAGTCATCCTTCCTATGGTGACTTTTTTTAAGAGATGTGAGCTGAGGCTGGGGTATCCACAACAGGATTGGGTTCTTTCTCGTCAGGGATGAATTGGGACCTGTTGGAGCAGGGCAACAGAGGGAGTTGAAGAAGCTGAAGAAGCTCCAAGGGGACTTTAGTGTGGCCTGTTAGGGCTTAAAGGGGCCAATAAGAGAGTTGGGGGGAACTTTCCAGCAGGGGCTGTGGGACAGGGCAAGGGGTGATGGTTAAACTGGAAGAGGGAGAGTCAGACTAGAGAGAAGGAAGAAATAGTTGATGCTGAGGGTGGTGAGAGCCTGGCCCAGGCAGTACAGAGAGGTGAGAGAAGCCCCATCCTTGGAACCATCCCAGGTCGGGTTGCCCTTGGGGTTCTGAGCACCCTGCTCTGGTTGGAGATGTCCCTGCTCAGGACAAGGAGTTGGACCAGATGATCTTTGAAGGTCCCTTCCCACCCAAACCAGTCCACGATTCTGTGAATCTGGGGCTGGGGAAGATGGTTGCTCCTTGCCTTTGTCTTTCTCAGAATCTTTCTCCACAGCCAGGTACTTCCAGCAGGTGCTGTCAGACAGCTTTGGCTTTTGTGTTGTGTCAGTGGCCACATCCTCCTGCTTCCGCGGCTGCCTGTGCAGTGGACACAGTGGACTTCCACAGATGGTTTTTATTGGGGTGTTTGTGGTGCTGGGGTACTCAGGGGCTGTGTCTCTGTGAAACAGCTCATGGAAACTGTGTCTCTTCTGCCTTTGTGTCACGGGCTCTGCTTCTCCTCCAGGTATTAAGGTAATTGGTGGCATCAAGGAACTCACTGGAGAAGAATATGGAGTTTATGTCAAGAGGATCATTCCAGGGGGTGTTGCTTATGCAGATGGTGAGTTAAACGTGGTGCTGCAGAGCCTGTGGAAAGCCCCGATTCTGAGTGCTTATTTTACATGTTGCCTTATTAGACATTCCAGGTGCTTCTTCGCAGATTCCTCAGCAATTTTTTTACTGTGGCATCATAACACCCCACAGCATCCTCATCCCTTCTTCCCAGCATTTGTGTGATTGCTGTGTGTTTTTACAGGGAGCTGCCTCTGTCACACAGAGAACTCCCTCCTGTTGCCTGTCCCATCCTATCCCAGTGCTGCTCACTGCCAAACAAACCCCACATCCTGTGGGCCACTGATCCCATTCTGAGCACTTTCCTGGCAGGAGGTGTTGTGCAGGGCTTAAGCCAGGAAGAATTTGTTTCCTTGTTTTCACAAGGAGATGTGCTGCAACACTGTTTTCCCACTTATGACCGAAAAATAAATGCAGAGCAGGTGGAAAGGCCACTCCTAGAGAAATGGAATGGTCTGGATTGGAAGGGACCTTAAAGATCACCTAATTCCAACCCCCCTGCAGGGGACACCTCCCACTAGACCAGGTTGTTCACTTGTGGTTTTCTGCTTGACCTCAGCCTGAATTAAGTAAAATCTCTATTGCAGTTTTTGGTATTTGCTTTTGCAACTTCCCAGAGCAGAGGAAGTGCTGGGACGATGGTTCTGATTGCTCAGAGAAGCTGCAGGAACTTCATCTATTAACCTCTTGAAAAACCGGCCAGATGAGCATCTCAGGAATGACCTGTGCTGTGTCATCCTGTCCCTGGGCCAAGGGATGAACTGCTCCCACTCCCTTCCAGCTGTGTTTTCTGCAGTTTCTAACATTAGTTTTCTTTTTCAGGGCGCCTGCAGCCAGGAGACCAGATCCTGGAGGTCAATGGAGATTCCCTGATTGGGGTTACGAGTGAGAGGTACTGTATCCAAACAGAAATTCTGTGTTCCTGCTGCTGCTGTTCAGCTCTGGTGGGGAGGCTGTGGTGGCAGATGGTAGGATGACACCAGGGCACTGCTCTGTCCCTGCTCTGGTGCAGCCAGTGCTGTTCCCAAGAGCCTGATTGGGAGTCACCAACCCAGAAGATTCTACGGAAAGGCAGACCAGTGAACCCCAGCTACACTTGTGAGATGTTCAGGCATTTCTCCAAAGTGCTGGTGCTTTTCTAACAGCTCCTGACACCCCTACTCCATCTGCTGCAGCCTCCCAGCAAGTCCTGCAGCCCGCAGCACAAGAGATCAGGCAGTGCCTAAACCAAACTGCACCACTCTGTGCAGGGGATTCCCTCTGGAACTGCAGTCCAGCCCCTCAGCTCCCTGCCAGGTGAACCAGTAACTGTCCCAGAGTTGTGCTGCACTTCTGGGTCACTCCCTTTCCATCATAAGTGCTGCTGCTGCCTTGTGTTGCTGCATAGTGGGCTGGGGCTGGATGGATGCTGGGAAAGTGGCATGAGGAACTTCTGCTTCCAGCCCCCCGGAGCAGCAGGATTTGATGAAGGCGGTCACAGAGGATATCTCACAGTGGTGGGGTGCTGTGCCTGGTCCCAGCACACTGCCATGGGGAAACACAGGCAGTCTGAGCCAGAAAGCAGCCATGCCGGAGATGGATCTGTCCTGTTGAAGGGGATGTGCTCAGCATCACATGCATCTTCTGGGGTTGCTTTGGTATTGGGACTTCTAGTTTATTACAGAAGTGGGAAAACAGGATACAACTCGACTGCTCTCCAGGGCAGGAATGGGGCTGCTCACAGGCATCCAAAGGAAGGATCACTGGGCTACTGTTGGGGTTTGCACAGGCCAGAGGTCTCTGCCTGGTTTGCTGTGGGCTTTGGCAGGAGGCTGGGTGGACTCAGTGGAGCACTGCTGTGGGCCAGCCTTGACTTGTCTGTGGTCCTTGTCTGGCAGGGCCGTGGACATCCTGCGGACGGCATCAGCCACCAGCCATATGCGCCTTCTTATAGCCCGTGATGACGATGCTAGGTAAGGGATGTCATGTTGTGTCCTGGTGGGGCATTGTGGCACTCATTGACACCATGGCTTTGAGCTAACCAGGCTCACAGCCCATGGGGAAGATGGAGGTGGCCAAGGGTGTGTGATAACAGCTGTGGTAACGTGCTAGAGCTGTAATGGGAAGGGAAGAAAAGCTGGGGGCTTGTAGTTCCAGCCCTGGCTCCAGCACAGACTGTGCTGGTCTATGGGGCATCCCGGAATCAAACAGATTTGCACAGGCATTTTCCCAGTGAGGACCTGGTCAGCTCCAGCCTTGGCTGCAGGATAGCACAGGCTGCTTCAGCTCTGAGCTGCCTGGGCACATCCTGCACAGAGCTTCGGGTGAAGATGTGCAGAGACAGAAGGATCTTCCCTTTCCATTTACCCACATTGGGTTAAGCTCTTCCTTCCTCAGAAAATTCTTTTACTTTGGTCAGGGGAGCTGCTTTTTAGAGGGGAGATTTAATCTAGATACAGGGAAGAAATGTTTTGTGCTGAGGGTGAGGAAACTGGTGCAGCGTGACCAGAGAGAGTGGGAGAAACCCCATCCCTGGTACCATCCCATGTCAGGTTGTCCACTGGGGCTCTGAGCAACCTGTTCTGGTTGGAAATGTGACATTGGAGGAGCTTTAAGGATCCCTTCCTATCCAAACCAGTCCATGATTTTCAGGTAGGACAATCAGATGCTCCCTAGAACGTCTCCTTTCATGGCTCCCTGGAAAGCCCGTCTCTCCCTCTAGAGAGGCTTGGAGGATTCAAGAGTACAAGAAGAATTTGGTTTAGTCTTGGCTGGGTTTAAGCTGTGTGGAGCAGTGATGATGTAGTGAGAGAGGGCAGCGGTGTGGACACCAAGGGATTAGCAGGGTCTTCGCTCACATCCTCAGAGACATCTGGTGCAGTGTGCTGGTGCATCCTCTCCCTTGAACAGCAACACAAGTGTGGAAGCTTGAGGTGCACCAGGACCCACCGTGATGGCAGTGGGTTTAGGCAGAGCATGGCCATGGTCAGGCGGGCTGGTGACGCCGTGGCTTTATGCGGTGTGTGGGTGGCTGAAGATCAGAGGTGTTTGCTCAATGTACCCGCATCCCGTTAGCATTGGAGGTGACGGTTTTGTTCCCTACCCATCAGCAGCCAAGGAGTGTTAGTGCCTGTCAGAGCAGTGAGAGTGTGTAATGACAGGGCTGAGGCCAATTTGGGCTCACTAATACACTGGGGGAAGAATTATTTGTTATTAATGATGAAGGGCTCTTTACCTTCACTCTTCCAGTGGAAATAACATCTCAAATTATTCTATTAACTGTGAGTCCTTGGGCAGCTGCTGAGGAAGCACTGGGTGAAGCGAGCAGGTCACTAGAGCTGAACTTGGTGTTTGACCCTCTTGACCTAAGTAAGGACACACAGGACATGATGCCCAGTGCTTGCATTAGCAGGGGAAGGGGCAGTGGGCACCTCGTGCTGTGCCCCACAGGTGCTTGTGGCAGGGCTAATCCTTGGAGTTCTAGCAGGAGGGATGGGATCTGCAATTGAGTGGTTCTAGCCAGAGGAATGGGGTCTGCAGCTGAGCAGCTTCCTGTGCCCAGGAGCAGCAGCAGGACTTGCTTGATTTCCTACACAGAGCCCCCAGAGCAGGTTTAGCACCATCACCCATGCTGATCTGATCCAAGCTGCTCAGGCCTCTCAGTGCACTTGCTAATATCTTAAATTGTAGCAGATGTTTCTGCACGCATCCGGATGGGGCTGTGCCGAAGCTCTGGCTCCTTCTGCGCCTGTCATCAGTCCCCAGCAGCCGCACAAAGTTGCTGCTGGGAAATGGCTTCAGGGGGACCACGAGGGTGACCAAACTTGGAGCATTGATTTTGGCCTCTGTTTGCTCTTGGTTATCTGCTAAATCTGGAAAAGGTTAGCTGGCAGCAGAGTGGGGAAGTAATCAGTTTATTTATTTTTTTGTGAAAGATTTGCAGAGATTTCACTTACATAATGATCTCACAAACTGTTTAATACATGAGTACACATCTCCAGGATTAAGGGCTGTGGAAACGGGAAAGATTTTTCTGCTTCCTTCTTGTTGGGGTGGGGTTTTTTTTCCTTATTTTTGTTTTATTCGTGCCCTGTTATCTGTAAAGTCCATCCCTGAGAGTGGGTCCTTTAGTGTGGATGAGCAGGCAGCCCTAAGCTTGAGTTGAAAGGGGCTCTGGCATCCCAGGGACTGTCAGCTCTAGAGTGATACCCAGGGAGCTGCTGCTCTGTTGGCTCCTGTGAGCCGAGGGCATCCTAGCACATCCCCACTGCCCAGCAAAGTGGCTCATGAGATGCTGAGGCTAAGGGTCATCACAGGGAGAGGATAATTCCGTGGTACTGAAGAGACTTGTGTGCAGGTTATGGCCAGCAATGCCGAGTGCACCAGGCACGCTGGAGGAGGGAACCAAGTGTCTCAGGGTTTGTAAGACGATCCAACCTGCCTGCCAATTTTCCTGATGACTCAGCTGAGCAGCATTTTGTTGTGGTTGCCCTTGGGTGAAGTTGACTCATAAACGCTATTATTTGTCCCTGGAGTTAATTATAGGCCCAAATTACCTGAGCTTTTAATGGAATCCCGGGTGTATGAGACACATGTTTTCAGTGTGTCGCATCAGATGAGCTGCAGAGAGCGGCACAGGCAATGGGGCTCAAAGCAGAAAAGTCAGATCTGGAGCTGGACACACTGGGTTTGGGTGATGTTTGGATCTGATTTTCACCTGTGCTCATTGCTAGCAAATGAGGGTAATTTCACTGCTTACGCCTAATTATTGTTTATTCATTCTTGGCATGAATCTTACAATAGTTCCTCGTTTCCGTGCGTTGCGCAGATACCATCCTCATCCCACAGGTTTGACACTGTCAGAGCCAGTTTGGGCTGCTCCTCCCTGTGCTCCCACGATAAAATGCGAAACACGCTGCATCCCCATACAGCGTGCAGTCCCCTCACTAAGTGGGGTGGCTGGAGATGCTGTGAGGAGAGCTGTCTGTTCCTCTGTCAGGGCACAGCCACTATCCAGGAGTTGCAGAGGCTTTTGTTGCAGTTCCCACCCAGCATGGCAGGAAGGCAGGGGGGTCTCTTTCCTCCTGCCATGCCAGCCCCACATGTGGCAGTGGCTCAGCCCCATTCTCGTTGGTCTGAGTACTTGGTGCTGAGCTGGAGGGCAGCACTGGGGCTGACACAGGCAAGTGTGGTATCCCAGGACTGCTCTTTGGGGACAGACTTGAGTCCTAATACATATGAGTACGTAGAAGCCAAGATACAACTCTATACATCTTCACTCCCTGGGCACTAAGGGGAAGGCAGAGCTCAGCAGGGCAGCATATGCTTCCCCACTCAGCTTGGGATGTGCTGGCTCGGTGCAACCCTGGCACTAGCAATACTGTGCCAGGATGGACTTGGGCTGTGTGCTGGAGCTTTTGGTTCAGATCATCTTCTCACCCAGACAGTGCTCGAACTGCCACAGCTGCCCTGACCTGGATGTGAGCAAACCTGCCTTTTTGCAGTGCTTTGGGTTCACAGTTCCCACTGACCTATGGGCTCTGGGTTTCTGAGACAAGCTCTATTCATGTGATGTCACAGGCTCCTCCATCCCCCAGCTGTGGTGCTGAGCTGAGGTTTCCAGGTGGCCTGCTCTGCCATCACCTTTGATGTAGGATTCACCCTTTGTTCTCCCAGGAACAAAAGGGCAGGACAAAAAGGTATTATGAGATAGAACAACACCAGTGCAGGAAGACTGACCCCCTGGCTGCTTAATCTGCAGCATAGTCACCCTACAGCTGGCTGCTGCTGCTGCTGCAAACCCCATGATCTGGCTCTGCTGTGTAGCTGGCTGAAAGCTCTGTGGGTTTGAGTTCTGTTACAGGGATCCGCCAGACCTCAAATGTCCGTCTTAATGAAAAAGAACTGGAGAAGGGATTATTAAAATGAACTTTCCACCTAATGCAACCCCATGAGTATTTTTATGGGGTTTTTTTAAATAAATCTGGGCATTTTAGTGCTGCAGGCACCTGACAGCTCAGAATGCTGTAGGAAGGGTCAAATTTTAAATATTAAAGGCACCCTCTGAAACTTCTCTGCGTCTGAACGCACAAAGCAGGGCCTGTTGGCGTTTCCTCAGCATACTTGCTCATTCATTGGCTATGCCTGGGCAGCACCTGCCTGCTTGCAAATTCCTGCAGCTGTAGCACTGAGTGCAAAATTAATTCTCTGCAGACTGACACCAGAAAGCGTATTTCATGTTCATCATGTGTTCGTGTCCTTGGTGGACCTGGGGCTGGCAGCGTGGACCAACAAAGCAGGAGCCGGGACGATAGTGCGTGACGTAGTCTTTAGTCAGATTGTCCCTACAGGGATCGTCAGGGCTGGACCCAGCCTTGCAGAGCAACTTGCGCCTGGAGCTCGTTGTTCAGGCTCCTGAGCAAACAATGATAAATGCTCTTTTGTGGATGAACTTAGCGACATGAAATAAACAACAACAAAGAAGGCTCGAGTGGGACATGCCTTTGCTTATAACAGAGTTTGGCAGCACGGGTTGAGGACTAGGTCTGCATTCTTTAGCAGGGCTTGAAGAGCTTAAGAGCTGCCAGACTAGTTGTATTTGCATTGACTAAGAGGTTTTGAGCCATTGTTTCAGGTTCATAACCTGTTCTGTGTTCTACTGGATTATTATCTGAGGGAAATGTAACAATAGGTGACCACAGAAGAACCCAGCCCAAACCAAAAACCCAGCTGCTGATGGCTTAGTAACCACTGGAAATAACACGGGAGCTCCCAGCATGTCAGACCTGCTGCTGCCATAGGTCAGGGAGGAATAAGGCTTTCAGTGCCTGAGTTACCAGTACGGTGGGAGTGTGAATCACCTACAGAAACACAGGCTTCACTGGGAGAATTTGGTACGATCCATGCAAGGCTTGACTTGGGGAACCACAGAACAGTAAGCCATTGTCCTAATGCTATAGGAGTGAAGAAGTCTTTCATATAATGTGATGCAATTGCCTGCCGGAGCAGTGCTGTGGTGGTGGGGTTTCTAAACAGGGCAGTTGTCTTTTCGCAAGGTCGTGGGTTTAGCAGGTAGAGATGGTAGTGTTGATGCAAAGCATTGGGATTCACCAAGGCATTCCACTACGTATTGTGTGGCACTTGGGTCTAAAGTTAGCATGAAATGGAATAAGAGTGGCATATATTTGATGGCAGTATTAGATAAGGCAGACACTGGTCTTTGAAGTTTGTTAATGAGCCAGTTCTTGATGGGAAGATGTAAATGACTGAGAGTGTTTCCAGCAGGAACCTAAGGAGCTGATGAGTCATTCATCATTTAATATTGTTGACTCTAATCTAGCCAATAATAGAGAGCATCTGTCCCGGTAAAGTATGCAGATGACACAGTGTCTGCTTGTGTGCAAGAGGAGGCTCCTCACTCAGAAAACTTTGCTGTGGCTGGTTTCCTGCAGATTTATGTACTGAGCTTGTCTGACTGTCAAGACCAAGAGCCAGCCACTCCTCACCAGGCTTTTCCTGTGGCTCTAGCATCAAAAAGGCACCTTCCATGGGGATTCCCTCCTGCCTTCAAAGGTGACATCTAATGTTGCTAGCTGTGGCCACCGGGCCAACAGTTTCATGGTCTCTCCCCGATGTCTGACTGCTTATTTAAAGACATGTGAAAAAACCCAAGTCATTCCAAGTAATTCTCCCTGCTAAAAGAAATGGGGCAGTGCTGGGTTATGAAGGGAGAGGACGATGTGCTTGCAGCAAGCTCCTGAGGGTGAAGAGCCAAAGGCACAGGAAGCCAGTGCTGGAAGCAGCATTCACTTCCCACACCTCTTCATCCAAAAGGATGTGAGAGGCTCATGGCAGCTCAAAGGATGGTTATGAAAATGATAGAGGAGCTGGTAAACACAGTTAAGGGATGTTCCTAATGGCACTGAAAAACTCACCATGATAGGCTGTCAGAAGAGAGGTTACGGAGCGAGTTGCCTGTGGTGTACAGGTAGTTACTGCTCATCAGGGACTCGCACACTTGAGGTAGTTACACGGTGGTCAAACTCAGCCTGGAAACAAAGCATTAATGGAGGCACTGAGGCACTGAACTAGCTTTGCAAGAGATGTTGTGGATGCGATTGCCTTGCAGAGGTAATAGAGGAAGCAGGGAGGTTTACCTCAAGCAGAGGGATTGTGCTAAAGACTTGTGGTCTGCCATTCCTCCCTGTTCCTCAATTCACTGCCAAGCCCTTCTGACCTTTATGCCTGTAGATGTAGCACGTGCTAAATGGCATCTTCAGCCGCAAGCTGCTGGGAAGGGTACAAAAGCCTGTGCTGACCTAGAATGCTTGGTGTGTGCAGATCTTCATTAAGGTCTTATGCTCTTATGCCTGTGATGTTCATGGAGGCCATCTCCATAGGTGGGCTCAGAGAGTGTCTCCTTTTGCCTGTGCTCTGGAAGCCATCTCCCACCTTTGCCCCAGCACGACCCTCTTTCTGTACAGGAAAGGAAGAGAAAACAGAGAGAATGCTCAACATTAAACTGTTCTAGAAGGAGTCACAGAGAAGCCAAACACTTTGGGGATGTGTTTGCATAGTTGCAGCTCCTCCTGACAGTCTGTTTAGTTTGTGTGCGGTGTTAGCAAAATTTCTGAGCTTTATAGTTGGGGTTAAATTATTCCAGCTGAGTCCTGGGAGGGTCCATGTGGTGGGGTGCAAGGCAAGGGCTCCTGTGTTCATCCACCCTCTCTCAGGAAGGATAGTCCCCAGCACCTGTGCCTGTCCCTATGCCCTTCCTCAGCTCCTTTACTCCCTGTGCTCCCCAAACACTTTCCACGGCAGAGAAGGAGCACACAGATGGTCTAGCCTGTCACAGGAAACCCGTGCTGTGGTGGGATTATTATTGACCTTCAAGCCTTGTGCAACTTAGTGAAATTGTGAGAGTTACCCTTGTACATGAGGAAGCTGTCTGCCCCTTGGCTGTCCCTGCCCTTGGAAGCACCACTATCGTATAATCAGGCAGGGAATAGGTTTGAGCAGCAGCTGACAATACCGTGGTTTTGTTTCCAGGAGAGAGTTCTCAGAGCTGCTGGAGAAGTTTGGTTCCCAGAGCAACACAGGCTCAGCACGGAGCTCGCCCATCCTGCATGGTGGCAGTGAGTGGCTCAACATGTCTTAGGGGAACCAAAGCCTCTCTCTGCTGAAAGAGTTTGCTTTATCCCTGTGGTATTTTGAAGGAGCTTGGTGGGGTTTGTCTAGGTGTTTGGGTGGAGGTTTGAAGGAAGAGAAGTCCTGCTCAGCCTTACTGCAAGCACACAGTGAGTCCCCAGGTGCAGGGCAGCAGCTTGGCCAGTGCTACCTGCACAGAGTGAGGCAGTGAGCTGTGCTCCATGTGGGGAGCACAGGAAACTGAGCTGGTGTTGTGACTGCTTCCCAGAGCCCCAGACTCTGCTTACTGGCATGCTGGGCAGGTAACACCACCAGTACCCATCTGAGGGTGCAGCTGTCCGCTACAGATTTCAAAGTGTTTTGAGAGTAACTCACTCAATAATTGTTATTTTTCATTTCCAATGAGAAATGTTTATTGGGATGGTTAACAAGGTTAACCTGGGTGCCAGTGCATCAAGTCCCTTGTGTCTGGGGAAAAAGGCATCCCTCTGGCTTGGCATCCCATTGATGGCTGCCAACCCTTCCTTTGTGGCAAAGGAATGAAGGGCTAGCACAGAGGTGACAGTGACAGGGTGGAATTGTGCTGAGGAGGCCAAGCATTTCCTCTCCATGAGGAACACCAATGTCTTTAACTGCAGCGCTGTTTTCCCCCCAAAGCAGATGTCAGCTGTAAGGGCAGAGCAGGGAGGTGGGTGATGCTGGGGTATTTGTGTTCTCTGGACTGACGCTGACTTTGATGTTCAGGCCGATACCTGGAAAGCACATCCTCAGGCTCCTCCTCACGCTCTCAGAGCCCACTGCTGCTGAGTCCTGCCAATTCTCATGGCCCCTTCATCGGGAACCTGGCGCATCCTCCTCACGCACAGTACGTACCGGCCCAGCCCCATGCAGCCCCTCCTTGGTCAGTCGTGGGGATGTCTTTGAGTATCTACATGGCCTTAGGGGTAGATCCAGTGAACAGTTCTGGTGTTTGAAGAGCTGCTTTGTTAATCCCTATGTCCTCTATGGTGTTGTGTCACCACAGCAGGTAGGAGACCACAGCATCTTCTAGAAGTTGTTGCTGTGGTGGTGTCGTGGCTTGCCAGGAAGCCTCTGCCTGAGAGCTGAAAACTTTGCCTGTTGAGGCAGTCTGTCTGTGGTATGGTTGCAGCCCATGCAACTGCTCCTCTTCCCTCTCTCTTGAGGCTTGGGAGAAGCTGTAGCTTACAGCCAGCTGAGGGGACCTGCACATCAGATTTACCGCAAGCAGGGTGTTCCCGTGAGGTCAGTTGGAGGGTGTTCCAGGAGCTTGTTTTCTACTGCCCTGCTTCTGGCAACTTGACATGGTGCCACCAGAGCCCAAGCGCTGCCCTCTCAAAGCAAACTCTTCGCTTTGGTGTCAACAGCAGGTGCTTACAGACACCGCATCCTTTTGTCTCCAGAGCCTTTCCTGGAGCAAGTGTTTTCATGTGGTCATCTGTCCCTTTCATACTTCACAGGGTCAGAATTTTGGACAGGCAGAGCTTGTTTTTCTTTGGAGCCTTGTCTCAGGGTGCTCAGGGTTGCCCTTCTCCAGAGGGACAGCTTGCAGGGTGTTAACAGTCATGGAATTGGGACCATTTGTCCCTGAGGCTCACAGCTTCCCTTCTTTTGCCAGCATAAACATGCCGACTTGCTGGTAAAGAGAATCAGCCCTCACTGCAGAACCAGTAAATCCTCTTGCTAAATACCAGCTCTTTATTAGGGATTTGCAGAGGACAAATATTTGGCACCAGAGGTTTAAGCTGCTTGTATGGCTTGAGAGACCCTCGCAGAGGAGGGGCCAGCTCATCTACTTGGCAGCCGGTAGGGGCAAAATGGACATCCCTGCTCTACTGTTAACCCACTCCAGGCTTTGATGGAGGCTGGAGGGGACCTGCATGGGTGACCCTCTCACTTAGCACTGTCCTGCTTGTCCCCATGCCCATGCCAGGCCCTAGTGGTCTTCTCCTGGAAGCAGCATGAACCATTTGAAATCACAGGCACTGAGTGCATCTGAGGCTGGTGGTCAGGGCAGAGACCCACATCTATTGTCATGAGTGTGGCTGCCATCCCTAGGCTGTGGACGTTCCCTCTGGTGTCACCTGAGGACTGGCCACCCCATTAGCAGTGGGACTCTGCTATGATTCCATCTGACCACAGGTAATATCCGATATTTTGATAAGAATGGAGGGGTTTAGTGCCAGATTTTCCTAAAATATTTCTGAAGAGCTGTTTTTCACAAGGCCAAGACACTCACTGCATGGATGTGGTCTCCTTCCCCCACAACGCCAGCAGCCCCCTGGGATGCCTGAGCCCTGGGGATGGTATAATGCCAAGAAATGGGAGCCCTCCCCTCCTGTTTCCAAGGTTGTCTGGATGAAAAGACACAGAGGCAGGAAACATTGTGATAAGTCAGAAGGATCATTCATGGGAAAAAAACCAGGCAGAGGTTGTTCAGTGAGGGGGAAAATAAAGCAGATCACCTCAGTCACCTGCTAACTTCTGTGTTACAGCTACTCCACTGAGTCAGGAATCCAGAGCATCTCTATAGCAAAATCCTCTGGCTTAGGGCTGACAATCAGCGGTGGATCTAACAGGCCTGATGGCCCCATGATTTACGTTCAGGAGCTTTTGCCAGATGGTGACTGCTACAAGGTAAGCTGGTGTGGAGACCCTCAGTGTCATTGCAATGGGGACATCTCTTAGAAGCTGTAGCTATTGTGAAGCAGGTTTCCTAAGGCTTCATGAATAGCACATTGCACGTGAGGATTTGTGTTGCAGGAGAAGGCTCTAGGCAGAGACATTCCTTCCCAATGATGTGATTTTCTCCCTCTTTAGGATGGTCGGCTCCGACCTGGTGACCAACTAATTGCTATCAATAAAGATTCTTTGGTGGGCAGCACTCACGAAGAGGCCAGAAAAGTAATTGCAAAAGCCAAGCTCAGGTAGGCATGGTACGGATTTCCTGTCATCGCTATGGTGCGGCACATCTGAGGCAAAAGCCCTTCATCCACACCAGAGTTTGCCTTCAAGAGATGAGACCTGTGTCTGTCATGTTGCTTCAAAACAGTCCTGACAGGGGGTCACATAAGGAAATCTTGAAGTGTTGAGTCCTGAAGTGTAATCCATACCTTCACTGTGTTCTGGCTCTCATGTGCCCCCTGCCCCCACCCAGCAGTGTTCCACAACACAACTTCCACCAGGTGGTGGAGATCCAGCTGCACTGGTACAGGCTAAATGGGCTTAAGTGAGATTGTCCTGTAGAAAGCCTGAAGCATGGAAGTTCTGCCGATTTGTGCCATTTTACTTTGTTGTTAATGTGTTCTGTGTTTGCTGCTTTTTTGAAGGCATGAGGGAAACACAGAAGTGGCCTTTATTCCTGGAAGGGGACGGTTACACCCAGGACTGTCCGCTCACAACAACATCCCATCGCCACCTCCAAAGGCTGTGGGAAATGGTCTGAGTTCCTGCAGACTGAAGGTCCATGTGAGGTCCCCAGAGGTAGGTTGAAGTTTGTGTCTAAGACACAGACATCAGTTCTGCGATCTTTCTTTGATCAGAAAATGTCTCTAGGGACTCGCCGGCAGCCCCTATGGCCAGTGTAAAGTCTGTGAAGCTGATGCGTGGAGCCCTATTTTAGATCCAGATATTTAAAATCTGAAATACTTTTTCTCTTGTCTTGGGGTTGTGAGACCGTGAAGGATCTGTAGAGCTAATGTGGAGTTTTGTCTTCAGGGCCTGCATTCAGATCTGTTTCAGAAGTCTCAGGTTTAAAAAAACAAAACCCTTCTGTGGAGAGCAACCTGCATATAATTCAGGACCAGTCAAAGGGCTGGAAGGGATCTCAGCAGTCGGTTTGATCTAGTCTCCTACCCAAAGGCAGGAACAACTCTTTATTCTTAAAGACCTCTGATGAATCTGCTGTTACTAAGCAGCCCATTTCTGTTCTTCCTAGTCTAATGATAAGTCAGGTTCATCCTCCCTCTGAAGCCGAGCTCCATGCTGTGCTTGCAGCCAGCTGCTGGAGCCATGAGTGGTTTAACCACACCAGCCTCGCAGTAGTGTAGGTCTGGGGCTGGATTCTGTGAATCTGTTGCTCCTCTCCTGCACTGGTGCAATGCTGGCTGTATCTGCTGTCCTCTTCCACACTGGCTTTGTCAGAAAAGGCCAGCTAGATGTTCCTTTCATCCCAGTAGCATTCACAAAGCATCTTTCATTCCAGACCCATGGAGACACAGGCTTGCATGAATGTCACATGCATGTGGCCTTCGGGTGTACCAGACTGATGAAGTGCTTGTGGAAGCCCCCTAGGCTGTGTACATGCAGCTGAGCTGGCACAGCTCAATCCTTCACCAGCCAGCAGAAGTTGTGCTTGTACTGGTGAGCACCTCTATGGGGGGATAGGGTGATGCTGCTGGCTGGAACTAAATTCCCTACTTTACTGCTAAAGGATGGAACTTATAATGATGTCTAGCCTTCCATGCTAGGGAAGGTGTGCTCAGGTGCCTAAGCCTCCTGTCTGTCTGCCTGCCTGCCTGTCCTCAGCACCAGTCCTGTGCATCCCTCTGTGTCTTAGCTCTCAGCTGTGGAAGCAGTGTCTCAATGATGCTCAGCTCATCTAAGCTGAGATACATTTTCACTTGTGCTCTCAGCCACAAGCTGGCACTTCAGAGAAGGAGAGCACTGCCCTTGGCTTCCCATCACACTCACTGTGGTAATTACAGGTTTGGGGCCAATATTACAACTGGTCAGACTTGGGACTTGACTGGTGGGTTTCATGCAGAAATTTGGGGGGAACTTCTACAGCGAAATCACATGAAGTCAAACTCCTGCTCAGCTCTTAATCCCAGTTGTGACAAGCTCAGTTTTCTGTGTGTGTTTCCAGAGTTTCTGAGATGGCTCAGAATGTGCTTGTGCCAAGAGCCTCCAGAGAAACTCCTGGAGGCTCTGTACCCATCTGCACAAGAGCTGTGCCTGTTGCCTTTGCTCTTTATGGGGTTGCTCTCCTGAACACCTCTGTCTTCTTCTGTTTCCTTACACCAGTGGGTTCTGCTTAGCAACTGCCTCTGTTGTTTTGTCTTGTTTCTTTTTTTATAGAATAGACATGAAAATAATTTTCCTGTGCCTTCTTTGTCACCGGACATTTGCCCACCAGAACTTACTGTCTCAGGTAAGGTTCTGCTGAATTCTTTCCTTTGTGTGGGTGACAAGCTGCCTTCATGATGAGAGTAATTTTGATCAGTGTTTGTACTGCTGTACCAGAGCCTAATGGGGTAATAATGAGACTCAGCCTGCTAGGACAGAGGTTGGGCAGCAGCTTGGCTGGTTCAGTGGGAGCTGATTGTGTCCACAGTAGCAAAATTCTTGACTGAGCCACTCAGAGGACTGAGTTGTTTGTAGGAGACATCTCCATCCTCAATGTCCTCCATCCCCCAATGTGATTGATTAGCAGCAGTGGCTTTTCCCACATGCGAAGATCACTTTGAACTTGCAGGTCTTACTGCGGGCAGCGTTCCCTTCTGATGGGACGGTGATCCTCGGCCAGACAGTGTAAAAGCTGACAAGCAGTGGTAGCTGTAACTTACACAGCGGCACTGGGTGTGATACAGGCATTAAGGCATTAAGGATGCCCTCAGTTGGTCAAACAGGGAAGTGGCCTAGGGATGGGATGAAGTCAGATTTCAATCTGCATTCAAGCTTTGCTTTTTGCTTACTTCTCTGTGCCGTGTTTCTCTCCATGCTCTGAGACCGCTGCTGACCTCCTACCTTTTGTGGAAGGGAACTGCTCTGTCCACCCAATAGGACAGCAGCAACAAGGGCAGCAACAAGGGTTTTTGTCAAACCACCCTGCAGCTTCAGAGGTCCCTTAGGAATCACAGGAAACCACAATAACCATCACGAATCAGTGTCCAGGGAGATGACCTCCAGCAAGACATCCCATATCCTTACGAGGGAAGGTTACTCCTGCCCCAAGGGAAAGACAGGCTTCCCTAAGGGAGTCATTAGCAAGTGCTGCCCATCATTCCAATGGCCCTGCCTTCCCTCTCTGCTGCTGAGGCACTGGCCCTGCTTGCAAGTCTCTGTGCTGTGTTGTAATTTCTGTCTGGAATCTACGAGCTAGCATGGAGAGGTAAACTGTGTTTATCCCATACCTGGAATTAGTGGGAGACACAGGAGCAGACAGGACTGTGCGTCAGTGCTCTGCTCCCAGGGATGTCTGTCACATCTCATGTGAGCTCAGCAGGCTTCGTGCTCTATGCTGCAGAGACCCTGGCACAGACCAAGGGCAGTTCCTGTCCTCTCTGCCTCCAGCATCCCACAGCCTGTATGCCAGGTAGGCCCTGAGGTTACCACCTCCAACTGCCAGTGCTCCCAGTGCTGAGGAGCAAAGCCCTGGGTGATGCAAGCAATCCAGTGAATACCAGTGACCTAATCGCTGCCTGACTTAGCTGGGGGATTTTATTACAGGCAGTTTTTTAGCATGAAGTGCTGAGGAGGCTTTGTGTCAGCATCATCATCCATGGAAACAGACAACTGGCTTTGAAAGAGCAGCAGTCAGGCTTGGAGCCTGGGCCAGTGGCTGCCTCTCGCTGTGTGCCTGATGGGTGCCCTGGATATCTCTATGTCCAGACCTGATGGCAAAGCCACGTGGAGCTAATCCTGATTAGCCATGCGTCAAAGGGCAATAGCTCTGCCCTTGAACTCGGAGAGCAAAATGGTGGTGGCCGATCCAGCAAACCCATTTACTAAGTCTTACTGTTGTCCAGCTGGTGGTAGCAGCAGAGAGGAGCATCCGCAGCATGAGGATCGCACTTGTGCTGTATTTCTGCTGCTTCTCACTGCCTTCTCCTCGTGCCCTGATGGGCAAGGAGATTGTGGTGAGAGGTGCTCCAGAGGCTCAGTAGAAGGGGCATCACTCTGCCAGATGGAGCTTCCTGTGGTGCTAATCAGACTTCAGGCAGGCAAAAGATATTTCTCCCTGGTCAGATCCTGTGCCACTGGCACAAGGAGGAATTTTGTTGCCAACCATGGCTGATGCCTGAAAAGAGTGAGCAGGGGCAGTGGGCAACCAGGCTCAGGGGCAGCAGTCCGGAACCTTCCAAGCCTGGCAGGACAGCCCCAGAGCAAGTCACACCTTCCATAGCCCTGTTCCTGAGGGAAGGTCACGGATTCTTGTGGACAAGGGTTACCTGTAATGGAAAAGGCGGGTTCCCTGCAGGGATGGAGGAGCACACGTGGCAGGGCACACGGCAGTAGGGCTTGTGCTCTGTACCGTTCCAGCTGTGCAGGCAGCTGGCCGCAGCTGCTGTGCTGATCTCTCACCAGCACAGCAGCTGTGATTCCTGCCTCTTTCTCCCTCTGTCTCTGCAGCTCCTTCTGTCAAAAAAACCCCCTGCCTGCCCAACTAAGGGAAGTGGGTTCAAGGCTTCTTGCAGTCTTGAGCTGGTGTTTTTCCAGCTTGCCTTTAAAGCATCCCTTCTGCAGGGGTCCTGTGAAACTCGAGGCTGCATTTTAGAAATGTTTTAAGTTTCACTTAATCAGTTAGCAAAGACCAGAGCCAGGCAGACTTCTTAGTTTATTCCCACAGCCACAGACCCCAAGACACCACAAAGAACTGGTGATTGGAAATTTCTGAAGGACTGTTTTTGCAGTCCCAGGTTCTTGGGTGAAACTTCTCACTTCAAATTGTGCAGAATCCCAGTTTTAGTCTGGGTTTGCCCCAGTATCCAGTCTTTTCAGCAGTGGCCTTGTTCATCCTTCCAGGACCAGATTTAGTAAATCCTGGTCTTTGACTTTCAGCCTGCTGCACACACATTGTAGCTCATGCAATAAGAGTTCTGAGTTTTGCTTTGCAGGCCCCTCGTTGCTTGTGCTCTTCCATTAACCTTTATTCTTGTTTTTTTCAGCACCTACTTCAGCATCTGTTCATAAAACAGCTTCAGGCACCAAAGCAAAAGTAGCACTGGATCCTCATATCCGCCTCAAGGATGGGAAACTGGAACTGGTAGGTGGGAAGGTTCCTTCTCCCCAATGCAAAGTCTCCACTCACAGGTGCCCTGTGCAGGGAACAGACACCACTGTGACACCTCCTTGCTTCAGCTGCCACACTACTGGCCAACAAAATAAGCTCATGTGAATGGGATCCTTGCGCTGCTCTTCTGCAACCTTTCACCTTCTGTTCTTGCACCAATATCACACTCAGGTGTATAAGGACCAGGCCTGCTGGTATGAGGGTTACTGTGTCACTTGTTTTATGGAGGAATCAAAAAGTGCAAATCTGAACAGATACGGTCAAAGAGAACCAGCCTGGCCATTTGCACAGGGTAAAGCTGCAGCAGTTCCACATGGTCCCTATCTTCTGCCAGGCAGCCTGCCCCAGCCCACCTCTTCCTTGTCTCTCCCAGATGCCAGTGAGGCTGGGGTGGGAACAGTGATAGTCCAGGTGCTGGGAAGCACAGAGTTGGTTACAGAGCTCGGCATGTTGCTTTCCTTCTTAGCATCACACTGCAGTTAATTCATCTGCTTTGTGAGATGGGGGTATAAGAGCTGGTCACCATACTGCACTGAATAACGAGAGTCTGGAAAAGAGAAAAAGGGTCTTGACTCTTAGTCAAGTTTGGGTCCAGCCTCTGAAGGTGAAAAGAGAGAAGAGGGTATAACGAAACATCCAATTGTGTCTGGAGGGACATGTAAACACACTTCAGCTCAGCTAGGCTGTGGGGAGCTCCAGAAATCTTCTTCTGGCAGCTGCAGCTCCCTTGGACATAACATGTTTGACCGAGGGCTGAGGAGGCAAGCAGCCACCCTCTGAACTCTCCAGTATTGCTGTGTGACTGTGGGCAGCCTGGTGTGGGTGACAGAAGGCTGAAATAAGAGATATCGGCCTGGTTTTGGGGTGATTGTGCCCCCCTAGTATCGCTGGTGTTTGAGTGGGTAGTGTGGGGATGCAACGCCTTCTGCAAGGCTGGGAGTTCCTTGAGAACCCGCTGCCCTAAGCATCCCCTGCCACCCCCTGGCAGCTGCAATGCTCGGGCCTCCCTGAAGGGCAGCACAGCAACAAGGGCTCTCCTGAGCCCATGTGCTTGTCCTAAAGCAGGATCTGGGGTGGCATTTCCCCAGTGACCTCTGCTCATCGTGAACGTGAGAGCAGCACTTTGCTGACAGTGGGTGGGGACACTGAGCTTTCTCATTGAAAAGCCAGTGAGCTGAGCTGGTGGAGTGAGGAGATGCCCAGGGACCTGCTCACAGCTGAGGTGGTTATGAGGTAGCTCCTGACAGATATCAACATCTGCAGACTCTGGGTCACCCTGGAGCCCAGGAGCCACTTGCCTTGTGCAGGGATGATGGGTGAAGTTGTAAGTGGGACTCAGACAGGGCTTGCAGGCGGCCCGTGAGCACAGAGGGTCCCCTGGCTTGCTGGTGACAGAAATGTGAGTCATGACTTGCCTTCAGCCCTGTTCCAGGGCACCATGCGAGAGGTTATGTGTTTGCATGAGCAGGAGCTGCAGGTGCAGCCTGGGACAGGACAGTGTTTAACTTGGGCTCTTTCCCAGCGTCTGCTGAGCTTGGTTTTGTCTATAAAAGCTTTTCCTTGCTGCCGCCGGCAGCAGAGTGGGGCTTGCACAGGTTTATCTACTTCTGTGCAGTGCCTGGGGCTGATTTGATAAATATCAGGAGAAGATGGGGCATTGGGCATAATGAGAGAGCAACAGGGGCAGCGGGGAAGCAAAATGTTTGAAAGTCTCCTGCTGCCACAGGAAATACATTTATCTACCGTGTCCCAAAACCAATTCCTGGGCACCAGGGGCAAGAGGAGAGACTGAGCTTTTGGCAGCTGGGCCTTGCTGCAGCTCCAGCAGCTATCAGTAAAGCTCCTGACAGTCTGTCACAGCTGTACATCTGCACTGGAGGGATGCGAACGTGCCCCTGTTGTGCGGAAGGGGCATTTCTGTGTGGGAAAGCAGAGGCTGAAATCCAGCCCAAGTCTCTGCTCCTTTGGGAGATGCTGCCAGGAGAAAACACAAAACCCAGCAGCTCCCCAGCACCTACTTGCTTTTCCAATATTTTTGTTTTGAAAGGCTTATTGTTTCTGCTCAAGGTTCTGCAGTATCTTGGTCTGGATGTGACCGAGGAGAAGAAGAGGCAGTTACGGCAAAACCTGACCACAGACTCGCAGGGAACGGTGGCCTATGGAGGTGAGTAGGCAGCTCTGCATGTGATGGGCTTCTTCACTCATGTAATTTGCTGGAAGCTGAGGCACCTACTGAAGGGTGGTGGGTAAGATTCCTGCCTTGGGTACTGGTGTGGCCTCCAAACAGCTCAGGAAAGTCATAAGGACAAAAGGAAGTGTTTTCCAGGTGAGAGCTGGCCAGGGAACATACTGAAAACAAAAGCTTGCTCTGCTTTCTGTGACGTGCCAGAGCACATCTGGCCCAACAGAGTTTCTTCCCACAAGTCATTTCACCAAAGTTTAGAGCCAGCCGCAGTGTCCCCAGCCGCCAGAGTGGGTTTGCAGACCACATAAGCCCTTGGACGGGTGTGTTTGTGCAGAGGGAGTGATGGGATATGGAGCCATGAGCTTCTCCCCAGAACCACTGGTTGTGTAGTTGATAGCAAAAGAAATAAGGGCCATTGGGGGATTCTGTAAATCTGCTGGCAGCAAAGATGCTGCTTTTGTGGTAATGAGACTTGTTCCTGCTGTGGCCAAGGGCTGAGCACTGGAGGGGCCAGGACCTTGCTGCCCCCTCCACTGCACCAGCTCCTGTCTGTCCCATGCTACCCCTTCATATCCAAAAGCAGAGCAAATCTGGATGTTCAGATACTAAGTACTGAAGGTGTTGTATTTTCTTTAAATCAGCACCACGAGAAAACCAGCAGGCAGGTGGGTGCCTTTGGTCAGGAGAATATGGTTTGGGCTTCAAGTTCTATGGCTCTGAGAACCACAGCTGTCTCCAAATTCAGTAGCATTTTAACATGGAGCCCTTTCCTCTTTTAGCTTGTTAAAAGCTGAATATTTCTCACAGATCTTCTCCAAGCACTAAGGGAGCTGATGCAGGAGGAGCTGGATGAGGCTGGTCTGGATTCCAACTCCATGCTCTTCACACAGCACGAAGTGGCCAGTTTGCTGGACACATCGGCTTTTCACTCTCCGGTCAGTCAGTCTGACACTCTTCTGTATTGAATCCATGGATCTTCCATGTGAAATCCATGAAATTCTGAGATGAGAAAAGCTAAACCTCCATGTTCCGGTTATTACAGAGCTATAAAGAGGAGGCAGATCTATGTATTAATCATTTTGATTACAGGAAATTCTATAAAAGACCTTGAACATCTCATTTTTAATAAGGAAATAAGAGTGTCTGTGGGATGGTGTGAAGGAAGCGGCCTGGCAGCGATGCAGAAAGAAAATTAGCTGTAATTAATCAATTCCAGATAATTTCATGTGGTTCACAAAATGAAGATCTGCTGCAGCACAGCAATTCCAGCTGTGTTAGGGGGTGACAAACCCCTCTGCAGCTGAATTGTTTCATGTACTTTCAGATCTGCCGCACAGAAATGCTGAGTCCTCCTCAAAGTGATGTTGCTCTGTGGTTATTCTGGGTTTGAAAGCTGCCATAAAGCCTCATGTTCCTGGTAAAGCACAAGCAGTTTGTGATGCCTCCTGTCCCTCTGCCTTGCAGGCCTTCAACTCATTCAGCTGTAATGGCAATGAAGAGCTGGAGCAGCTGCAGCTGGAGATGATGGATCTGCGGCAAGAAGTCAGAAGGCTAAAGGTGGAGCCTCTCCTTTAGCAGATTTATAGAATCATAGAACCATAGAATTATAAGGTTGGAAGGGACCTCCAAAGGTCCTCTAGTCCAACCCCCCTACGACAAACAGGGACATCACTCACCAGATCAAATTGCCCAGAGCCCCATCCAGCCTGACTTTGAATGTCACCAGGGATGGCACCTCCACCACCTCTCTAGGAAACCTGTTCCAGGGATCCCCCACCCTCAGATTAAAGAACTTTTTCCTCCTGTCCAGCCTAAATCTACCCTTTTTCAGCTTAAAACCATGACCCCTCTTACTGTTGTTTCCTTCCCCTGTGAAGCCTTCCCTAGCCACCTTATCGACCCCTCTCAGGGACTGGAAGATTGCTGTAAGGTCCCCCTGGAGCCACCTTCTCTCTGGGCTGAACAACCCTAACTCTCTCAGTCTTGTCCTCATAAGAGAGGTGCTCCAGCCCTCTGATCATTTTCTTGGTCTCCTCTTGACTCACTCCAGCAAGCTCTCATTCTGTTTCTTCTGCCATAGCTCCCTGAGGTCATTATGATCACTGTAGTCACCACCAGCTTGCATTCTTCATGTTCCTCCTCTCAAATGAGACTTGCCCTTAGCTCTCCCTAATTGCCTCTCTCACTGTCAACCTCAAATGAAAACTCAGTGTTCTCCAAGTCACTCTTTATCAGTGAGTAAATACATATGAAAAAACAAAAGGGTGTCTCACAAAGAATTCAGGTGCCCAAATAACAGAGGCGTCTCCTGCCCTCCCAGCCTGACCAGTGGCCATCACGGCTGTCAGCACTGCACCAGTGCTTGGGGGATTGCCCCATGCATACGGGTCACAGCCCAGAACACACCATGGTTGGGTGAGAGCAGCCGACGGCTCCTGTCAGAATATTGCGGTGGGCAGGGGCTACAAGACCACATCATCTTCTAGGGAATGTCCCATGGCTTATTGCTTCTAATTGAATGGAAATATTTTCCATAGTCTCTCCTGAAAGAGGTGGAGAACAGCAAGAAGTCAATGGAAGATGAGCTTCAGAGGATGAACCAGGTTAGTGACAAGACTGCGGGAAACGTTGGGGTGGCTTTGGGGCTTGGTGGCTGAGGGGGATGTGGTGCATTGACCAGAAATTCTTGCTGCTTCCAGAAAGCCCTGGGCTTTCTCTCAGAGAACCGGACGCTGCACAGCAAGCTGCAGATGGCAGAGGTGGTGCAGAGACAGGCTCACAGTGCGGAGCAAGACTATGAGGAAGTGATCCACCTGCTGGAAGCTGAAATTGCAGAACTGAAGATACAGCTGGCAGGGAAGAAAGCAAAACACGTCTCTGAAATAGAGGTAATGCAAGCCCCTCCTGGGCTTTCTGCTAGGGGTTCTTCCCCCTCTATTTAGGAAGGATTAAATGACAGTAGTAGCATAGACATGGTTAGTTGTGTGAGACCAAAAGGCCTCTGGGTCCAGGTTATGATCTATGCAACTGTCACTATCTGCTCCAAAGGACCACAGATCTCTGCTTGTAGGGAATATCATAACTGGGTGTTTCCAAAAGCCAAGGCTGGAGCAGCAGCATCACCTTTCTGTTCTTCCTCTGGCCCTGTCTCAGGAGGACATCCTGGAACTGAAAAGACAGTTGTCCTTGGCTGACGGCCAGTTACGGAAATCAGAAGTCTCACGGAAGCGCCTGGAGATCTGCAATAGGAAACTGCTCCTGTTTGTGCAGGTGACATACCGATCCACTCCCAGTGCTGGTGGCATCACTGTGGGTGATTTTGCAAGTCCAAGTAACTTCCTGATCCATTGGCAAGAGAGAGGTTTATTTTATTCTATCTCATTCTCAGAAAGCACCATCTGCTGGTGAAGAGAAACTAAGGAAGGAACTCATACCTACTCATACCCCTGTGAGCTAAGGAAACACTGTAGGGAAAGTTTTGCTGGTGGCTTGCTGGTCCCACCATGATGCTCTGGTTGAGGCTACTCCAGGAACATTGTGGGACATGATGGTGGAAATCATGTGTCCCACTTTCCCTTTTTATAACTGGCGGGTGCTCCTCTAGGCAACAAAAGTGAACTTGAAGAGTGGCTTTGTTCTTCCAGGGCTTTTTCCTCCCCCAGATTTCCTGCAAAATCCCACACATAATAACTTTAGTCTTTTAATTGACTGTTCTTCCAGTTCATTACCCATATTGAGAATATGAGCTCATGTATTTGGTAAACTGGTCAGCACAGGAAGGGCTAGTACCCCGTATAGCTGCTACAGCTACTAATAACCTGTCCCAAGAGCTGCTGAAATCACTAGGAGACAATGGAGCACAAGGAGACAGTAGATGCTGTGTGCCCCCCTTCAGAGCAGGAAGAATCAAATTGCCTTTAGACATGTGGCATGATGTGAACTTTGGGGCCGGGCTGTGGAAGTGGGTCTGATTTGGCAGATCAGAGGATTTGGCCACTGGAGCAAAATATCTTCCTTTTCCTCTCACCCTCAGTAGCGTTAGACAATGCACTAACCACACGTGGTGACGAGAGCTTGTGTGTGCAGGGCCCATCCAGAAACAGGGGCTGAGGATAGTGATGTTCAAGTATCGGTGAAACGCAGCCTGCTGCAAAACTGTTCTTTGAAAGAGTCTTTTTGTGTTGCGTTTCATATGTTCTAGTGCTGCATTAAGATGTTCCATCTAGATGTGTCTGTGTATTTGCATAGGCTGAGAATGCTGCTGGAGCCGCAAAAGGCCTTGAGATATTAGCTTCAAGGGCAATGAATAAGCAGAAGCTGATTACTGTCATATTAAATCTGATCACCAGGAAAAACCCAAGGGGTTTGTTCTCAGGAATTATTCATTCCTACAAGTTTGAAACCTACTTTTTAAATCCTTTTTTTCTTTTCTTTTTTTTTTTGTGGTTGCATGGCAGAATGTCCACAAGGTCCTGAGCACACCCAGTCACATACCTGATGAGAAAAGGTAGGAGATAGCTTCTGGGTATCTTGAATGGGAACACGAAATATCTTTTTCTGCCCTCTCTCAGGGGAAGGTGACACACATAACTTACCCAGAGCTTCTAAACAGGCTGTCACTCTGAAAGTGAAACCACTGGGGAAGGATGACCTGGGGACTGCTGGTGGATTGGTACTGGAGCAGGGGGTTAGCCACCATTGAGGCTTTTTTGGGGAGTGAGTAGGTGAAACACTTGTCTGGTTAATTGCTTTTGTTTACAAAGACCATGAGGGGGTTGTTTCCAGACAGCAGTTTTGACCCACCTGCCTTTCCTACCGTAAGTCAGGTTTGGGCTTTAGGACTGTGTCCTTCTCTATTAGCAGTTACATAATAACTGGAATAATAATAAGTGGAAGCAAAGAGCTCAGTGTGACCCTCAGCAGCACAAATGGCTGTAAAAACAGAGTTCAGGCTTCTGGACTCCCTTCAATCTAAACTTAACCCCTATTGCTTGGGAAAAAAATGTAGCACAACTTGATCTGTGTTTTGAATCACTGAAAGGTCCCAGCCCCACTGCTAATAAAAGCCAGTTTTTAAGAATGATTGAAACCAATTTTTACATTTGCAAGGTGGTTTCTTCTAAACTAACAAAGGAAAAATGTGTTTGAGAAGTTCTGAAAACATGCCCCTGTACCTGTGTGTAACACAGCGATGCCAGTTCACCTATAGTCTCCTGTGCTGCTGAGCAATGGAGATACAGTCCCCCAGACAGCCAGGGCTTGCACAGTGTCCTTCACAAGAGACTGGCCAGGATTTGCAATGACAATTCTATGATAGAAGTATTGATGGCACTTTCCGTATTTATAAGAGCCAACAGTGACACAGAAGAGGATAAAACAGACGCAGTCTCAGATACATCTCTTCCATCTTCAGATCTTGTTGATCTTTTGCTATCAGAAGCTAAAGAACTGTTAGCGCCAATGCTCTCCAACAAGGATGGTAAGACCCACGTTAACCGGAGAAACCTGAATCCCAACAGGCCTTCAGGATGTGTGTGCTATTTAGTTTCCACCACCTTCCATATTTTTTGCCATGCCAGTTAAGCCTCCCATTGGTATACCTGATCCTCTGTGTGTCTGTGTGACTCACCTTTGAGTCTGAAATGCAGATGAGCAGCTTAAGGAGTCAAAGGGTGTGACTAGGGCCAAATAAAAGACATTTAACCAGGGGGAAAAAATCAACAGGAAGGAGGAGGATAGTTTCACAAAGCCATAGAAATGCCTGCTGAAAGGGGCTGCTGGAGATAAGGAGTCAAATCTTCTGCTTCAGGTAGGAGCGTCATGCTAGATCACATCAGCAATGGGTTTAGCCAAGGATGAAGACTCATAGCCTCTTTGGAGACATTTCTTCTTGCTCTGTGGAAAAGATTTTCTCAGCATCTAATCAGAATTCCCACAGGTGCAATATATAGCCACCGCTCCCAGTTATATTGTCTGCTGCTGCCAAGAAGTGCTCAGCTCCAGTGTCATTCTAATTGCACTTGCAGTAGGAGTAGGAGCTGTGGGATTGCCTCCCTGCTCCTCTTTGGCTGGCTGAACAAGTCCAGCTCCCTCAGCCTGCCCCATTCTCTCTTTGCAGGTTATGAGCCTTTGAGCTCCCTTTGCTGGACCCTGTCCAGTTTCTCAGTAGCTTTGAACAGGGATCTAAACCTTTGTTGCACCATCCAGGCATGACTACAGGAATGCTGAGTAGAGTGGAATAATCTCCCTCTTTCCTTGATGTACCAATCACTTCCCCTGATGTGGCTGTGGGCTGGAGAAAATCATAGGAAGGGCATCTGGTTCCATGGGAGTCTGAATTCCCTGTCCCAGTCTTGGACTCTGAGGCTCTGAGACATTTGTTGGCAGTAGTTGACCTTGCTTGTCTCTCTGGTCTCCTCTGTGTCATGATCTGGTGAGCATAGAGCCCTAAGGAGGTGCCCAGGCTTTACTCTTTGATGCTGTTCACCAACTAAGCATGGCCATGGTCCAGCATTGTCCTTGCCTCAAAGCACAAAGCACCAGGAAACTTAACTGTATCCCTTAAGGAGCATGTTGGCATTTTCAGAGTTCCCGTGTCATTAAAATGTGTATTACTGTAACACAGCAGTGCCACTTGAGTTGCACATGTGTCTTCTAGTGCCACTTGTGTTGGGTACGCATTCTAGGGCTGCTTGTGTTGGACCTGTGTTCTAGTGCCGCTTATGTTGGATGTGTGTTCTAAGCCCTCACTTACATCTGTCTCTGTGCTTACATTTGCAGCGTTGCCATGTGACAGGGACCAGTGCCTGCCTGCTGAAGGAATCTCAAATTACAAGGAGTAGGTGTCAAAACTGCCATGGTCTGTAATTTCCTGACAATACGCACACTAAAAATTCCTGTTTGTTTTGTTGGTTTTTCACTCAACAGCTTTGAACCAGATAATCCAGTAAAGGCCTCTAGATGGCCGTGTCAGAGAGATATGTACCTGCATAGACAGCAGGAGACTTCTTGCCCTGCACAATGTGAATTCTTGGATTTCCCCTTTGTTTTCTGAGATGGTCTTTTTTCTTCAGGACATTTGGGAATTTACAGCTCCCCAGCTTGTCTGGCTGATGTTTTTATAGACCACTCTGAGCTCTAGGCAAGGCAAAAAGCATCACTGAGTGTGTAAACTTTTTGTGTTGTGGTATCAAGATGCTGTGAAGTCCCAGACAAAGAGAACAGGATAACATGGTTTTGTTTGGTGTCTTAAGAATTAGATTGCCTAAAATCTCTTGAATTATTGTATTTGACAAAGCCGTGTCCTACAGTTATCTGCTGAAAGGGCACTGCTGCCCCTGTCTTAGCTGATCCCCTTAGTCAACCTGCAAATCTGCCAGCACAGGTTTTATGTTGAGTACTTGCAAACTGTGATTTTGAGGTTATGAGAAGCTCTTTCAGACAAAACAGCCAGCCAGTACAGACCCCCAGCCATGCAAGATGCATGGCCTCCTCTTTTCTTTGCTAAATAACCAGGGTTGCCTTCATGTCTTCCTCTGTGTCCACCTAAACTACTCAAAACCCATTTCTCATTTTCAGCCATCTTCATCAGAAAACCACGTGGCCCCCTCCTGCAAGCCAGGCCAAGAGTGATCAACCACAGTCACCAAGTTCAACCAATGAACTGCCTAAGTAGCCTCCACAAACCTCCCATGTCTTTGCTCATACTCCAAACTGCAACTGTCTGTAAGGCTGCTGCTGCTGCTCTGCTGGGAGGTGGGAAGGACACACCATGGGTGCTTCAGCTTTCAGGCAAACCAGATTGAGAAACAAGCTTTCTAGCACTTCCTACCTGCCCAAGACATTTTCAGCAACCTGCCCTGCGTGTCTACCTCTGAGTTACAGTACGAGGCTACTTGCTCACGGTTTTGCAGCTTTATAGGAAAAACCTTCTCAAGAGGCTCCAAGGGCCTGGATCTCACTGGCAGCCTTTTAGAGCTTGTGTCCTGGGTAGTAAGAGGAGCCTGAACATACCCAAAGGGTCTCCAGCCAGATTCCTTTTGGTATTTCATATGGAAAACCAAAGTATATTAGAGACTGTAATCAACCTGGCTTCATCTGTAGCATCCTAGCTGTCTCGGGAGAAGTACTTCTCTTTTTATTCTTTTGTATAGCTGATCGCAGCGGCAATGCTTCAGCTGGAGAGCACCATCTCCACTCGCCGTTGGACAGAGATGGCCAACCATGTGCTACCAGTGATGCTGGGCTGCTGAATGCCAGTGCTCCCTGGAATGCGGGAGAGGACATAGTGAACATATCTGAGGAAGGGCCCATGGTGTCACTGGGAAATCAGATCCCTGTGATGCAAGATTGTAAGTGGATAGCAGTGAATGGGCCAGATTGCCAGGAGGAGCACGAGGTCTGGAAATAAAATGGAAACACTGCTCACAAGATCTTTGCTCTCTGGGTTATGATTGCATTTGGCACATTAAGCATCTCAGAGGTACTCTGCCTGGGTCTGTTTTCACCTCCTTCTTCTTTTGGCAGCTGGTAGCAAGAGGCACTGAGAGGCTGCGGGGGAATGGACTGTGTTCTGACTTTTACACATTGTTGTTACAATTATGATTTGGTGGAGTCCAAAGCATGTGTGGATCCTTTATACCCTAAAATAAAGGATTAGAAAACATCAGGACCCACAGCAGTATCTACTGAACTACAAGAACTCTGTGGTGGAACTTCACAGCCAAATGAATAACCAGTCTGAAATTTTGGGTGAACTTAATGTCACAGCTCAGAGTAAATGAGATCTTCTGAGTGTGTGCCTCAGAACACAAGTTAAAGGGCTCCTTCTAAAGGGAAACACAGTTCTTCAGACCATTTACAGGGATTATTCCCAGGAAAGAGATACTTTCAAAAGAGATTAATCTTGGGATACCCTGTGCTTAACAGCTTGTTCCCAAGTGCTCTATATCAATGGAATTATAGCAAATACTGGTGTTACTTCTGGGTTTAGTGCTATGGCTTTGATCTCGTCTTGTATCTTATGTAGATGGGGCAAAGCTGCAAGAAGACAGGTAAGAGGGTGCACAGAGCAAAATCCAGTCATACCAGTTTGGCCTACACAGCCTCTGGAAAACATTTTGATTTCTCCTGGGGTGACTGTGACAGATATCAGTCTGCTCTTAGCAGTGTGTTTTCAAAAGCATTTGGCCCGAGGTGGCTCCATGAGAGATGTCTTCAGCCACTGCTCACCACACTCACCAGAGTGCAGCCAAGGTTTTTGGAAGTAGCAGGTATTCTGCTGCACCATGTCATTCCATACACGCAAGGGCACTTGAAAAACCTCATAGGAAAGGGACAAGTGATGGGGAGAACAGAAATAATTAGGCTAAACTTTAATCTTGTGGGAGTTGGCAGGAGTTTTGCTTCCACCTCTGAGAATCATGGGGTTTCTTCATAATATGGGTATTGAACCACATGTGCCTGTGTGCTGGAAGGCTGCAGTGTAGTCCTGACCCAGAAGGGACCAGTTACATCGTCTGAAAGAGAATATACTTAATGCTGCTTCCAAAGCCTATGATTCTAATCAAGTGATGTATTTTAACAGCACAAAGAACAAGATTTTCTATAAAAATATCACAGTGTGTGAGGGCTTGGATGAGACAAGCCTGACCAAGCACAAACGTTGTGCGCTTGAGGCTAACCAGGGCTGAGTCAGGGCTGCTGTGATTTGTGTACCCAGAGCTGCCTGCTGTGAAAGAGCTGTGAGGGCATTGACCTTCTAAAGAGCCCAAGTGTACTCAGCTGACTGGCAGCCTCTGGGGAATACTCCTCCAGGTGCCTCTTGGCCGTGGCCATCCTTCCATGGAGCAAAGCTTGAGCACCACATGCTCTCATGCTTTCCAGTGCAGCCATGTTTCTTAGCTGGTTCCCAGTGTTCTCTCTGAATTTATCACGTTCCTTTTGCCTTTGCTTTGAGCATAGACATCTCTCTGTTCTCTATTAATAGCATCATTACTGACTGATACCTTTTCAGACCAACATGGAGAGCCAAGATAGGAAGAAAGTTGTACTCCTTGAGGTGATGGTTATGTCAGTGACCCAGAATAACAAACCCACATCGTGCTTTACTCCCAGGCAAGTGGAAACAGGCAGAACTCAGCAAGTCACGGAATGTCATCTCCTTGCTGAACTACCAAGAGGCAAAAAGGGAAATGCATCAGAAGAACAAAGCAGAGAAAGAGAAGTGGCAGGATACACCATTTAAATGGGAAGCATTTTATTCATTCAGGGCCTGGCAAGTGCTTTTGCAAGAAGCTGGATTTTATGGTAATTGGCTGTATGATAGTGGAGAGCTGCTGCTGTATGTAAGGTGGTCCCAACACAACCCAACACAAATGAGAAATGAGGAAGAGAAGGAAGAATAGTTCTGATAAAAACAGGTATCAGATCTTTCCAAGCAGATAAGAGGGGAAATGACAAGATTTTTATGTGTTGCCTGAGAAGATGCAAGCAGATCCCATCAATGGCCACAACAGACCATAATCACCACAGTGCATGTACACAGCCCACAAAGATGCATTTGAAGAGCATCAGTGTGCTCAGCTGTTGACTCAGAAGCTCTGGGTATTCAATATCAGCGACGTTTAAGGTTAGGCTAGATGAAGTGCTGAGTGGCATGATTTAAATGTCAGATGCTTAGATTTACTTGGTTGGTTTTAGGTTGAACTGGATGATCTTTAAGGTCTTTTCCAGCCTCAACATTACTGTGATACTGGGATACTGTGATGGATTAATTTTTTATTCTTATGATGCAAAGCAGAAACTGTTGGACTGTTGGTGGGTCAGAGGTTGGGAGACTTCATTCCTTAACAAAACAAGACATGGCTATCTAACACCTTTAACTTCAGCAGGAGGACAGAAGGCAGGGCAGGTAGCCACCAAGGCTTTATCTGGAAAGGTGAAGGTAGCAGAGCCATTAGCACATCCCTTTATCCACAGTGCATGAGTGAGGTAACCGGATCTGCTGTAAATGGGACAGACTAGAGCTCATTAGGTCTCTAGTTCCCTCTCTGCCAGTGATCTCTGCCACCTCACTGCATGACCTTGGACAGCACATTTCATCTCAGTTGTGCACCAGAAAAAAGTGGGACTGACAGCATCGACTTCTTCAAGCAGTGTGGGGATGGCAAAGCCTTAGGGACCCGGGGGATATGGGGCACAAAAAGATCAGGGGAATGGTGTGGTGTGAGTAGCTGCTGATCCGTATGTTCTGTGGAAAAAGCCTCAATATTTAGCTTTTGCTGGCCCTCAAAACAACAGACCCAACTTCAGCTTGGATTTCATGAGGCAAAGGTAGGTTAAGTGCTAGAGGGTTTCTCTAGAGATGCAGAGGTGAAAGGTGGCCCTGAACCCTGACAGGTCTGTTCCCAGTGCTGGAAGAGGCAGAGCCTTTTCTTCCTCCCCACCCCACTCAGGGTTGTGGGCTGGACTGTTCAGTTCTAGAGAGTGAAAAGACACTTCCACACTGCTCTAAATATGGCTCTAAAAATCAGGTGGACTTGGCTGCTGAATTTTTAAAGAGACCTTTTAATGTTTAAACAGGGCTGATTTTCTAAGGGTTGTTGAACACTTGTGACAGAGGGCTGGAAGCACCCCATGGTGATGATGCAGAAAGGGCTGGACACTCTGTGATGCTACCTTTCTGCTATCCCAAGATCTTTCTCCTGTGCAGGGCTGAGTCCACCCCAGCATCTCCAAGACAATTTTCTGTCCCCACTGACCATAGACCTCCTTTGCAGCTTCTTCAGGGGTCAACTGCCTTTGGAACAAAGTAAATAGGAATAGCAATACCTGGAACCATCCCTGCACATAATCTTTCTGCAGATGCTGTACCAGCTCACTTGAATTTCTGTTGAGTTTATACACAAAGATGAGGCCTGAAAATTGAGATGAAGAGTCTGCAGTGCAAAGTCCTCGAGAACAATGGAAGTAGAGGTCAAGTGGCACCTCCAGACCAGATGTCCTTCCTGGCAGACCTCCTTTCAAATGCAGAGATGGGCAGCCGCTCTTGGGCTGGCCTGGGCTGTGACTGAGAAGTTTCTGAGCAGCTCCCATGGGAAATACTAAGGGCTGAACACTAGCCCTTTAGGCAAATACCAGATCTTGGTGGTGGAATGATAACGGATTTCACAGCCCTTGGAAATACCAGGGAGAGCTGGCTCTGTGTCAGGGGAAAAGGGAGCCCACTGATGCTGGAAAATGCCACAGTGACCTGCTGGTGCAGCAGAAAATGTGTTGGAAACAGGAACTGTAGTCAGGGCTGCCCAGCAGAGGATGGGATGCTACCAGCCAAAATCTCAATCATCTTTGTGACTAGAACTAAAGGAAAACTGTGGTGAGCCTGTCACAAAGTAGTAATGGGCTGCTGGAAGTTTTATAGCAGGAGGGTGGAAACAGCATTTTATGTTTTATTCTTTTTTCTCTGAAGAAATTTAACAGTGCTCACTCAAGGAATGGAAGAGACCTACCATTTATCTGTAAAAGAAGTTTCATCCTGAATAGGAAAAGTCAGTGTTTATTTATAACAGAAACAGAGATGTTGCTGGCCCTGGATGATGTTGTGGTGTGTGAGGGAGCCACTGTCCTCAGTGCTCTGACATGGGTGTCTCTGTGGGTTGTTTGTAGGTCAGGCTGGCCTTCTCAGTCAGAGATAGCAGAATGTTTTGGGAAATATTGCTGATCAAGACTAGGGCTGCTGCTTCCTGAAATGCCTGCCCAGATAAGGGTACACTCTACTGCTAGAAGTGATAAGGAAGAAGGAGAAGAAAAAGCAGCAGTGAATATGAGTGCAATGTTCTTCAGTAAAATAATGCAAAGTGCCAGCTTGTCCCCTGGCAGACCCACAAAAGAGGCTTTGAAAGTACAAGCATTCCCAGGCAGGTCTCCCACATCCTTCTCCACTTCTGCAGCCCAAGCACCATGTACCTCCTTGCCACCCCTGAGTGCCTGCAGCACAGGCACATTTTCATCTAGTAAAGCCTCTGTGTCCTTAAGGACCTTCACCAGGTTGTGAGAACTATCTCCTTCAGCCTCATGGTTTGATGAGCATGGTGCTGCCTTGATGTGCGCTCCAGAACACAAGCAGTGCAATCCCCCCATGTGGTGTGGAAAACATACAGATTTTTCAAACATGATAGAATCAAAAAAGGCTGAGAGGTGGAAATGTACCCAGAGTCCACCTCAGCAGCACTGATCTGGGAGATTGCCATTACCTGGTTGGGAAACTCAGTTACAGGGACTGTCTGCTCACAGTGTGAGTTTGCAGCTGCCTAGTTAGTCACAGAATTACAGAATGGTTTGGGTTGGAAAAAATCTTCCAAATGATAAAGTCCAACTGCTTCCCCAGCACTACCCGGTCCCCACTAACCCCAGGTCTCTCAGCTGCTCCTCAGAGCTCTTGTGTTCCATCTCCTTCCCCAGATCTGCTGCCCTTGTCTGGAAGAGCTGCAGCCCCTCAGTGTCTGTAACGGACCAAACACACTGCCCGGGTCCCAGGGGGGTCCCACCTCCTCTTCACCTCTCTCCCCCCCTCTCCCGGCCGCGGCTGTGCCCGTGCTCGTGCTCAGGGGCGTGTCCTCTCGGCCTCGCCCCCAGCACAATGGACAGCGCCCTGCGGCGCCGCGCGCGAGGGGGTGGGGCCGGAGGGCGGGCCCAGCGCGCGGCGGTTGAAGCGGCGCGCGNGGGGCTGTGCGGGGGACGCTGCGGTGCGTTTTCTGTGGGGCAAATCTGCCTCCCGGTGCCGTGGGAGTTCGGCGACAGCGGTGGCAGCTCGAGGGAGCGAGGGACAACACCCCCCCCCATCAGTGAGGGGACCAGCCCCTATCAGTGGGGGTCGCCTCTCCGCAGCTAGGAACCCCCAGCAGAAGCCCCAAGGTGGTACTTGTCTGTTACAGCTCAGTCTTCCCCTCGCCTCTAAGGTGCCCCCGAGGTCTCTAAAGCCGGGGCCCTGAGGTGCCGAGGCAAGGTCTGTCACCCCTGCCCTGGGGCCGGGCTCAGGCCCCCGGGGGTACCAGCGGGTTTGCGGCGCGGGAGTCCGGCTCAGTCTCTCGGCAGATGGGAGCCTGGTGCTGGGAAACTGAGATCGGGTGGGGCTCTCCGTGAAAACGGGGCATCTCCGGTGAGGAAACGGGCCGCTGGGGGTGTGGGAGAGGCGGGAGTGGAGACAGTGGAAGGAGCCGGTGGTTTCCCCGGCTCTGGGAGCAGAACCTTGTGCTGTTCCCGTTCTCCTTCCCCCGTCAGCCACAGGGGCTGTTCACGAGAACAAGTGTCTGAGGGGATGTGTGAAAGCTGCTGTCTGAGTGTTTCTGTTGCTTGTCTCTTGCTTATAACTCACAGCAGGGCTCTAGGTGTCTCTGCAAGGTGTGTGAGGTGCTGGGGTACAGCCTCTGTACCGGGTTAAGTGTTTGTTGCTCAGAATGAGCTGAAGCCCAGTCTGAGATTTCTGCTTCTGGGAGCTAGTACAGACTGCTGCTGGACCGCTCTGTGGCTTCCTTATATCAAGCTATGACAGACTTTTCTCCTGTTCTGGTATGAAGACGCTCAGTAGATGCCCTACAGACCCATAATTGTTACATGTGTAGTGCATCAGCTCCTGGGTCATCCACTGAAGCAAAAGGCATTTCAGGCAGAGGAAATAACCACACACCTTTCTCTCCCCATGTCACTCTAGGGGTGGGGAAGGAAGGCTGTAACCCCACCAAGCCCCTCATCTTCTCAATCGAAATAATGGCTTAGCTGGGTGTTGCAGTCAGCATTTGCATGTTGTGTTTCATGAAATCTGTGATTCTGCTATTTTCAGCAATTCTTTGTCAAAACCAATCCCAGCTGGGGAGAAACCACTACAGGTGAGAGAAGCTTATCATAAAGTCACCTGCTGCTGTTTCACCATCCAGTGGGCAGCTCTAGTGTGAAAGGATCTGGATGAGGAGCAGGGTCTGGGGCTTCATGTGTATTTAATCCATAAATTCAGTTTCTGATTTCCAGCCACTTGGCTGTATTCAGACAGGTAAACCTCAGCTACAAATGGCAGAACAAAAGTTCAGCATATGGAAAATCCTTTGGGTATGCAGTGCATGATTCTAAACAAAATGGGAAGCTACAATGACCGTTGCTGCCTCTGTCCTCTTTGCTGCACATGCAGCGATGTGGGTTCCTCAAGGGAGCTCTCATGGTTCCCTGGCTCAGCTGATGCGTAACACTGGCTCTGCACATTGTTTGAACTGCCGCTTCTTGTTCAGGATTCACCATTGCCCTGAAACGTTCCCAGACCTGCAGCAGGGGAATGCTTGTTCTGTCAGGGCTCCATATCTTTCCCTTTCCATTCTCCAGAGTCCTCCTTCCTCCAGTACAGTGCCAGCTGCTCTATCTTGAGCTCACAGTGAACTCTCTGGCTTGTAGGGTAGGGTTTGCATCGCTGTGTGGGCTGCAGCGGAAGGGGCTCACAGGCCAGCTGGCCTCCACAGGGAGCTGCAGGCTGTGACGCGGCCGGGCTGTTGGCTCTGCTGTCAGCATGTCACAGGATGCTTGGCAGTAGCTGCTGCACTTCTCCACGTTCAGGTGTGCAAAAAAAATGGACTTTTACTATCTCACTGGGATGGTTCAAGAGATTTTAAGCCAGATATGCTGCTTCAGGGCACTGATAGCTCCAATACCCTCTGAATTTTTGTAAGCTGTGCTGGGTTTGACCAGCTGAAGTCATGGATTTTCCTGCTGCTACCCAGCGAGTGGCCACAGCTCTGCCCCTGGCCATTGATTTGGGGTTTCCAAGTGGTTAAACCACAGTTGATGAGTTTCCCTAATATGCTTTTAGCCAGATGGAAGCCCAAGTTGAGCAGGCAGACTGGGCCATGTAGAGGCTGCAGTGCTGGTGGGTGGCCAAGCAGCAGACACGTTCTGTAGCGATGAAGCTTCTTTGCGAGGTGGCTGAACATACCTATTTGTAATTTGAGTACGATACATGAGATGGCTTTCAAAACCACATCTATCTGCTTAGTTCTGAAGTCCTATGAGGGTTCGTGTCTTTGATATGGCCCAGCTGCCTCCTGGTAACACCCGAAAACCTCCCGTCTGCCCTCCTCAGTGCCTTTTACTTCCTTGTCTGACTGTTTCTATTTCCAGGAGTTGTAGCTAGAGTCCTTGCTCTGAGAAGAAGAATGACTGTCTCACAGCTTGGTTTTGAGAAGAGGACATAAAAGATCTGCTGCTTCACTTTCCCCAAGGTACAAGAGGTTTCTCAGGCAGGTGGGAGTTATCAGCTGTCTGTCTCCCACAGTTTCCCATGGATATGAGTGTCACTGGTTCTTTCTCCACAAACTTTTCTCAGCTAGAGCAGTGCATGGTAGTAAACCTGTAGCATTTGTGTATTTTAGCTGCCTGGGAGCAATGTAACTGTCCAGGCAGCGTGGTCAAGGCTGTTGAGCTACAGCTTGTGCCAACCCTAATATCCTGTCGCTGTTGACTATGTTTCTGTGTGATTTTAGACTGGCTGGTTTGTCTTGAGACCTCCAGACCTCTCTGACCCTCTGCCTACAGAGATGCAGAAATTTTGTGTCTGGCAGGTGCAGGAATTCTGCATCCAGCCAGTGAGGTTGGAACAAAGAGCAAGAGGTTTGAGGAGGCTCCTCTTGCTGTGGATATGGGGTTGCATAATCGTATCCCAGTGTTGTGTTACAAGGTGCCCTGTGCCTCTTGGCTCGGGTGTCTGATACATGATAGTAGTCCAGGCTTCCTGGGAGTTTGCTTGTCCCTACTCCACTCACTTCAGTTTTAGGTAGATGCTCAGCTACATGTGCTTGTTCAGCATGGAGTGGCTTCTGGTACCAGTAAAGCTTCTAGATAACCAGTGAGTCCTGAGTGTTGCCCCCTGGGTAAAGGGATTCTCTACAGCAGAACAGTCCATTTGCAAGACTCTTCTGCAAATGCTACCTGACCTCAGGTAGTCAAACTTCTCAGTCTTTCTCCCCCTCTCCCTTGCTTAGCTGGTGCTGTGTGATGGAGCTCTGCAGCAGCCCTTCTGAGGGAGGCTCTGTTGCCCTTTGAATTTTCATTTCACCTCCAGTTTTGGGCTTCAAATGTCAGGGATAAGCTGCCTTAGTGCTCTGATGGCGGTGTTTGGTGCTACACTGCGTCACATTGCCGAGGGCTGTATCAGCTTAGCCATGGAATTTGAGTGGGGTGGAATCAGCGCAGTGTCTCAAACCAGCCTTCCAGTTTTCTGTGTCTGTTGTTTACTGTGCAATTTAAAGGAACCCAAAGAAATGGTAGAAAGCAGCTCAATAACCTTTTTTGAATGGTTTATACTCTTCTCTGAGATGCTGGTTACTGATGCATACTCGAGGGTTAAAACCCCAGCAGTAGAGTCTGGGGGAGGAATAGTGATGAGAACAGTGAGGGGTGGCAGGGGGGATGGCAATGTTGAGGACAGATCCATTGCCTGCAGCTACTCCCTGAGCTCAGCTGGAAGCAGTGGGCAGTGGGCTGGGATTGCTGAGCAGCGTCAAGCTTGTTCTTTGAGCAGGCGGGTTCCTTCCCCTTTCTTGTAGTGGGGTAAAGCAACTAAATGCTACTTGGTGCATAGAAGCGTTTAAAACCCCACGATCCGGGAAGCCGTGGAAGCTCTCAGCAGGGGGGTTGTGCGTAATGCTTACAGATGTAGTGCAGAAAAAGGGGGGTGGGGGAAGAATCGCCCTGTAAGCTTTGCAAGGCGCCTTCTCCAGAGCACAATTGATTCTGGCTTTACATCTATGTTCTGTGCCTTCATTACCGTGAGTTTTGCTTGAGCTCCAAGTCAAATATCCTGTGTTGGGAAGCAGAGAGGGGATGGTGTGTAGGATGCAGCACTGGACAGGGGCTGCAGAAACCCCCATTTTGTTCTGCCTTGCCAAGTGGTGCTGGGCAAGTTATTCCACCTAATAACCCCTATTCCTTTATCTATGAGAGAGTAAAGGCTTTTTCTGGTTGTGAAATTTGCTACAGTGTGTTGTGATATTTGGTGCAAGAGATCTAAAACGTCCAAATGTCTTTCTTTTACAGGTGTCTGGTAAAAATGGTGCAGAAATACCAGTCCCCAGTGCGAGTCTACAAATACCCTTTTGAGCTCGTCATGGCAGTGAGTAACACTCAGCACTTTTACTTGTCCAGCTACTGCAGGCTGCAGACTTGGGCCATTGGGAGGTGGGGACTGCGATTTTGGTTAGAGTTTATGTCTCTGTGGCAGCCTCATGGGTGCAATGTGGGAGCAGAGGTTTAGGGTTTGTTGTCTTCTTGCCTTGGAACAATGGAAAAATAAGAATCAGTGTATCTGTTTAAGAGAGGCAGTTTAGTCATCAGAGAGGGGGAGAAAAGCCTCAGCAAACCTCATTTTTCTGTAATTACTCTTTCACAAGCAAGTTAAAAAATGGTGACTTTGGGTAGGTGGGGTCAGACTCTGTCTCTGCCTTTTCACCATGAACTGCTGTTCAGTTGAGGATCTCTCTCAAACCTGATCCAAGCTGGTGTTGTGGAATGTGTTTATCTAGAACTTGATTTTACAGTTAAAATATAGTGAAATATATGGAATTAAAACATTATTCTGTGTTGTTCTTCCCTGTTCATTCTGTGACTGAAAAGTTGGAAGATCTTTCTCCAAATGTTGTGATTTCCACATGGAGCTTGAAGGTTGTAACTGAAATTATTTTGCTGGTGATGCAGAAAGCTCATGAGAGCATGGCAGCTTCCTTAGGCTGAGTTTAAAGGCATTGGTGATTCTCTGGGCTTTGCCCAGACACTTGCTTGTAGACTCCTGCAAGGCTGCTTCCATCATCTGTTGGGCATTTCAGTCTACTGTGGGGATCCCTGAGAGTACGGATTTGCTGCTTTTAGTATGCTGCTTTCTCCATTCTCTCTCTTCCCTGCTGAACAAAAACACTGGTTTTCTTTATTCTATTCAAGATCAAGAATGAAGTTTATAAAATTAATTTAAGTTCGGCCCTGTTCTGAATTCCCACCCTTCCCAGTGTGTTTTCCCCTCTTCTCTCAATTTGATGTGCCCCTTTGTTGCCAACCTAGTAATGTCCTGTGGAAGTGCCCTGACCAGCTTGAAGCTGATGTTTGTGATAGTGAAGGTTTCTGGCTGTGTTATATGCTCTCCTCGTCCTGTACATCCTGTATTAGAATTGGACACTGGTGGTTGTTGTGAAGACACTGGCAGCCCTTGCCCTGTGCACACCTTTCTGCATTCCTGCTGTCTCTATTAGCAGGATAAACCTAGCCCCAGATGCCTGTCAATAGGTTGGCTGCTAAAGTAGGTTTGCCCTGAGACAAATCCTGGGTAAGCTTCTCAAGACCAGGGTTTGATGCGTTTGTTGTTTCAAGCGGTTTAGTTTTTTATTTGCTTTCAGTTTTTCAACACAGCAGGACATAGAATTCTCTGGGATCATGGGGCTGGGATTGTAGGTGTCACCCTTCAGCTGATCAGCAAACTCGGATTCCCATTGCCTTGGCAGAGTGGTCAGCCCTCTTTCTTGGGAAGATCAAGTTGCCTGTCCAGGGTCACCCAGAGGACTGTGCAGTGGAGCTGGGAACTGAACAGAGACCCATAGTCCTGTTCCAGTGTCCTGTGAAAATCATGTGTTTGCAGAGAATCTGCTGACACAGATGGTGTGGTGAAGACTGTCATGACAGAGCAGTTTGCCTGGTGGTGGTCCCTGTGGGCTGTGCAGTACAAGGGCTGTGTTACTGCCCTAGAGATGTTCAGTTGATGCCTTCCATGAGTGTGAAGACTGCACAGACTCCACTGGAGCTGTCAGGTATGAGCTGTCAGCTGCTGGAGGTTCTGCAGAGAGAGTGGGCGTGTGGTGAGGCTGTTGCGCTCCTCAGCACGTGGCATTGCTGATAATCCGCTTCAGCACAAACCTGACAGCAGCTGAGAACCTGATGTTCAGCTGGTCTTGTCTTTCGCCCTCAAATGCCACGTGTAAGCCTGTGGAGTGCTGAGGTCTTGTACTGTGGTCAATGGTAGGAAAGCAGAGGTCGCATGGGTGACCTTGGGGCATCTTAATTTATGCGTCATTGCACACTTCAGCCTGATACCCAAGTGCTTGATTCTCTGTGGGTGCACTGGGCAAGGTCTTGCTTCCTGTGGGCTGCAGTGTCAGGAGGTAAGTGCTGTGTTGGGGAACATCCAACCTCCGATGGTAGTATCCCACTGTCCAAAACAGCCTATGTGACCGGTTCACACCTACAGGTCTGAGAAACAGGGTTGTTATAGCCAGATGAGGGACAAGATTCATGGCTTCCTGGCCCTGTTGAATGTGCAGTGCTTCCCATGCTTGCTGCTGAGTCCTGTCCTCACAGACACCATGTGTCTTCTTTGGGTTCATGCAGAGCCCCAGTGTTGTGATGCTCTCCTTAATACCTTTGTTATTGTGTGTCCCTGGATAACAATCCATGGATTTGCACTCTACTGCTTTACTAAGACTTGTGCAGCTTGTCCTAGCGTTTGTGTGTGGTATAGCAAAGGATGCAGGTGCTGAGAAGGGAAGTGTTCTACCCACAGGTTTTATACCCTGAACTAGGTCAAACCCACATCATTTCACTGTCGGAGCCCCCTGCTCATCTGCGGAAGGAAAGTCCTGTGAAACAGCACTTTCAGTGGGTTAAAGGTTGGGGTTAGGTAAAAGCTGAAGAGTGAGTCGTTTGTGTGCACCTGATATTAACCTCACTGTGTACGTGATATCACCTTTATGTTTGCAACCTGTGAAAGCTTACTGCCGCTGTCTAAAAAATGTCATGGTTTTGAAAAGATTCGGTGAAGGTTGGGCACTGATTAATGGCATCAACTCTTGCTGCCTGTGCCAGTTGCACTCCCTGCGTAAGGCGAAACAGCTCTTGAGCCCTGATGTGACTCAGTACTGCTTTCTCCTAGAGTTCAGCTCTCACTGCTGCCCACGGCATGTGTTGACTCATACAGGAGCAGCTGAAAGCCTGATGTGCTGGGAGCACTTGTAAGGGCGGCAGCGGTGGGCATCAAGCTGTGCTGGTGCAGTGGTAACTCTGCAAACCAGGCTGCATATGCCTGGGCGATGTTCCTTTTGGGGATGTATACAGACACTGCTCATCTTGAGCATCGCAGAGACTTTCTTTGTTAGGTGGCAGCTTGTTGTTCCCCTCCCTGTGTTAGCAACTGGAAGCTCAGTGAGCTGAGGGCAGGCTGGCTACCCCTACTTCCAGGCAGTTCTGAGATTCCTCTGGTTTTACGGGCAGTTCTCTGTTCTCACTGTTTACTTTTTGTGGAGTTCTTTATTTTTTTCTAGGTAGGATAAAGCAGGGAATGAGCAGTGTGTACTTGTGCTTCTTCAGTGGGGGTTGAGTTGGGGGCACCAACAAGCTGGATGGCTAGTCCAGGCTACAAACATTGTGTCCCTGGGGATGGCAGGACACTCTGCTCCTGCCCTGAATAATCCCCCATCAGATCAGCCTTGGCTGTCACACTGGCAAAGCCGCTTTGCTCATTTACAGCAGTGGCGGTCTGCCCCTTGGTTGTGTGCAACAATCAAACATCCAGAACCCAAATCATTCCATCCCTTGTCTTTCAGTCATCCCAATGTTCTCTTGTGCCAGCAGTGCTAGGACATTTGACCAAGCAGCCAAGCTGAAGGCAGCTCCTCACTACCTGAGCTGTCAGGTCTAGCTGCAACAGAAGAAACTTTGAATACTGAGGATCAGATCCTGGCAGCCAAAATTGCTCCTGTATGCCTTTCTAGTCTTATTGTGCCTTTTCAGCATGAGCATAAGTTGTGTTAAAGATGCTGAATTCTTAAACAGCTTTATTTAATGACTTCCTGCTGCCTTTAGCACACTGAGTGTGTCAAGCAGCTGCTTCAGTGTCGTGCTGCTCTTATCTCTGATGCTGTGGTGTATTAAAGGGTTCTGCATTTCACTGACTGGTGCAGTGATGCATTTGCAGCAGAGCTCCTGAGCCAGGCAGCACTGCAGTGGGGCCCAGTAGCTTTCAGGGCACATTGGTGATAGCTGAGATGTGTGTGGGTATGGTGGGAGACTAAGTGGTGTGTGAAAACAGCTTCACTTGTGAGCAGGATGCTGTCTGGCAGGGACCATGTTAGCTTTGTGGATCTGTTTAGAGTGACAGGTTCAATGTGTGTTCACAGCCTGTCCAGGTCTCACAAGCCACTGCTGTCTTGCAGCTTAAGACATATGGGTTGGCTCTTTAGTCAGCTACAGTGCAGGGTTTCATGGTACACAGATGTCTTAGGGGTTCTATTTCCATCACAGACTGGAAATATTCCCGCCTGGAGCTCCAGGCTGTTCTCATTGTTCCAGCATCACCACAGGCAGGTTTTAAATAAAGAAAAGTAGAATCTTAGCTAAAGTATTTGATGCCTGTTCATAGCTTTTGCTTGCAAGCATGAGTTCTGGCACTAGACAAGCATTTGCCGCTGCAGGAGCAGGTTCTGGCAGCTGGAACCACTCTGAAGTGGAAGCAAAGGTGCAGCTGATCCAAGCTGTGCAGAGTAGCCCAAAAGATGGGAGCAGAGGTCACAGTGCAGTGTCTGCCAGAGAGGAGCCTCCTGCAGTGCCCTGCTGTCCTCTACGTCCTTGAATTGCTGCAGATGACCCAGGGTAGAGCTTGGCAGAGTGTAGCTCAAGAGCTTCTTTGGAGTTGCTGTGGCATAGAGAACAACACAGTTTTCAGATTCTGTGTGAAATGGTGTTTCTGGTTAGCAGTACCCTACAGCCTGAGAGAGAACCCATGTGTAAGGGGGAAATCACAATCATTAAGTTTGGATCTAACATTACCAAGTCCAGCCATCAAACCAATGTCATCATACCTGCTAAACCGTGTTTGCAAGTGCGAGTTTCTTTTTTTAACATCTCCAGGGATGTGATGCCACCACCTCCATGGAGAGGCCTCTCCAATACTTTATGTGGTTTAAAGTAGCTGTTTGGAGTTCCATCCATGTCACACCTGACAGGAAATATCTTGATGTGGCAATCTGAGCAGTGGTTAAGAAAGGGATGCTCCACTACGCAGTAGGATCTATTCTGTGATCTCTGTCAGGATTCATAGGTCTATAGAAGTCACCTCTTCAGTGCAGACAAGTTATCTTTGGACATGAATGATCTTTCTGTAGCTGCAGTCTGTGCCAGCAGCATCCCTTTGCCATGTTTTGAAGATAAGCTCTGTGTGCTGCCAGAAGCTACTGGGTTAATGTTTTATGCACTTGTAGAGGATCTTATGTTGATTTGACATGATGTTTCAGTGTGACTTCATGGGCTGAAGCTGTCAAGATACACTATAAATATCCCTCATCTTGCTGCAGAGAAGCACTTGGCAACAGAAGTATAAAAGAAATGATCCCTGTGTCAGCTGTGATGGCTCCTCACGCAGCGTACATGTGCTCAGTCCCTGGGCCTGCCACTGCTTCCTCCTGCTATTGAGCAGGTTGAGAGTGAGCAGTAGTCAGGCTGAGCAAAGAATTAGTGTTTCTCTTGAGCTTGTGGTGTGGGACATTTCCCCTTAAGCGAGTAGAAAATGTTTGCTGAGTGGTGTTTACCAGAGCTGCGGGAAGCAGATGGAGGAACTGCGTATTCCTTCTAAGTTGTGCAGAACTGCTGGCCACAGTAAGCCTGCCTTCCAGTTCTTGTGGAGATTATACAAGCGTCTGGTAGCTTTGCGTTGCTGCTGCTTGGGCTCCGTTTGCTGAGTAACAGTTTTAGGAGTGGAAGGTGCTGAGATTGTGTGTGGATTGGAGAGATTTGCGTTAATTCAAGCAGTCTGTACAAGATGGTCCCATGTGTTTTAATCACCTTCTCCAGCTGCAACATGAAGGCTTATTTCCATGAAGGATGAGTCCTCTCAAGCTAAATCCTATCAGCGCAGCCAAGTGCTGGAGAGGATGAGCTGTGACGGGAACTGTAGCTCTCTGCTACTGCAGTGTAGCACAAGGAGACAACCTGGTTGGAGGCATCATCCAGTAGTGTTCCATTGTGACTAGAAGGCCCTCTTCTCTCTACTCAGTATGTGGGTATAGAAGACAAATAATAACAAGCTCCTGAGCAGAGAGTGTTCTCGACCACCGTGGATGCTTTTAAGCATCAAGCACAATGACCTGCCCAAGCCTGATCCTGAAATATGGTACCTTTTGTATAAATTCTCACAGCAGCTTCTGGCAGCCGCAGCTTGTCCTCACAACTAGGCATCACCCTATGAACCAGCTCTTTTGCTGTGGGGGTGGTTCACTCACTGAGCAACATGTCTGTAAATCTTGTTGGCTGTGGTTCGAGGTGTTAGTCACCCAAAATGCCAGCTCCTTCATCTTCCCAGTTTGGTACAGCTATCTCTGCAGTGCCTGTGGCTGATGTGTTCAGTCTCCTGGGTAAGGCCAGTGTGTTGCTGTCTACGTGACTTGAACTGCTACACCACCAAGTTGCTTCTCTCCGGGAAGTAGAGGAGAATGCTGTGGCAGGGCAGCTCAAGTGGGGTTTTGTTTCCCCTCAGACACGGTACTGCTCTCCCAAGCTGGCTTTATGCAGCTGTAGCTTATGTCCTGGTTTGAGTGGGTTTGCTGTGTCCCTCGCATGTGCCTGTGTTGTAACAGCCAGCTGCTGCTCCCTGAATTGTCCCTTTCATCAAAATCTGAAGAAATGAGACAAATTTTTTGTTGCAGTCCAATACAGCACTGGTCAATGTTTGCAGTCTGGGTACTGTGGTTGAGCGACTCCTCTCTGGCAAATATTTTTCTTCTTTCCAGCAAAAGTGTGTTTTCTCAGGCTCCAAAGGTAAAACCATCTGTACTAGGGGAGGAGCCGAAGCAGGGAGTGCTGGGCTGGGGGATTTGAGGGAGACGCGAGTTGGCTCTGAGAGCTGAGGCTAATCCCAGAGGGGTTTAAAGGAAGGGAAGCAGTGGCTTTTTAGAGTTACTGGTTTTACACAAATACACTCAATCCTCTTCAGGACTTGGGTCATCAGGGTGTTTGTGTTGATTCTGTGAGTACACACCAGAGAAATCAGTGACTAGATACCCCTGCTCTACTCTCTGCCCCTCCTTTGCCAGAGAAGGGAGAGACCAATCATAGTCCCTAGCTACTGGTCAATGCAGAGTTACTGCAGTAAGATGAAGGAGCAAACAGGCATATTAGCAGCTCAAGACCTGAGAAGGTTCATGTGCTGGCACCTGCAGATATGAGCAGGTAAGAAGGGCTGCAGCATCCTGAGAGCAGGCAGCTGGAAGTGTCCTGCAGCACAGCTTTACATACATCCCTGAATTCCCATCACAGAGTAGCCCTCTTAAAGCAACATGGTGTGGTGCTGTGCTGTGTGGAGCCAGGCGTGCTGGTGTTGGGACCCATCACTTGACATGAGAAATGTTATATTTAACTAAACTGTTTTAGATTTTCTTGTGATCAGAAGTGAAAAGCACCAGTAGGGGCCTCACAGATAGAGGGAAAGTTCTCCAAGAAATATGACAAAGCAGAAGAATGTCTCTCAATGACTTGGAGAGGGTATGATTTCAAGAGCCATGCACCTTGTTTATGCCCAGGACTCCAGCTGGCAGTTACTCACATTCTCGTCCTGATACTAGAGAAGTATGATAATCTGAAATAACTTCTGCTGCATGCAGAGGCCCAGGAGCAGGAGGGATGGTATGTGTCCTGAAGTGCCTGAGCTATTTTAAGAGCTGCTATCTCTCACAGCATCAGGGTACATGAATAAATAGAGGGGTAACTAGCCTTTGAGCTGCTGTGCTGGTGAAGAACACGGCTACTCTGCAGAGGTGCCAACAGTTGGACTAGTCTCCTTCGTTATCACCTTCATATTTTGTGGTGGATAATTCTCCCCTGAGTATTTACATTTCCATGCTGTATAAACTGGTTGTGCTTTACAGGTGATGGCAGCAGTTCAGCTGTAGAATGATGGCCAAGTTATCTTACGGTGCAGCAATCTGAGAGAGCACTGGGGAGGGAGTACAGGTTCTGCTTCTGCCACGGCTGAAGTGAAATCCTGGATCACCTGGACAGCGTGTACTGGTGTGGCCCTAATCCCCTGTTCTAGCATCTCAACTTTTCTGAAATCAAAGGAAAACTTTCCATCTTGCAGTATAATGAGAGACAGAGAAGCTGAGGAAAGAGGAGTGGTAGTTGGTATCATTTATGCAGGAGAACTCTGTTTGCTGCTTGTGCCCTGGGAAACCAAGTGGGTTTCTGCTAGAGGTGGAGAAGCAGCTTTGGATAAAAGTCTCTTCAGAGGGTTGTGGGTTAGCTTAAACAAAGATGGTTTCAGAAACGGAGCAGAACTGGTTTAGAAATGGATAAATTAAGACAAATTCAGTAGTCAGTAACTGGTGACCTTACCCATGATAGTCTGGCGTCACTGGAACTGTTTGACACACCATGTTTTAAGACATTGGAGAATTAAATATTTTCAAACAGCTTTTTCGTAGAGGCACCATATAAACTTGAGTTTATCTCTGGGCCACGTCTTTAGCTGGTAGAAGTCAGCGGAGCTCTTGCTAGCTTGAAGCTATGTTTCTGATGCTCAAGCTATTCCAAGTCCTTTCCTATGTTTCTGCATCCTATGTGCAAGGAAGGTTCTTCTAAGATTCAGTTTGCACACAATGACTGGTGTGAGCTGCTGCCGGCTCCGGTTATAACCGTTTTGATTTAACTTCAGTCCCTGTGTTGGTTCCTCTTTGCTAGAAGTGGAAGGGTCTCTGTCTCATGTGACTTATACTGTAAAGGAATTAGTTTGGAAGGGGTTAAAGCTGATCTAGCCAGAAGCTGACACTGACTATTTCTCTCCCAGGCATATGAGAAGCGCTTTCCAACATGTCCAGAGATCCCTGTTTTCCTGGGGAGTGAGATCCTGCATGAATCCAAAAGTGATGATGGGGCGATACATGTCATTGAACGGAGCTGCAAACTCAACGTGGATGCTCCCAGGCTGCTGAAGAAGGCAAGTGGCCCCAAAGGGGCCAAATCAAGTGTGTTGGTTGGCTCACCTAGATAAAGGCTCCTAAAGTTACTCTTTCCTCCTGCATTTTGGTTCCTCATCTGTCTCAGATTGCAGGGGTAGAGTATGTTTTCTTCATCCAGAAGAACACAGTGAACTGGAAAGAGCGAACTCTCCACATTGAAGCCCACAATGAGACTTTTGCCAACCGTGTTGTTGTCCTCGAGACCTGCAGCTACTCAGTAAGTGCTTTGTCCTCTTTGTTTGTGGAGGAAGCGTTCAAAGTCCTGCATCAGAATATGGGCTGACATGGATAAAGTGTCTTTGAACGCTGGACTATAGCACACTTTGAGGAGATGCTCTTGGACTAGAAAGGCAATAAGGTCTTAGGGTGGGGGTCCAACCTTTCTCTTAGGTTGATTATGGCTCTCAGGTTGGAGAGTTAGGTCCTAAGGGGAGAGTAGAAAAACATACGGTGCTTCAGAGCTGCTGGCATTCCCTGAGTTCCTTGTTGGTTGAAATTCAGGTTGTTAAAAGCATTTAAAGCTTGGCCATGTAATTAGAGTTGGATGTTTAGAAGGAAACCCTTAATATTTATTATGGTGAGGGCTAGATGGAAGTCTGGCAATTAGTTTTGCCCACAAGTACATGAAAGTTTTAGCACTCTGTCATAGTCTTCATACACTGACTCAAGACTTTTCTTCATATATTTACATTCATGGCCTGGCTGGGTCTCATGCTGTAGCCCTATCTCCAGTAGTGTTGTCCCATTTTGTTCTAATTGTGCTATTAGGACTCAGTCACCATTAAATAGCTTAATCTCTTTCTGGAAGCAATCAGACTTTGCTCTTTGTTCTCTAAACAAAAGCCTGTATCCTGTTACTTACCTGCCCTTTTGGCAGCTGGACAGCAGCTCAGCTTCTTGGGATTCAGCACATTGTAAGTAACTTCTCCTTCAAGCCTGACAGAGAGTCAGGAAGCTTTTAATGTTTTGGATGGTGAGAGGGTTTCAGGAACCAGAGATTACTTGGTGGTTCCACGGAACCTCCTAAAACTAACTGTAAGTCAAACCTCTATCACTGTGAAAGGCACTGAGAGTTCTGATATGCTCCCAGGTCAGCTCTGGGGTGGCTCAGAGGTTGTGGCAGGGGCTGAATTTTGGCTGAGTCCTTGGGAAGGAAGTGTCAGCAGCTGTGCTGAGGTGTTGCTCTTCCTGGAACAGGACGGGAGCTTGCACTCTGCATCCTCAACATGGTCCCTTGCTCTATTTTTACCAGTTCCCTTTTCCCTGCCAGAGAGCACCGGAAACAGGTTTATTCTCGTCTTTCCTTTTCTACAGCATTCTCTGAAACAACTTGAAGAAAGTTGATCCTGCTCTCAGTTATTTAGTATCTCTGCTAGGCAATTTGTGTCCTTTATAGAGTTTCTATCTCTTTGGCTGGGGGTTGGGGGCTGGAAACCCCTTTTTCTTTTATATAAGTTAGTTTGTGGACAGTAGTACTCAAAGCTGATAGAGGTTTTTACCGTAAAATTGATTGCAGATGTGTCTAGGAAGAAAAGTTGAGTACTGAACAAGGTGGGGAGAACTCCCCGTGCCACTGCTCCCCTCTGCTTTGTGAGAGGACTGACATTAATGGACAAGTTTCCTATACAAAACCAGACAAAAGTGGTTTGCACTATTCTTTGTGGCTGCAGAGCTTCCAATTGTGTATTCCAATAGGCCGTCCCTCTATGTCCATAAGGAGATCTCAACAAGGTGGTTTCCCATGGGCAGTCTTGCTGTTTTAGTGCAACTTTCGCTGTGAATGTTCAGGTCTGCTGGGGTAAAGGTTTTAATCTTTATTTTCTTGTGTGCATGAAGAGCACTGGGCTAACCCAAATCATCCACGTGAGCAGTTCATGAAGTTCATTTCTGCTTCTCTGAGAGAATGAAACTGTTAAATGCAGGTCTGTCACTGCCCCATAGGGAGCCTCTTCTGCACCCTCACTCTGTTGCTCTGGTGATAAAATAACCTGTTGGTGCTGGGGTGAGGGCCTTGCTGTATTGTGACCTATCTGCTGCCATTCGACTACGTATGTGCCTCTTTGAGCTTAGGTGCACCCTGAGAACGAAGAATGGACGTGTTTTGAGCAGTCTGCATCTCTCGACATCAAGTCATTCTTTGGCTTTGAAAGCACAGTGGAAAAAATAGCCATGAAGCAGTACACATCGAACATCAAGCGGGTGAGCTGGGCTTCCCTTTGTGCTATAAACAAAGACGTCTGCTCTGTGTGCTTGTCTTGTCTGTAAAATAGACCTAGTTTGGTTTTGCAGCTTTGAATATGCCTCTGCAGTTCCTCCTAGGGCAAACAAAGCAGCAGCCACTGTGCAGTACTAAAACTCCCAGGGTACTTGCTAGAATGTCTCTGTGCCAAGGAGGGGTCTGTGCCAGTGGATGCAGCGGGTGCTGTGGGTGCCAGACACTGCCATCCTCAGACACTGAGGATGCTGTTCTCATGCAGGAAGGGAAAGTTCTGGGTAAAAACCAGCACCCTGCCTCCGAGTGCTTGGGCAGAAGTGCTTCCTTTTGGTGGCCTTTCCTCCTGGGCAGTTAATTGATGCTTTGGGAGCAGGAGAACAAAGGGAAAGGTGTTATAAAGGTAGTTGCATCCATAGCATTGGAGTTTACTGTAAATGGTGGTTCTCTACAGAAATTGTTCAAAGAGGGTTGTGCAGATGGAAGGAGCTGACTCTTTCCCTGCTGTTCATCATGAACAGCATTAATTGTTGCTGATGAGGAAAACTTTGACTTGCTGGGTGTGGGGAGAAGGAACTGGTTTATGATAATGACAATTTTTCCCTGTCAGGGCAAGGAGGTGATCGAGCACTACCTGAAGGAGTTGATCTCCCAAGGGATCACATTCATTCCCCGCTGGACACCCCCTACTGTGTGCGGACAGAAGGCTGAGCAAATCCCAACTGTGGGACATGAAGCTGGTGACCTACCACTGGAGTCTGGGGCTCCTGGAACTACCAAAGAGCAAACAGGCAGCTCCTGCCCTTCAGCAGAAGCTGCTAGCCCTGATGGTATGTGATGTCTGGGCAGTGGCAGCTGCTGGCAGTCCAAATGCCTGGAGCAGTGCTGACTCTAATAAGTTTTTTGGGTTTTTTTTGCATGAGGTTTTTCTTCTGGTCTGTAGGTGGGGGAAGGGAAAGTTATTTTCTTCCTTCAAGAACAACACAAACAATGGAACTTATTTTTTTCCTCAAAATTCTCAAGTAAAATTATGCAGACAGTGTATTTTTGTTTGGGCTGAGAGGGGAAAAAAACCAACCAGGCTTAATCTGACTTTTATGGTATTTTATACTTTAAACTGGAGAAACGTAAAGGTATCTGGTGTTCTGCTCTAATGGAATTGCAATTAAATCTTCTGCCTGTTTCAAAATTAATGTTCCTGGGAATTGGTTTGGATGGGTTTTGCCCCTTCGTCAGGCTAAGACAAAATGCAGAACTGTTGCCTGATACCTTCCTCTCACAAAATGCCTGAATGGGACTTCATCTCGGTGTGTGGTGATCTGATTGCAACTTCTAGACTAAATAAAACTCTTCTTGGACAAAAAGAAACGTAGAGCAGTGGCATTAGGAGCACAAGTTGTCCTTCTCTAGCACGAAGGCCAGCACTTGTTTTGCTGAGTGTAACTAGGGCAAAAGCTTGAGTCTGGAAACTCTTAGTGGTTCTGGTCTCACCAGACCTTCTCTGGTAACTTCTCTGTGTTGGAATCCACCTGGGAAAAGGGTTGGAATCTATGGAGCTGCTGCCTGTAAGAAATGTCTGTGTGCTTTAGGATCCAAGTTAATTTAAGTGGCAGCTTCCATGGCACAGAAGAGCAGAGTCACTGCTATTTTTCTGCTTCTGTTTGTAGTTAGGAAGTGTTGAGTTTCCCTGGGACTGCCCCCCAGCTTGTGAGCTCTATGGATTCAATGGAGTGAAGCATTTATGAGCATTTCTGTATTATCAGTCAGCAACAGCATGTCCTGTAGGTGTCCAGGCCTTATTCTCAGTTAATAGTGTCTGCTGAAAACCAACAAACAAAAAAAAGTCCTTGGTGCAGAGCTGGTTCTCCCAGCCATCCTTGTGCTGTGCCTGCTGCTCCACTCCTTCTCCGGCTAGACATCTGCCCAGATGGGCCTCAGATGGCACCTTTGCTTCTGCCTCTGACTGCTGCTGGGCTTCAGCTCCAGCTCCTTTGTCTCTGATCTGGAGGGCCCTTTTGCTGCTGGCGTGCACAATACTCCTGTGCCAGAAGTCTTCCCTGGAGTCACAAGTGGGACTGTAGATCTCCTGTTTTCTCTGCTGTCCATCAGCAGGACAACATTTTGGGTTTGGCCAGCTGCCTTTTAGCCTCTTGTCATTGGAATCGTGGGTGATACCTTTAGGGCAGACATCATGAGGTAAGAGCCAGAGCGTATGATATGATATTGTTGTTAAATTTCTGCTTGAGCAGCTCAGGGTTCAGTGAAACCTCAGTGTTCTACAAGACAGGCCAGCAGTGATACCTCGTATGCTGTCTGTGTTCCTGCTCTAAACCACCGAGAACATAATTTGCTTCCTCAGGCAGCTAAATTGAGGGTTTCTGGGCTCTTTCAGTGTGAATCATTTATGACCTGAGGGGTAGAAATAACTGCACATCTATGACTTGTTCTTTTTTCCACTTCAGCTGATAAACTGGATGCTGACTACATCGAGCGGTACCTGGGCCAGTTGACTCCAATGCAGGAAAGTTGCTTGATCCGCCTCCGCCAGTGGCTACAGGAAACACACAAGGGCAAGGTGGGTGGCTGAGGCAGAGTGACTCCTTGCCCTGTCTTCTCACAGCATGCATGCCTTGGACACCCTGGTAAAACCCAGGGGTACAGGTGGACTGTGTGGTGGGATTCAGTGGCTCTGTGAGTTTGAAGCAGGTGCTGGCCAGGGCTCGGTTGTCCAGACTGCTGTCTGGAGGTGTTATGTTTCCTGGGATGCTGAGAAAAATGGTCCTACTGGTGGGGTGTCCCCTGCCTTTGCTGCTCAGCTGAAGGGGTGCTTCTGTCTCAGGCCAAGAGACTTAGTGTTGTGAGGCTTCTTGAAGGTCTCAAGAGGGATCTAACCCAAGATTTCCTAAGGGAGAGAGAAATGGGAAGGAGGGAAGGACCAAGGAGAGCAACAGAGCACTTGGTTGGGATGAGGAGATAGAGAGTGCTTAGGAAGAGGTGAAAGCAGAAGGAAGATGGCTGGAGCAAGTGACCTCCTCCCCCCCTTGAATGCAGAGCGCAGCCAGGGAAAGATTAAATGATAATAGTGTCCTGGCTTCAAGGTCATTCTAAGTTCTAGAAGGTCAGTCACACTGCAGAATGGGACAGGAGGTCCTCTGAATTCATGAGCTTTGGAAGATTGCATTTATTTTTTCTTTCAACTAACCTTTCCAAAAGAGGCTGCTGTTGGCAGGGGGTCCTGCCAGAACCTTCTATGGCTTTGTTGTATCTCTCTGAGGCATGAGCATGTCTCCTCTGAGTATAAGGAGTTTAAATGTGGTTTATTAAGCTCTCTTTTTCTTGGAAAAACTAAGGCAGATCACCTGCATAGGAACAGTGTGTGATAAAGATGTAGTGCTGTGGCTCTGCTGTCACTGAACTCATGAATAAGTCCCCTCGGTGCATGTGGGTTTTGTTGGTATTCAGGAGTGTGGATGGAGAAATGGTTACCAGAAGACCGCAGGCTGCAGAGGAAAACAGCCTGTGCTGAGTGTGGAAGTCTCCCAGCAGCTGATAAGCTCCAGAGGCTCATTGTGCTGTTGAATCCTTTAAGAGGCCATCAGTTCAGAACAGCAGACGTCTGCCAGATATGGCCAAGGCCACTGTCCTGTATACTGACACTGGTGCAGATCTCAACAGGCCCAAGAGAATGATGACTACTGGATGAAGGTAGAGGCTGCAGGAATATCTAGAGACCTGATGGAACAGAGGATCCTTTGAAGGACTGTCTAAACACCTACCTGCAAGCTGTTGTCCTGTCACTGATGTGCTGCCTCTGAGCAAACAGCTGGGACTGGGCTGCCAGTTAACCATGTAGTGGTCCAAAATTTGGGGCATGAGGCTTTTCATGTCTGTGATGATCTGTCCAGTAACATGATGTGGACTCCTGTGTCGTTGGAGATACCCAAGAGACAAGGTATCTAGCCACAAACAAGCTCCGGATGAGAGTAAGACAGTGAGACTTTATCCCTGTATCTGAGCTGCAAGGCTTGTGGTTCCAAACACTTCAGACATCTGCCTGGCTTGTTCATAGGTTTTGTTTTTTTTTTCTCCCCCTCCTACTCAGAGGCTGGCGAATGGAACCTGAAGAGGGGAGAAGTGACAGCATGTCAAGCAGTGTTAGGACTGCACCTATTTAGAGACAATAATCAGTGGCTTTGCACCACAGAGAGCACATGAAGTTTTACCAATAAACAGAAGACTAGGTCAAAATGAATTGTGTATGGGAGTTACTGCTTTGGCTGCACAAAGATAAAAGACTGATTCCATCACAGAATAAGTCCCCTCTGAGCTTCCTGTCTTTGGTCCAAGGAGAAGCACTCTTTTCCTCCTGCCAGAAGCTGCCTACAAAGTGCATCTGAAACATGAAGAGTAACAGAACCATGGAACAGTTTTTCCTGTGTGGGTTATACAGGAGATCCTGGTGCTGGTGTTTGTGGGTTTTGTCTGGTGAACAGCAGAAGGCACACATGCATCATCTGGTGGGAATTCTGCTGCCTTTAGTGTTGCTCTGATGTGGAAAGTGACTCTAAATACTTGTAAACCCCTGTTTGAGAAGGTGCCCCTGTTTGGGAAGTCTCATCTGTTCCTTTCTGCAACTCTTGGATGTTTGTAGAGCTGGGATGTGTTGAGCAGCATTAATCTCTATCCTCTTCAAGTGCTTCATGGCTTGGCTTTAGGCTGCCTGACCAAAACACCTTTCTTTGGGTGAAATCCATTTTTACTATCTCCTGCAGCTTGTGAAACCAAGATAGTCCTCAGCCTGACACTGCTGCTGGCTCTGCTTCCTTCCCTAAGCTATGTTTTCATCAGAAAACAAAAGAGCTTTGAGTACTGACCACAAGCAGGTTTTGTCCAGCAGCAGGGCCCAGATTGCTTGCCTTGTGCTGAGCACAGCACAGATACTGAGGAGGAGACTCCATGCTCGGCAGAATTTGAGTTTTAATGGGAATTGGTGTAGTGAATGAAACCAGACACTTTCCAGGGATCTCAGGTGAGGGACTGAGAAAGCAGCAGCATATGCAGTAAGAATCCCTTTGGGTTTATAACTGACAGGCTTTTAGTCAAATCTGGCCTTTCTATGGGATCTGCTATGTTTAATGATGATTCCTGTGCTTTAGTATTACCGGCACGTTTCCTGTGTTTTCTAAGGGAACATGGGAGATCTAACAGAAGCTGCTCAACAGACTCGGTTTGGGGAAGCTTTTGTGCCTGTGATGTTAGAATCATAGATAGAAAGTGTTGGGATGAGTGACACAGCAAGGGAATATTTTGGGTTTGGTAGAGCTGTTGACTTTGGTAAGAGTGGATAGGATGGGATGGGGAAGCTGGGGACAGGACTCCAAAGCTCTCCTGCTCAAGCATCACTGGGGATGCCTGTGCAGGGCTGGAACTGGTAGGTAGTCACTCAAAGACTGTGCAATTGTGATCCCTTCCCAGCAGCACATGCTGAGCTTGGTCAGAACGTTACCTATAGAAACTTCCTATCTTCTTCAGGAGGAGTGAATTTGTTTGTCCATGTGGAGGGAAACTGTATCTAGCTCAGTTTGCTGGAGCTTCTGGCATCTGGATCAATGAAAGTCTTCTCACAGTCTGGGAACGGGTCACTTCTGTGCTCCTGGCACCTTCCACTCTAGTTAGTGGGGTTGGTAATGGAGGAAAGGAGCCGGTACAGGTAACCAGTTCTTGATCCATGAACTTTCTGTTCTCTCAGATCCCCAAAGATGAACATATCCTTCGCTTCCTGCGGGCTCGGGACTTCAACATCGACAAAGCTCGGGAAATGCTGTGCCAGTCGCTGTCATGGCGGAAGCAGTACCAGGTGGATTACATCCTGCAGTCCTGGAGGCCCCCGGCACTCCTAGATGAGTACTACACAGGAGGCTGGCACTACCAAGACCGAGGTTAGAAGCTGCCCCTTGCACTGACACTACAGCACCATTTGCATTAATTGACCTCATAGGTAACCTGGGGGCTTTGGAGGAAGCTGCGCTGTCACTTTGAACATTATCCAGGCACCTGAGCACCTGTCACAGCTGCGTTAGTCTGCTGTGATTTGGTATTTTCTCTATACAGACCAGGAAGGCCAGAGCCAGCACACAGCAATGGCTCTTTGATAAGGTTGTCTTTGGATATGAATTCTATGGAAGGGAGGAAGGCACTGCAGAGAGATCTGGACAAGCTGTGTCAATGGTTTAATGGGGCCAAGCGCATGGTCCTACATGTTGGCCACAATAACCCCCTGCAGCTACAGACTGGGGGATGTGGCTGGAGAGCAACCTGGCAGAGAGGGAGCTGGGAGTACCGGAGCCAGGAGAGTAACCAGGTGGCACAAAAGACCAATGGCATCCTGGCTTGTATCAGCAGTAGTGTGGCCAGCAGGACTAGGGATGTAATTCTCCCCTGGCACTGGTGGGGCCTCCCCTCTAGTACTCAGAGCAGTTCTGGACTCATCACTTCAAGAAAGAGATTGAGGGGCTGGAGCAGGTCCAGAGGAGAGCAGCGAGGCTTGGGAAGGGACCAGAGGGAAAGTCTGATGAGGAGAGGTTGAGGTGTCTGGAGAAAAGGAGACTTGGAGCGACCTTATCACTCTCTATAACTACCTGGAAGGAGGTTGTAGTCAGGTGGGGGTAGAGCTCTTCTCCCAAAGGAGGGTTGGATGTTAGGAAGCCCTTCCTCATGGGATGGGTGATCAGACATTGGAATGGACTGCACAGGGCAGTGGTGGAGTCCCCATCGCTGGAGGTGTTTAAGAAAAGACTGGTAGATGACACTTAGTGCCATGGTCTAGGTGATTGTGGTGATGTTAGGTCATAGGCTGGGCTGGATGATCTTAGAGGTCTTTTCCAGCCTCAGTAATTCTATGATTCTGTGATTTAGCGTGGCTTTTAGGAAAGCTTCTGGGAGATGGGAATTTTTATCTCTTTAAACCCTCTTCTTTGTTCTGAAGATGGACGGCCGCTCTACATTCTTCGCCTTGGCCAAATGGACACAAAAGGTCTGGTGAAAGCTCTGGGAGAGGAATCACTGCTGCGACATGTAAGCTCTGTTTCATCCTCATCTGAGGAGCTGTATTTCCCTGGAGTGGTTGGAAGCCCTGGCGTAGCACAGCTGGAGGCTGCCTGTCAGCTGCAAGTCATTCCCGCGTTTCATGGTTGACAACTCCAAGTTAGTTGAGTGACTTGGGCATGGCCCAGATTCTCTGTCTAGTGCAAGTGAAACACTCATGATGCCCTGTGTGGGCCAGAAGGATGTTTCCTGATGATCTGCGGTTTAGCTCTAACGTGTCCATGGCCCTTTGGTACAGCTCCACTAATAACGTTGGATCTTGAGAGTCTTCAATTTCATCTTAATTTTCAGGCTCTGCACCTTAGATAATCAGCAGAGCTTTTCAGTATTGAAGCCCAGGATTTGGGTTTTTTACGTAGACTTGTTCTCTGTTTTTCTCACTACAGATTCTCAACCTCTGTGGGTTCTGTAGCTTTCAAAATAAGATCTCTGTGCTGTCCTGGTCTCTCAGTCATACTCAGGCTAATCCTTATCTGCACTCTGATTTCAGGTTCTGTCAATTAATGAGGAAGGGCAAAAGCGATGTGAGGAAAACACCAACATCTTTGGCCGCCCCATCACGTGAGTATGGTTATTTTTCTGTGCCCTTTCAGAGCCTGAACTGATCTGCTGAGAAGAAAGTTTCTGTGAAGGACGGGTGATGTCCTTTAGGGTAAGCTGCAGACAGCAGTGTCTCTGATGCAGACTGTTTCTGGGCTTGCAGTAGCTCTATGTAGCAGGCTTGCACTCAGATACATCCTACAGTCTCATGACTGCAAGTGTTGATCCATCCTTCCATCTTCTTCTGTCCCTCTTAAGATAAATCTTGCTGTCTTGGAGACTTTAATCCAGAGCCATGAAATTCTGGTTTTCTAGACAGAAAACTGTCTGCCAGATTCCACTTCCATTTAAAACGCATTTTTTAATTAGTCTAGTCCTGGCCCTGCATCCCTCCACCCCGCTCCATGCTGATAGTAGGTTCCTTGCCTTTTGGGGATGGGTGTCTGCTTTACACAAAAGCTTCTGGTGGTTTGGGTCTTTGCTGCCGTGAGTGGGCTCAGCCTTTTATCAGAACTGCTGGTGCCACTGGATCCTGTTTGGGCTTTGCTGTTACTAGAACATTGTGTGGATTGTGAACTGAGCTGCCACTATGTGATAAAGGTCCCGACTGGTCCTTTTCTGTATTTTTGCTTCAGATCCTGGACGTGCCTGGTGGACTTGGAAGGGCTAAACATGCGGCACCTCTGGCGGCCTGGGGTTAAGGCTCTGCTTCGGATAATTGAGGTTGTAGAAGACAACTACCCTGAGACTCTGGGGAGGCTGTTGATAGTGAGAGCCCCCAGGGTTTTTCCTGTGCTCTGGACTCTGGTAGGTGAAACCTGCGCTGTGGAACCATAAGTGCTAGAGCATGTGCAAACAGCTGAGTGGGTGATTTAGTGTGAGCTCTACTTGTTTGAAGAGCTGGGAAGGGAAAAACTCCTGGGTACCTCATAGCTGCCCAGGTATCTATGGCATGCATGTAGCTCATCTGATTCTAGCAGCTGTTGACCACAAGGACAGAATGTCAGAACTAAGCTGCACACCCCCAGGTGGCAGGGAGAGCCCAGACTTGTTGGTCTTTCATGTTGATGGGAAAAGATGAGTATTTTTCAACCTTGTGCTGGAGGATCCTGAAGATTGATAAATCTGGTTGTGCCTGGTGCCTGAGTGTTCCAGCAGGGTAAGAACCTGCTTGTTAAATTTCCCATGAGGTTTATGTGTGGTGTGGTAACTGCAAACTTACAGTAATTGGAGTAGGAAATGTTGAGACACTACAACACAATTCCCATCTATTACCACTTTCTTTGGGGAAGAGTTGCAAAGCTCTGCACTACTGCTGGCCTGTATTCCTGCAGAGGGATGTCAAGCATCCATGAGAGAAGCTAAAAACAGTCTGTAACTTCCCTCAGGAACAGTGATAGCTTCTGTCCATGTCTTGTTTCAGGTCAGCCCCTTTATCAATGAGAACACAAGGCAGAAGTTCCTCATTTATAGTGGGAATAACTACCAGGGTCCTGGTGGGCTGGTTGACTACGTGGACAAGGAGGTGATCCCGGACTTCCTAGGAGGAGAGTGCATGGTGAGTTTTCCTTTCTCTGTGCAGTTGCAGTCTGATTATTTCCTCCTTGACACGTTGGCCTTTTACTCCCTTCAAAATGTGGTTAAACCTCTGTTATGGCTGGGATACACAGACTTTGAGCTTGGTGCAGTTAACCAGTGCACAGGAGGCTTCACCCTGAAGTAATGATGATGCCCTGGAGAAGAGGGTTAGAAATCAGCTCTGAAATGGAGCTTAGATAAATTAGCATAGCTCAAATAAGCTGAGTCCCTCTGTGAAACCGTGTACCAGCTGAGGGTGTCATGCTCTGTGTGTGACAGCCAGTGGGTGTTCATGGTACAGATGATTTGATACATTACCTCTAGATTAGTGTGAACCCTCATGTTGGTCTGTCTGACCCTTCCAGTGCACCGTCCCAGAAGGAGGGCTTGTTCCCAAGTCACTGTATCAAACAGAAGAAGAGACCGAGAACTCTGATCACATCCGCTTGTGGACAGAAACCATCTACCATTCTGCCAGTGTCCTCAGAGGAGCTCCACACGAGGTGCACACCGCAGCTTTGTAAACCTGTCTGGAACAGCGCAGGCCTCCCAAAGAAGGGGCACAATGTGATGCAGCAGCACTGGGCCTTCCTTAGACAGGCTGATGCTAGCCAGCACTACAAGAGTGCAGGTTAAGAGCAGCAGTCTGACCAGTGGTGGTTTAGCCCTGCTATGACCTGATCTGCTGTAGGATACAGTATTTTCCTCCTGCTTTCTGGGAGGAGGAGAAAAGCTCCCTCTGTGTTACCAGGAGGGAAACAGGTTCTGTTCTCAGGGTAAGGCGGTAAGGTGGGAGGTGAGGAGGTACTGGGAGCACCCTGATGAGAACACCAGAAAATGTCCAAACAAGAAGTCATTGAGTGTCAAAACAGGCTGCTGGCCTCACTGGTGATACCTCTGGCTCAGCCATGTGGAAGGTGCTCTTTGCTGTATCCTGACTCCTTTGATTCATTTCCACTGAGGTTTTCCCCTGACTGGGATGAGACAGGGTAAAAATGCCTGAACAGATGTACTGCGGCAGCAAATGGCAGTGGGAATTGGTCTGTGTCTTTAGTAATCAGGACCAGTAACTTAACAGAACGATAGGGCAGAGTGTGTTTGTGGAGGGGGAAGATACTGGCTGCTGAGGACCTGAATCACCTCAATCAACCTGTTCTCTTCCATTCTTAGATAGTTGTGGAGATTCTGGAAGGAGAATCTGTTATCACTTGGGACTTCGATATCCTGAAGGGAGATGTGGTGTTCAGCCTCTTTCACTCCAAACGGGCTCCTGAAACAAGTCACAAAGAAGCTCCATTACCAAGCACCTCTGCTGTGGGGGACAATGCACAGCTCATCGACAAGACGTGGGTCCTCGGGGTGGATTACAGCCGTGTGGAATCGCCACTGGTCTGCCGGGAAGGAGAGAGCATCCAGGTCAGATGTGTTTTGGTTCCTGGCATGGGAAGGGTCCTCAGACCCCAAAAGGGCCTGGTGGCAGGGAGGGAAAGGGATTGGTGGGATGGGGAACTGTGTTGCCTGGAGATGGTGGGTGCAGTCATCCTCATCTGGATTCCCCATGAAAGTGGCTGCTGTTACAGTCCTAGTTTAGGCTCAGCTGCTGGAATGAGGTGCAGTGTTCCATGGTAAAATGCTGCTTTTCACTAGCATTACAGGTGTGTGGCTCATACTTGTACAGTGTGGGCATGGGGCATTCTCCTTAAAGCATGTGGGTCTGCAGTTGCTTTTGACTTTTCTAAGTCAGTCATCTGCTGGAGTTACTTGACCACACTTTCCTCCTCTCCCAGGGATCTCATGTGACCCGCTGGCCTGGCTTTTACATCCTGCAGTGGAAGATGCATGGCCCTCTGCCCTGTGCTGGCAGCAGCCTGCCCCGGGTGGATGATGTTCTTGCCACTCTACAGGTTTCCAGCCACAAGTGCAAGCTCATATACTACTATGAGGTGCTTGCATCCAAGGATTTCAGGTGGGGAATCAACTGGAGGGACACTGCAGGTGCCCTTTCACCAGGGACTGGGCAAGTGTTACTAGAGCAGATATGCAGATAACCTTGAGGAACATGGCCTGGCTAGATCCCATGGAGTGGGATTAGCAGCAGCTAATTTCTCACTGCAGTCAGTCAGAGCTGATCCTGGCTGCTCTACCTGCATAAAACACAATGGGGACAGTGAGCAGCCACAACTATGGTGAACCCCGTCAGCTTTGGGTGAAGGAAGCTAAAGACCAGGGCTGGACATGCTCAGGTTAGGCCTCTGGTGCTTAGTGGGATGGAGTTCTCAGGTTGGCAGTGACAGCGGTGCTTTCCTGGGCCATGCTGTGCCTCAAGTGTTCTCAAGGTCTCCTTTCTGCTTAGGGGCAATGAGTGCAGTCCCACAGAGCCTCCAGTGGCATAGTACTCCCAGGAGAGCTGTGAGAGCCCAGGTGCAATGTCTGCTGCAGGGAAAAAATGCAGCTGACAAATTAATTTTTCATGGTGACATAGAGGTTCTTAGAGATGAAGTTGAAAAGGCTGGGACAAAACTACTTCTGCCAGCACTGCGGGGTGTGAGCTGAACTGTCAGCTGTGTGGTGTTGCCCACCACTAACAGCTTCCTAACACAGACATCTGTTCTGTTCTCCTCTGTCCCATCCCAGGGGATCCATGTCAAGTCTCGAATCTTGCAACAGTGGCTTTTCCCAGCTGAGTGGAGCCACGACATCTTCCAGCCAGTCCCAGAGCAGCTCCCATCTTTCCAGATAGCAGGACTGGTACTCTGGCAGCAAGGAGGGATCACTGGGGGCTTCCTAGCTCAACAGAGCTGCTCTGTGCTCCAAACCAAAGAGCCTCCAGGGCTGAGCCTTGAGGCATCATTTATGTGACTACAAGGAGCAGCCATTTGGACTCGGAGAGGCTTCTGGGAGATGCTTCAAATGTAAAAGCTTAGAATTCAAATGACAGGCTTAGGAATTTTCAATGGGCTGGTGACATCTCAACCACCTATTTCACCAGGTGTGGTTTTTGGGATCAATGTCAGTTTGCATGAATCCATGTTTTATTCCACTTGGAAGGGCTCTTCCCAGTTGGTCCTTTCCCTGAGCATGGCAGAGGAGCCTGGTGTGGCCTTACCTGTGAGATCTGCAGGACTCGATTACTCATGTGTAGCAAAATCCCGCTGTGTTCTTTAGGTGCCAGTTACCCCCTCCAATGGCAAGGTGGCATCGCCACTGCAGGGGGCCTGGAGCAAACTGCAGATACCTTAATGTAGACGGGATGTTTCAGACAGCGGCTCCAAGTCAAACCTGAAACCTCTTCCGATCCCACAGGATGGTCAGGGAATGTGTTGGAGTTTTTTTTTAACCCAGAGACACAGAAGGCAAAATGGTTTTATGGAAAGTTCCAGCAGAGAACTTTATGCCTCCAGAGAGCAACAGCAGCTCTCCTGAAGGTTATTGTTCCTTTTTCCTCAGGTTTACAAGCAATAATGAGTAGATCTAACCTGTCCCATCACAGGGGACAGGAGCTGATTCAAATTACCAAGGGCTAAGAAAAGCAATAGTTTATCTCCTGAAGGCACAACATTTTCTGGCAGTATTATAGAACCTCTTTACAACAAGAGCTAACTTGAAACCTTCAAACAAAGGGCATGTCTGTACATAGGCACTTACTATTTATTCCGATAGCAGCTTATTTTAAACTAATTTGTAAACTATTTATAATTTCAGAAACTACTTATTTATAAAACCCAGTCACCTTTTGTAACGGGATGAACTTTGTTTTAGACAGAAATAACCGATTGTCTTCAGCCTCAAGGAATCTCTCTGCTTAGATTCTCATCTTTGCAGATGTTCTCACATTAAGGGCTGCTCTGTACGTAGTGTCTGGGGTAAGGGCTGGTGTCACCTTCTCCACAAGGGGAACTTAGTCCAATGTTTTTGGGACTCCAGAGGGCTGCTTCTTAAGATTGAGTTCAGCAGTTGGAGAAGATGATGCATCTTCACAACACCACAAACCCCAGGTTTGTTCATGATCTCCATGGATTGTTCCAGGGAACAGACATGTAACTCAGGTGCCGGTGATCCATTCGGTTGGGGAGCAAAGCCACAGGGTTCTTGTCTAGGTGGGAACTAAACCAAAGCAAGTGTCTAATACTCTGTTACCCCTGCGCTGTTCTTGCAGCTGGCAGACACGAAGGGCTCTGCCTTTGGACCCAGCTGTAACAAAGCAAACATGATCTGAAACAAATGGGTTCCCAGTTCCAGGCTGGAATTGCAGTCCTTGGGAGCAGGGAGGTTCTTCCTTCAGCTCAGCAATCCCTGGATCCAGGGCTGGTTCCTCAGTGAGGGCTGGGGCTGCTTTCCTTTTCATCAAGGTTTTACTAAGGTGGTTGGACTCTACATGTAAAGTGGTTCCTTCTTACACTTTGTACTTACTGGTTTTGAAGCAGCAGCAGAAAAGAGCCGCAGTAGTTGGAACAGTGAAGAGAAGAAGAATTAAGAATCAATGTGTAAGTTGCTTGGGGTGGTTGGGTTTTTTTAAGGTTTGAAGCCAAGGAAGTTACTCCCTCACCTTGGGTCTCTCACTGTGAGTGGGACATGGAACTGCAGACCTTGGGGAAGTCTTGACTTCAGAGAAGTCCCCTTCTTCTGTGGAGCTTTCATCCAGGAGAAGTGGTCACTTCTGTTTGGCATTTCAGTGTAACTGGGGTCTGACAGAGAAGGAAAAGCCCTGCCTTTGCTCTGGAAAATCACAAGTGTTGGGAGTTGTGTGTATGTGTGTGTCCCTCATCCCAAACCCTTCACCCATCGCCAATTCTGGAGCCAGAAATAGCTTCACACTGGCTCCCAAAGCAGCAGGAGCAAAGACAGCCTCATTCTCTCCTGTGCTGTTTGGGGATTTCTGTTTCCTCCTTGTGTGGTTGGTGACGTCCCTGGTGTTGATGTTGTCTGCTGTTTCCCTGGGTTTGCTCAGATCGAGAATCTTTTCCATCGTGCCAGATTTTATGTTATTTAAGAAGTGGCATGTGCTGTTCTCCTGCCGCTGGTAAAGTCTTTGGGGGGTTAACTCCTGCCAGTGAAGCACCGGGAGTCAATTTTTTCTGTGGGTCTCTGAGTGAGCCAGGAAAAGCTGGTCCCACAGGGTGTCATCCCCCCTCCCCCAGCTCTAGGGATGTCACAACGGTGCTTTACTGCTCACTTCTTAGGAGAGCTGCTCTCCTGTCCCACCAGCGATGGCTGCTCATGGCTGTTGGGAGACCACGCAGGATCTCCCATTTACTTGGCTACCAGGCTAAATAATCCTTTATGGATTATTTCCCCCACTTTTTCCTGAAGTTAACACAACTACTGGGCACCATGAGCTGGGCACGTCAGATCTGACGTCGGGAACTGCAGCCACAAGCAGAATTCTGCTTACATACTCTTTCTCCCCTCAAGGGCCATCAGTGTAGTTTAGGAGTTTTCTTCACAGCAACCTCTTATGAGTTAAGGCTGGGAGGGAGTTCTGAGTTCTTGTCTCTCAAAAATCTCTCATAGGCCAGAGCCTTGATAAAGAGGCACTGTTTCAGGGTGCTGAGCCACTGCTGCATCCGGATGCCCTATCCCTGCTCCCCTGCAGCTGCTCCAGAGTCAGGCTATGATCAGGGAGCTGGTTGAGAAATTCACTCCCTTGGGCTTCCCTGTTTCACATACTCCATATGCAAAGCCCAGCAGCTACCTCAAAGAGCCGTTGCCATGGTTTACAATTAAATATGGCCAGAGTGAAACCTTTCTCTGTGGCTTTGTCCTGTCTCATCACTCACAGGCAGAGCTGGGTTGCAAAACCAGGCAATTTGGGTGAACATTCTGCTGTCTTCTGGGTTTGAAAAGGGCTTTTTTCAGCCTTGCAGAGGGAGCGATGTCAGGGCAAGAGCAGCTGCTGTGACTGCTGCACCATGCCATGTGCTGGTGGTACGGCAGCCATATAGTTTGGTTCAGTCAATTCCCTTTAGAAAGAATTTTTGATCTGAATTTATAATCAATTTTGGCTTATTTATCAAAAAAAAGGAAAATATCCTACGTCAGTCATCTTAGATCTTTAACACTTGCTGCAACTCGGGGTTCCTGTGGGAAGCACTGAGCAAGCCTGGCTCTCCATTCTGCTCAGGGCTGAAGCTGTGAGATCCCCAAGCTGCAGCAAAGACCAGCTTGAACCAAGTGGGAGATATCCTGCATTTCCACATGTGTTTAACACTTCTTCAGGAGCTGAAATGGTGATCCTGTGAGCCAAACACAGCTCGTGGGCTCTAAGGACTCGCCTGAGGAGCACTGACTGGTCACAGGTTCCTGCATGCTGTGAGTTTTAATACTCTTCCAGCACATTTGGGATGGTTCTTTTACCTGACCGTTGGTCTTGTGGAAGGCTGAATTGGAATTGTGTGACATGTTAATTTTGAGCCACATCAACATCCACTTCTGAGCTCTTAATTACTGAAGTTAAGTGGGCATTACTTTTAGCACTTTCTTTCCTGTCAGGATTGAACGAGGTGGGGACGACTGATCAGGGTGAATCAGAAGCTGTTTATTCTACAAAATAGCTGGGTTTATATACGATACGATACTCCTCACAAAAGCCTTCCACCAATCATTTTTGTTTCCACCACAGTTGAAAGTTGCACAATGCAGTTGATACAGGTTACATTAGCATTTTATCTTATCTATTCAACCCACTCTGTCTGTTCTCCCAGTCCCACCCTGCCTGCATTACATTCATATCCCTATCTGTTCCAGCACCAGGGTCTCAGGTTTATCCCCTCCGCACTGACCAACACTGCCCTGCTTTCTGACTTTTTCCTTCAGTTTTCACACTTTCCCTTGCAGCTCTCCTGTTTTATACCTCAACATCCTGGTTTTTTCTCAGCCAAAAGCCCTCCAACCCTTCTCTAAGAGCTTTGTAACACATTACTTGCCAAGAGACACCCTTGGTTCTGGTGTCTGTAGATTCTGGCAGGAGCTATACCTTCTCTATGTTGGAAATAAAACACCCCTCTAAAGAATGTGACTGTCTGTCATGGTGGGGAACTCTGAGACCAACAACTCGTCCTAGGCAGGCAAAACACTGGGTTTGAGTGGCCAAGGGAGATGAATGGGGAAGGGATTGTGTCTTCCTACTGGTCCTCAACATTAGGAAATTGACTTTCAGGCAGTTTATCACCAAGACTTTATTCGAGGTTCAAATGTTCTTCTGTGAGTAATAGAAAAATAGAATCTTCTGTTTACAGTTTGATTGGATGCCAACAGCAGCACCAAAGTTAGGTACCAGCTACTTGGAGATAGAAACAAGTGTTAATATTCATGCTCAGATGAGCTTTAAACCCCTCTGCAGCAGCACGTCAAGGCCCCTTGTCCCTCACATGGAAGTAAAATCAAACACTGTTACATTTTTAAATGCTTCGTACAAAGATGTGTTCCAGTAAAATGTCCGAGTCCCAGCCCAGACATTCCAGAACCTGTTGCAGGTGCTGGTGGTGCTCCCAGCCTGCTCCAGAGGCAGGGCAGCTCCAGCAGCAGCAAGTCCTGAGGGTGACCAGAAGAGCTTGGTGGTGTCACGCTGACCATGCCCGTCTGTTGCTGCTGCCTCCTCCCTGGGCTAGGACACCTTGGTGGCTGCATATGCGAGGGAACCCATCAAAGAGGTAGCACCCACTGCACTCCTGCTGGAGGTAAGCAGTAGGTAAGGGAACTCTCTGGCCTGACAGCACAGGGGCAGGAAAGTCCCAACCCTATGTGTCAGCCAGTGAGCCTCCCACTCTGGCCAGGAGGGACGGCGTGAGTTTAGCGTGTGCTCTGCCTCTGTAAACTCTTTACAACAACTTCCTTTCAGTTTTCTGCTAAAAGTTGGAGCTTGCCAGGGAAGGGCAGACAGAACCTACACATTCTTAAGCCAGGCTTTATGCTACAGGCACTTCATCTTGCATCTTCAAAAGGCTTCCTGCTGCTTGGGTGAGAAGGGACCTTTCTGAAGAACCAATTTCTCATGTTTTGAGGGAACCAGCCTGTTACCTGTTCCCTGCTGAAGCAGTGGAATTTCCTTACCCACCAGGTGGGAACAAATGAGCTGGTCCCGTTGTGTCCCACATCCTCTTGTGGCAGCAAATCCCACTGTCCTGCCTACTGCAAGGGATCCAGTTGTGTTCCCAGCAGGGCTGGGCCAGAGTAAGGATGTTCCTGTGACTGAGGGTTTTTGCTGCTGCTATTAGGGTAGTCAACAGTCAGGGCTGAGCAGCAGCGTAAGATGCAGAGTGAAATACCTCGTCTCTGCTCAGCTGGGGGCTCTGAAGCAGGGCCTGGCTTTAGTCCTGAGGATCTTCTGTCTCACAGGCAGCAGACGTGGAGCCGTGACTGGCTTCCCCATTTGTCTCCCGCAGCGGGTGGTACAGATAGTCCCCGCTCTCATGCTGCCGCTCTAACCTGGCCTTCAGAAGAAGGCTGGCATTTCCCACAGCGCTTATCACCAGCAGCAGAGCCAAGACAACAGTCATGGATATCCAGGTTTCTCTGTCAGACAAGAAAAACATACAAGCTTTATCTCCGGACCTGCTCCTGCACATTCCCAGCATGCAGATGACTTCCCAAGGTTTGTGCTCCTGTCTCTGCCCTCCCAAGCATGTGGGTCTGCTCTCAGGCAGGTGCGAACATGCAAAATGAGTGCCTCTGACAGGCACTGCTGGAGCAACTGGCACACAGAAGTGGCTTTAGCTTTCCACCTGGAAAGTGACTGAGTGTGCCTGCAGCTGCACCGATATGGCAGGAGCTGGTGCCAGAGCTGCTGTGGTGTATGTGTCATGTATGTGGAGCAACAGGGGCAGGGGAACAGCAGCTCTCGTGGCACTGGGCAGTACAGAGCACAGGCTCAGATCACCCACTGGAGCGGTGGGGCTCAGCCTGTCTCTTAGCTTGGTTCAGCACAGCCTTCCCAGTGTGAAGCCACAGGACCCTGAGCTCTGCTGACACATGGCCCTGCATAGTGACATCTATGTGGTGGGTACATACACAGGTATGTGACAGGTGTGATGCACTTACTCTGACAGGGACAATTTCTCTTTGCTCCTCTCCTTATTCTGGGAAGCCCAACACCGCCCAGCTGGAAAACAAAGCACAGAGTGAAGGATGGTAGTGGTGGGGAGAGTGTAAAACCCCACTGACTTCGAGCCCATAACCCAGCAAACACAATGCTACTTCACTAAAGCTGCTCATCCAGCTTTTTACTCTCAACCCCTTCCCTGCTGCAAGCAGAGGTACCTTTGTTCAGCTGCTCCTGCACTGCCCATTCATAGGTGACGTTGCAGCTGCCTGTCTCCCGGTCGCAGGGACACATGTATTCACATGCACACTGGCTCTGGCAGCCTGGCCCATACCAGCCCATGGGGCACTCTAGGGAGTTGAGAACAAATGAGTCAGTTGTTGAAGCAGTCAGGGTTGCAGGTTTGCTGCAGCCTGGCAGAGCTGCTGTGCCTGCCCACCTGGCTCTCCCGCAGGGCCCCAAAGCACCAAATGGTGAGTGTGCTGCAGCCGTGAGAAGCTGTTAGGAAGCAGGGATGGGGCTGACTCAGTATCCCAGGCTGGGACAGGGCACAAGGTATTTACAGCTGTAATGCAGTTGTCCTGCATTACCCGGACAGGCTGTCCTGGGGGTGGTTACAGAGCTAAGAGCATCACGAGCTCTGTCAGCACCAGCCCCAGTTTGAAGGTCATAAGCTAGAAAGGCCCTTTGCAGCATTTCCCTTGCTGATGTGGGTCACCTGCCTGGTAGTCCTCATGCTTGGCTCAAAGGTGACAAAAAATCCTCTCCCCAGCCCATCGCAAACGGTAGCTCTTACCTTGCTCACAGCTGGTGCCGTAGTACCCAGGTGGGCAGGAACAGGCTCCATGCACAGGGTCACACCAGCCACCATTCTGGCACTGACACTTCTGGGTGCAGGCAGCCCCGTAGAAACCATGAGCACAAGCTACAGAAGACAATAAAAGACCTCAACAGTGCCCTCGCTACAGGATTAGGTAACCCCAGTCCTCCCCTGCACCCACAGTGTGTCCGTGGCTGCTCAGAGAGCAGAAGTCGAGCCAAGTCTGTGCCTCAGGCTTCACACTAAGGCAGTGCTTAGGCTGTTGGCTAGACATGCATTGGCCCCAAGCAAAGCACAGCGCAGCCCTGCTCTTCGTTCCCGTTTGGGCAGCCACCCCTCTGTTGTCAGGCACTGGGCAGTGGCGCACCTCCTCTTCTCACTGGTGCTGAGGGGGTGGGATGGGAGTCAGCATTACCTTTGCTGCAGTTGTGGCCAGTCCAGCCAGCATCGCACAGGCACCCAGCTGCACAAACACAAATGGGTGTTAGCAACAGAGAGAGACAGCAGCAGCTCAAGTCAGAAGCCTCTGCCCCTGGGGTGCCCTTCCCACCAGAGGAGTTGAGTGAACCAGGAGCATAACCCCAGGTTCAGGAAAATGAAACCGAGTAACAGGGTTTGAAACCAAGTCCCATTATGTGCCCCGCTTCCAAATCTGAGCCCCAGCCCTGCTGCTACCTCCTACGGGCACCTTGACCTGACCGGCTCCAGATGTGACACTGCTTTGAGTGTTGGAGGGGCAGGGAAAGCAGCTCCACACATCCACAGGGTAAGAAAAGGGCAGGGCTAGCCACACTCTCACAGGCTGGGCAGCCCTCAAATGTGGCTCTCTGCTGCAAAGGCAGTGGCTGCTGCTGGTGCCAGTTCAGGACAGTGACGCGTCATCACACTGACACGGGAAAAGGCTCTGCAAGCCAGCCACGTCTGTGCAGGAAATGCACTGGGGCCTCGCAGACAGGTACTGAGGGAGTATTCCCTGTGAATTGACTATCCAGTGCTGCACCTCCCCTAGAGCCACCTGGGCTCTCACCACTCACTCACTGTCGGTGCAGAGGCCATGCAGGCTGCAGTTGGATGGGCCGCAGTCCAGAATGTTGCAGCCTGGACCAGTCCAGAAGTCCCCTGTGCAGCGGCACTCCCCGTCCACACAGACCCCATGGCCACTGCAGTCGCTGGGCTCACAGGCTGGCTCATGGACACAAAGGATGGTTGAGATGCGCCGAGGACAGCGCCACATGTTGTCTGGGCTGGGGACAGAAGATGGGATCTGTAAGGTGTGTGAGCACCTTGCTGCTCCCAGCCCTACGTAAGACCTGCTGGCAGCATGCACATAGGATCGCCCTGGTTCACACTGGCAAATGAGGACGTTAATAATGGGGAAGCAGAAACACTACCCCAGATTTGGGTCATGTTTTAAACAAGTGCCAACACCCGTGGGATAAAAGTCATTTCAAATGTGGGACTGCAGCCAGCAACATGTGCAGCCTCCTGCTGAGCAGCCTCAGCTGCCCTAACTCTGGTGCTCTTAAATTTTGATGACATTTTTTTTAGTAGTATCTGCTTTGAGCTATATGATGTCACTGCAGTCAGAGCAACGGTGGGCTTTCAACTGCCAGAATGCAAACTGCATTTTAAATGCCTTCATGTTTACAGTCAGAAATGACTCTAAAATATTTCTTCACTTCCCTCACACGAGGCAGGGCAGGAGTTGGTGTTTCTCTACCCTTATAAAAAGTTGTTGACAGATCTCTGCTAATTCCTGTGGACATGCAGCTCCAGTCTTGTCTGTCTCTTATCTGTGTCTCCAGTGTCTTATCTGATCCACGCATGAGGCCACTGGTCATGTCATAGCTTTGCTGCAGGTCTGAAAACAGCTCTGCTCTAATCCCCAATGACTCGGGGGGAAAAACATGCACTTGCTAAATAGCTTCGAATTTTACAGGTGTGTTCTCTTCTCAAAACTCATGACTCGCCTTTACACAGCGACGTTGCAGCCATGCAGACCATGCCCTGCAGAGCCCAAGACTGAGTTCCACATGCTGCTACTGCTGCAGCCTTAGATATGTCCCACCAGACCTACCAGTGCTCTGAGGGGTAGTTGGCCAGAGTCCCATTTAACACCAGCGTTGCAGACCCTCCACCATCCAGATTAATAGCATTGATGATTCCCTGCCCCTTCAGAAATTCAGCCATTTCCCACAGGTTGACCCTGCAAAAGCAAACAATTGTTCCCTGAAGCCAACTTCAGTGAGATCACCACGCCGGGTGTGTGGTCCCTCTCACCTTCTCCCCTCACTGCCTGGAGGCTTGCCCTGCCTCTGGCACAAACCCACCAGAGGTGCCTTCAGCTGATCTCCTGAACTCTACAAGTCTTTACCTTCAACCAGCCCCAGGATCCTTCCAGCTCCAGTGACAGAATTCAAAGACCAATCTCAGCTCTTGCCCAATACCCTCCCACCGCCCTGGCCTTACCCTCTGGATTCCGTCTGTCCATCAATGTGAACCAGGACCAGCTGCCCCTGACTGTCGTGCCCAACTGCCGTCCTGGCTGAGATCACGTTGATGAACTTGCTGAAGGTGCCTGCGTGGGAGAGGGAAAAATTCATGCACCAGCTGGGTGACAAAGCTGGCCGCTGGAACACAGCTGCCTGCAAAACAGCTCCCAGAGCAGCTCATCCAAACCAAAATGCAACGGGAGCCAATCCTGGGCTCCTCCTGTCCATGCAGACCCCTGCAGAAGCCATGTCTCCAGAAGTACCAGTTTGTCTGGCACAGGGACAAAGCACATGATTCACAAGCCCTTGGTTTTAAACTCTTGGAAGAGGCATCTGCTTTGAGTTTCTCTGGACAAGTATTAATCCCAGTCAGGCCACAACTGTCTGGAGTCCTTAGCAAACCCTGCTCAGCAGTCCTGAGCAAGCAGCCCCTCACGTACCACAAACTTGGGGAAAGCAGAACAGAAGGAATTTGGACCTAAGTGAGCAGCAAACTGAAACTAGACATATTTTCCACTGCTAACCCCTTCCTTCCAACAGCCCTCCCAAAAGACAATCCACAGCCAGACCAAAGCTTTCCAGTGCTTACCTGTGGTTTGGACATCACCACACTCAGCCATGTGGCTCTGGTTAATGTACACTTCTCCATCCCTCAGCAGCCAAACCACCCCGCTCACAAGCTGCACAAAAGGGTTTGTGCCGTCCAACACATCCTCTTCAGACAGGTAACTAGGAGAGAGCAAGAGAGGTTACCTACAGCCACTTCAGTAGCCAGACCAGACGTTGTTCCTGGCAGTTCCACACACAACCACAGCTAACGATGGTCCCAGGCACCCCACAAGAGCCCAAGAGTGTGGTTGGAGGAGCTGGGCCAGGGTATGGGCAGAAACCATATGGCAGAACACAAGGGCAAAGCCACCAACTGGGGGGATCTGTGGAAGCAGCTCAAACATCTCGCTGTCTGCCAGCTCCAACCCTGCCAAAAAGCTTTTGAGAGGGTTTTCAGCAGCAGCTGCATTAAGGAGAAGGCATGGCTAGATGCTGCTTGCTACCCTGCCTGGGGAAGAGCTTCCTCTGTTCCTCTGGATGCTCTGCCAGTGGTGGATGGTTTAAAACAAGTGCTCCACACCAGTGGAGTTGTGCAGTTGGGGCAGCTGCAGTGTTGCAACCTCACTGGAATCTGTACCCAGGGAATGTGGTGGGTGAAAGGAACAGCGGAAATGCGCAGAGCCCTGCCTAAGCTAGCTGATGCTTTACAGGTTAGGATGAAACTGAGTGCCACCATAGTGTGTCTGCCACAGGCTGCCTGGTCATGGCATGCTGGATGAGATCACCTTCAGAAAACTGGAAAGAGCCTCTAGGTTCAAAAGTCCTGGAACGCACATGGGACTCAAAGCACCTGGTACCTGCTAAAAGGGCCATACAGCAGCACATGGGCAGCCTGGGCTTCTACTTAGCACTAACTTAAGACAAACTGGTTTTACTGCAAGAGATGGTCAGTCACAGAACAGGTTTGCCCAGAGAAGCTGCAATGTCTCCATCCTGAGACGTGTTGTAAAATCTCAGTGGATGTGCCCTGAGGCAGCTGCTCCAGCCAACACTGTGCTGATCAGGGTCTTGGAGACACCTCCAGAGGTCTATTTCAACCCCTGGGTGCCTGTGCGGTAGCCAGAGCAGTTATGTAGGTCACTCTGCCTCTCCTCTGAGAGGAGGATAGAGAAGATCCCCTATAGTAGTTAATTCCCCCTCCTACTGTACCCAAGGGTTGGGAAAGGAGATGGAAAGGCGCCTAAGTAGCTAGAGATCATCAGACTAGCTTATCCAGCTTCTATGGCTAGACCGAGCTGGGTGGTGAGCAGGTAGGACAGCCCCAATTTCAGCACCTAACCATGTCTCTGCTCTTAGTGGGACAGGCAGTGCCCAGCAGAGCTGCCTGCCTGGGCGATGCCCACTGGCACTGAGGGAAGCTAGAGCTAAGCACCCTCCCCAGTTCTCACCCGAACACCATGGTGCCGTCTTTCCGGATGCCGAACTGGGCGTTCTGCAGTCCCCCGGAGTTCCTCACCAGCCGCCCGTCGCTCACCACATTGCCGAGGCACTCCCCGCTGTCCATGTCGAAGTAGCCCCCGTTCTGGGCCACCAGACAGCGGCCCAGCCTCGCCGTCTCCTCCACCGTAGCCCTGCGCTGGTCATGGCAGCCGCCGGCACCACCCGGTTCCAGCACCGAGAGGGTCCGCAGGGGGTTCCTCACCAAGGTCAGGTGCCCGTAGACCACCCTGCGGGCCTGGCTCTCGGCGGGCACGTACGACACGAACGTCCTGGTGGTGGCCACGGGCCCGGCCGTCGAGCTGTCGCTGGGCCAGACCTCGTGCGTGACGTTGCCGTAGCGGCGGGGCTGGCAGTCG